>WWET01000136.1:87765-103782 GCA_011038615.1 Limnodynastes dumerilii | reverse complement strand
AAGTCCCCTCCCCCACAACCTAACTAAGTCTTCCCCCTCTCAGCCTAACCATAAGTCCCCTACCTACCGGCAGCTTCTCCGAACATGAATGGTTGAGTATGCGAATCGCATAAATACATACCCATTCATTAAAAAAAATTCTGCTGTTTATCACATCCGAAATAGGGACAGCTGAAAATCTACTTTCGGCTGTCCCTATTTTGCAATGTGAAGGATCGTTATGGGGAATCGCAACATTTTTTTCAATGCTTGCATTTGCAGCATGTATATTATGCCGGAGCATAGTAGGGATATCCTATGTTATGCTGGCATATAAAATAAACAATTTTTTTTTTGTTTTTTTGTTACACATATGGGTTTTCCCATTGAAAATGACCTGTGCCTGGTGTAAGCATTTCACAGATGCGCAGGCACCATTTCGCTACTGCAGCGGCCTATTTAAATGGTACTCATTTACATATTGTGGAATACCTTGTTCCACTAGTGCAGAGCAGTTGGATGCAGACACAGGCCATTGGGCAGTCCTTGCACCCATCTTTCTGTGTGCATTCCCTTACTGGGCATGTGCAGTGCCAATTCACGCTGCACTCCCGCATAAAACCATACGTAAGTCAGTTCCTTTGTCTTTTTATTCTTATGTAAACTACCCCTGCCTGCATACACATTTGTCTTTATTTCTATGTAAACTACCCCTGCCTGCATACACATTTGTCTTTTTATTTCTATGTAAACTACCCCTGCCTGCATACACATTTGTCTTTTTATTCTTATGTAAACTACCCCTGCCTGCATACACACACCAGTGAACGGATTTCAGCAGCTACCATTTTATGTAGATAAAAATATCAACAAACAAGTCTCAAGCATCACATTGCATATTTATTGCATAGTTCTAATTATTAAATATTATCTAGAGAACATCATACACCAAAGAAAGCTTGCTTGCATTGTACATTTAAACAGTCCATTACGTTAAAACAATAAATGTATCTTTATTCAAGTTATTCTAATGCATTAATTAATAATAACCATTTCTGCCTCCAGAAAAGCAGATATTTAACAAAAGAAACAAGCAAAATCAAATAAAATTGTTTCCAGTAATGCAGAGCTCAAGTACAACTAAAGACTAGGTCAGTGCATAGAACTATAGTAAATGCTTGGCATTCTGAAGCCAATAATAAGCCTAGGGGCTCTAGCTGGGAAATGACACGTATAATGAGCACACAAATGTCATTAACAAAACAACGTTAATATAGACATCTTGTAAAATAAATTAAGGTAATTAAGGCAAAATTAAATGAGAACACGTTTAAAATGTAGGTATGTATTTATTGCTTTATCACAGAACAAAGTGCTAGATCCAGTCCCCTGCACACTTTAAGAACGCGGGGGGGGGTCTGAAATTACGCATGGCAGAGGAGAGTGCACGCCCCCGGAGCTCCCCTGTCTAATGGTAGTAATTCCACGTGTCCAGAAGCCTACCTTTAAAGTTACGACTTTATCTGCGCCCATACGGATGAAGATCAAAGCGTAACGGTGCCTCCCCGCCCCCTCATTTACATGCCTAACAGCAAGCCCCTTCATTGTACCTACAGACATACGTAACTTAGTTACGAACGGCAGAACATCTGGTGTGCGCATGCACTTGCGTAAGTCTCCTGTCGGACCTACTTCTGGATCCAGCCCAAAGTCTCAAATAGTTCTGACATTACATGCTTAACAAAACAAACACAAGACACAGTCCTAAATCATACGAAGGTCTAGATGTACCTAACTGTGGAAAAAGAAAAGTGAAGCCGTTGCCCATAGCAATAAATCAGATTTTAACTGACATTTTCCCAGTATGTGATAGAAAAGTGAGAGCTAGAATCTCATTGGTTGCTATGGGCAACAGCTCAATTTTTCCTTTTACACAATTTAATAAATCTAGTTCTCAATCTCCATTACTACTTATGAATCATACAGCACACCTCAACTTTATGCAAGACACTATTTCCCACAAGACAAGGTTAAAAGTCATGTTTATGTGATGTGCTGGTTTAACTGGATTTGTATTCCTAGATGGAACCCTAATGTATTGTAATGCCTCAAAGATAATTCTTCATGTAAGAATAACACAGCTAAATAGAAAAGAATAAAAAAAAAAATTGAATGTATTGTACTGTAATGTACTGTACTCTATAGTAGCCAGTGTGTTTGTCTAAAGCAGAATTCAAAAAATCCCCCCTCCTCCCAAAAATAGATTACATCAGGGAAAAAAATGATATTCTTGCTGGAAGGCTGGTCAGGATAAGGTGGTTTATGAAATTTATAGATTAACAAGCTTACAGTTAATAGACATCATTAAATAGCCCAACAGAACTATAAAACTGGATACAGACAATTTGCATCCAATCATCTCGTTGGTCTGACAATGGATAAGTTTGTACGCTAAAACAACATCCAATTCTGGTTGGGTCCAATGACTTTTAAACCGGTTTAAAAATCAGGCGATTCAACCACCAATTACCCAACCAATTTACCAATGTGTCCTCTCTTGTGACTACTTTATCCAATTTTGACGTAATTCAGTGCTGCCTTTGTGTGTGAGTGACAGGGGACCTAGCCTAACATTAGAATTGTGTGCACAGCGACAGGATCCTTTCAGCAAATGCAGGTTGGAGGTCTGCTGCAAAATTGGATTAGTGTGTATAACGGATTGCGTGTTGCATGAATGTGCAAACTTGGTCTACTGTGGGACATGTAAACAGTCTGGGTCAGGAGTTGGATCTGCAGAGGAATTGACAAATGCTTACCCAGCTCAAGTGGGAAAGTCTCTTTTTTTAAACATGTCCCCTTTCACAGACATTCTTTCACAATGACTCAACCTTTAGGAATGCAGCTTAAGTTAAGACACACTTCCTTTAACAATTTCAAATCTCCCAAGCTCCTGCAACTCATAAATAATGCATTCACATCTGAACTACAAAATGTGTTTTTGGCTTGTACGCGAAATGTGCCAAATGTGCCATTTATAGAGCTTCGCTCATCTTAAGGGAACATAATTTGCATTTAATATTTTAACAATTCGCTTGGAAGATGTTTTTACTATATGACAAATAGCTAGCGGGATTATTGATCAAACTAATTTGGCCATCACACTTTCTATGGCGCATTGCTTACAATATAGGGGTTAATCCAAAGTTTGGGAGTAAGGGCAAAACAGGTGCAAGTGTAGACCTGAGCAAATCCATGTTTAACTGCAGGGGAAGACAAACTTAAACTGTGAAAACAGAATTCGAGTTGAAAGGTGAAGTTTCCTAGCTCAAATCTAATTAGATTACACATACAGTTATGCAGTATATGAGCTCTAAGTACAAAAGCTAAATATTTTCCTTGCACACAAAAGTATGAAAATTTCTTTGCAGCTCTTATATTGCAACATGGGTTTGGTCAGGTCTACACTTCCACCTTGAGAGTAAGGGCAAAATAGGTGCAAGATCCAGACGCCCACACGCTTTACATGCGTGCGAGGGTCCGTAGTTACGGGGATAGACCCATCGCAAGTGAAGGGTCTGCCCCTTCCCCGTAAGTACTGAGGTATGTAACTTTGTTACATACATTAGTACTTAAGCTAAGGGAACATCTTCTGCGCAAATGTTCCGAGAGTGAACTTCCTCAAATGGCTTGCGTAAGTTCACTGTCGGCCGTAGGTCTGGATCTGGCCCAAACTCTGGATCATCGCCATGTCCTTGCATGGGCATCAATAAAGATTAGCAAAACTGTTGCCAACTCCCATTCAAACCAATGGCAACAGCCAAACATTTCTCAGACATCCAGATTCCATGTTTTTTCTCTATTCCAGGCTCTTAACCATAAAATATGTACTTTAAGATCACTGCAAAATATGTAAGGAAAAAGAAAAAAAAAAATACATGTGTCTACATGATCTGCAAAGGAGTACTTGACCTGATTTCATAGGGTGTAACCGATACTCTCCAACAAAAACTTGGAGAACCGCTGCTTTATTCCATGCTGTAATTTACATTAAGATGAGAAAAATGCAGTCTAGAAAGGCAACTGCAACAATGACCAAAAATTATGCGGCATGGGTCAGCTGATAAAAAGTCAAAACATGGAACAAGGTCAATGTTGTGGGGAATAGTTCTATTCTGGTGATTAAAATCATGAAATGCACAAATATAATTGTAAAATAAGAGCAAAATCACACAAGTTGACCTTATGCTGAATATATTCCTACATTTTAGTCAAAGAATTTGTGTATTTTCCTCTTTAACAGAGGAAACAGGTGTTTCCAGCCAAGACTCTAGATAAATACTCTTTGTGATGGGGTTTCCCTAGATTTGAAGAGATACTCTGACTCAGGACACTTTATAGGAAAACAATGTGAAGGAATAATGTCTAACAGCTATTGTTCCCCTAAACGTATATCAAATTTCCATCTGGTGATTTCTAGTAAATGAATGCCAAGTATGTCTAAAAGAGAGAAAAAACATGGCAAATACATCCCATAGAAATGGCTCAGAATCGCTTTTCAAACAAAGCCTTTTGAAGGTGATCTGTAGATCCTTGTTGCCAACAAAAGCAGGGTAGAGGTCACATAACAAAGAGATGAGATGTTTGCGTTGGAATACAATCTATAGCTGCAGTCTCACAAGAATTAAAAAGCAACATTGTGAACTGATCAGATAACATATTGTCCATAAATCTTGTTTTTTGGGGCTTGTTTTTAACGGTCTTTGCTAAAAAAAAAACCTGCTTATGTTGCATATATTGATACCTAAGGAACAGGGAGATAAAGGGGGTTCAATTCTGGCTGTTCTTAAGCTGGCCATGTACTAGGTCGATTATCAATCCCAGCAGAGGATGTCTCAATAAACGGGATGATTTCACGCCAGGGAACTGTCCCGTTATCGGCACCATAAACCTCGCCTGCTGGGACCGATAATCCTAGCAGAAGAGAAAGGAACTTACAGAATAGGGAGACATTCAGTAAGCTTTAAGTTCCCTTAAATTACCAATTTAAAGCAAACATGCTAAAAGACCAAATAATCGTATCAGAGCATTTCTAGTGCGTTTATTTAGCGTTTAAAAAATTGGTCATATCCACTAACTAAAGTGATTATTTGCCCGATCACCCGATGACTGGGACGATAATCGCTTGCGTGGATGTCCAGCTTTAGTGTATTGTGTAGTTAAAATTGGACTTTATTCATTTAGAAAAATCGTCCAGGTAGAGTGCGCAGATGCACCATCATCACTACTCAAGCTGGATACACACTGCATTAACTTTCACAAGATCCACTATATTTAAATGACATTTCCAAAGGACTTAAGTCCCGATGAGCATACCAATTCATGTGTACACACGGACATGATTTACCAGCAAGATCTGGGATTTTCTTCTCCCATAACCCTGGACAGAGAGTGGAGACAGCGTACACACTAATGATTTGGACAGACATTGGGCCAGATCCAGAACAACGCTTGTGAGCGAATTTACGCGTGGCGGAAACGTAAAATCACCTTTTGGTAAGTACTGCGCATGCGCACCATAGAAAATACGCTCAGTAACGTAGCGTAATTGTGAACGTATTGGCCATTCACGTATGTGTTACGTAAATACTTACGTGTGGGTGTGCCAATTTTACGTGAGTCTAAAATACGTCTGAAATACGCTATGTAGGCGGGGGTTTGTATTTAAAGTGTACAGTATGGGCGTGCTTAGCTGTGTAAATACGTGTTGCACATACATACGTGTGCGGATCACTGCGGTTACGTTGGCAAAAGTTAAGGTAGGGTTTGGAAAGCGTATCTTGACAAAATACGTACGTTCAAGGGGTGTTTCTAGGGGAGTGTATAGAATATACGCACACGAAAATACGTTACGCGAATAAACGTACGGCAAACGTAGTTCTGGATCTACCCCATTGTGACATTGTTGATGGCAAAATTAGAACTTTCCAAAAATCCAATGCCATAGAAAACTATTCTACAGCCGCAGTTATTTTATGGTGTGAAAAGGTGCGGTCACTTCATTCCCCCCAATTCTGTCTCTGCCATATGGAGATAGAAGAAAGCACAGATGTATATGTAGTGAAAGTGCAAACAACAAGAAGGTTCGGGGGCTAAAGGTACAGTTTGCATGGGTTTATAAGATAATACATAAAGGCGCATGTATTGGTAGTGATTAAACATGAACTACCTTTTAATCTAAATTGCAGGTTTTTCCCGCACATGTGTCCAGAGGCGTGCAAATATGATCAGTCTATATATTGTATGAAATATTTTCAGTACAATGGCCCAGACACTCTGTCAATCATCTTCCATTTGTGTGTGGGAAACCGCGGCTGTGTGTCACTGCAGAGGGGGAGTGTAAGCAGGAAGACCCGGAAGTAGCAGCAGTCTCTATGATATGTAAGTGGATTCCTATTGGACCTCATGATCATACTTCCCTCCACAGCCATTCACAAAGTGTGAGCTGAACAAAACCCACCCTCTCCGAGTGCAGTCTTAAGACATGTGGCAGAAACCTAGGAGGGGGGACCTGTTGCATCCATGAAAACAGTACTTTGTAATATATGAGAAAAAGTAACCATTATAGGTATTAAATCTACATCATTTTTTCTCTTAAATGAACCCATCATTACATCAAATAACAATTATAAGAGAACATAACAGTATGGTGGGATATCAGCAATGAACGTTAGGGGGAAAAAAACACTCCATAGAGTTCAGAAAGTAAAATTGTTAATGAGATCAAGACTTGACAATCAAAAACAGTGTACATTGTACTTATTTTAAACAAGCAGATAAGTAATGATTTAATTACAGATATTCTTATGACAAATATGCCTTAATATGCCAGCAAAAATGCAACAATAAATTAAAACATAAAAACATTAGGACAAACAACTTTTCATATCACAAGGTCAATCCAATGCATCCGAATATTGAGGTCATTTTAGTTCTGTAAAACTAGTGCAAACATTGTCCTATCTTTATAGGTCTTCATAGGTCAGATAGAATGGTGGCATGCAAACAGTGCTCTTTAATAAGATAATTTCCATAGCATTGTTAGGCTACTGGGATAGAGCCCTGCTACATCATGGAGCACTGGCCATGAAGGATCATTTTCCAAATCAACAGATGGTCTGAGAGTTTCAAACAATCTTAGGAATATACCATGCGCTGTCAGATTTATATTCAAGGTTTTAAAGGATTTTACAGTGCTGGGTATAGAGGCGCACACACATGCTAAAAGAGCAAATCTACAGAGCAATACATTTGTAGCAGATCATCTTTTATGCTCACATACTAAAAGATAATGATTAACAATGGTCTGTTGATTTGCAAGATTTTCTGACATGTGTGTCCTGTATACACACACACAGGATTTATTGTACAGAGGAGAGAGAGAAAAAAAGACCTGAATGGGACATAGTAGAAAATATATTGCATCTCACAGGGAAAATATTTGATGTGATATAAAGATACAGATACAATATGATATGCAATGTGGCCCGTACTCCATATCCATTCATTGTACCTGTTGTACTTTTATAAAATTAATTGGACGGTATGTATGACGCATCAGGGCTGAGGAAATTAGATAGATAGTAGTTCTTCCTTTTACAATGAAGCCTTCATCCATTGGTACTGCTTTGTTGCAAGTATTTTCTAATGCAATGTCTTGTGTAGTATCCATATACACAATTCTCCTAGGACACAGTATGGAATAAACCAGTCTCACACACAAACAAGATGCTTTGAGAGGAGGTGGAGAACAGCAGCCTGTGGGACAGCTTTGCAAAACCCATAAATAGACTTTTTGGACCGGAGTCAAGGTATTAACACCCTTGGTATGTTATTTATGTCCTTGATACTCCCTTGTGTGAATAGTAATCAGAGAGAGATAATGTGTTTATGTGTTTACCATACAAGACACCCTTATTAAAGAAAAGAGTCACTATGTGTATGTCTCTGATAACCTATTCCAATAATAATTCTGCTAGAGAAAATTCAGTATAAATAATGTGCTACAAACATCCAGGAGCCAAAACCCTGACACTGTTTGAAGGCAAATAGCATCTTTAGGTTAACATTTAACATTGCCTGTTACCTGGATATTGGCCCACAGTTCAAGGCACCGATGCAATGGCCCAGGTCTGACAGCTAATGGCATCGTGAACGAAACAATCTATATGACAAATGTAGACTGTGGGCTAACACAGGAATCTTCCTAATCCATATATCTCCAACAATGTCAGGAGACCGCTTCTAAAAAATGCCCATGAAGAGCATTAAAATCAGGAAACAGACAAGCAATCGCTAGCTGCCCTTCACGACAGCAAATATCAAAAAGGTGCACTGTGCCCTGGCTATTGGAAAATAAACGTCATGATCTGCTATCTAAATCTTACACAAAACTCCTCTGTCAATATTGGGGTTAATAGAAAATTCTTTCCTGGAAAAAAAAAAATCTTAAAGCTCAGTGAATGTGCATATATACAAGGCCTGCGGCTTTACTTAACTAATGCATAGTAGAGTAGGGTCAGAGAAGAAGTGTTAGCAAAGTAGCTATGTGCAAGGAGAATGCCATCATTCTGGTTGTAGTTACTGCATGCCATGCAGTTGATCATTTACACAAAACAAAATATACAGGTACAGGAACTACGATCAAAAATGCTCAAACGTTATGGCCTTACAGGGAAGTGTAAGGCAATACCAAAATAAAAGTAGAATTCATCTCATCTAAATGGTATCACAGTTCATTTAGCAACACATTCCTCTCTTCACCATCATCACACCTGTATTGATTGTGCAAACAATGTGTGTTTATTGCCATGTGTATTTTAATTGCTCCCTTTGCTGAAAAATTATTTGTTCAAAAACTCATTACTGGCCACAGCTGGTTTTGCTTAGCAAAAGATAGTTGCCATCTCTTACTGTTTAGTTACAAGTACTGCACGGACAACTAATATGCCTGTGTGCAAAAAGCACTACAATCGTTAATATATCATTAATATATTTTAAAAAGTTCTAGTTGCATACAAATATATTCTGCTGTAAGAAAACATATGTACCCTTTCCTGTTCTCATGTTTAAATAGCCCATACTACAGCTAAACATATAGTTGATGTTAATGCACATGAGCATGTCCCCATTCTGTCTGACACACTTGCAGTATTTTATCTTATTATTTTGTATATTTCGATTTGAACACTATACATAGCAGAGAGGGAGTCTAGCTGCTCCCCTATGAGGATAAAAAAAAAAAGGACAGTAAGGTGCCAGTGTATAACTTTAGTCCCATTTTTGGTCCCTGTTCATGTTAAAATATCCTGAAGTTTCTTTCTCTATATATACCTAATATTTCACCATCTTTGACAGGAATAAGCTATTTGTCAATCATATCACAACGCCATACTCTACATGCACAATGCCTTTCCTAAGATTGTCATTTATATATGTTTTTATTCTAAGGATGCCTTCATGTGTAGAAACGGTATGACACACATGCTATTACTACAGAATCTATCTGGTTTTTAAAATTCATTCCACCGAATGCCAACACATTGGGGCAGATTCAACTGAGCGCCATAACAAGATTAGGCGACAAG
Source organism: Limnodynastes dumerilii (assembly GCA_011038615.1). NCBI lineage: Eukaryota > Metazoa > Chordata > Amphibia > Anura > Limnodynastidae > Limnodynastes > Limnodynastes dumerilii. The sequence continues at coordinate 94,159 of WWET01000136.1, read as the reverse complement.
TTACGGTATCTATTACAGTAGCGGACCATCGCAGATTATATTTTGCACCTCTATGGGGTGTGGCTTAAAACCTGTGATGTAGATTTATGCCGTGTGCCATTCCGGAGGCACATTGCACTCAATTGAATCTGCCCCTTTAGATTTTAACCTTCATAATAAAAAGGTACTGCATCCAGAATTTCAAAAAGGTGCTGTTACCCGATCATTAGTAACAGAGAACGCTCACTTATTGCGTTAGCACCGCCACCTCCGTTCATATCAAGATCTGTGGGATCCAGATAAAGGGGTTTTTTTTTGTGATGACAGGGGTGGGTGTAAATGCAAGGGGGGAGGGGAGGGATTGAAATTTTACAGTATACAGTTTACACTATACAGACTTCCATTCAGTTTCATTTTAAGTGAGGATGGATTGAAAATTTCAGGTTAGGGTCCTGGGCATGGAACTTGTGCAAGCGAGTGTTATAGATCCAACAGGGAACCTATAAGCTGCATTCGGAGTTAGCGGAAGTCTGGATCCGATTCAAAGATAATATTTTAAAGTTTCCACATGTGCACCCACATCTTAGAGGCATTTCTTTCTTCTTTTCAGTAGAACAGTGAGCTAGCTTTAAAAAGGACAGGTATGTCTTTATGAGCAAGCATTTCTACTGAATGAAATGCAAATTATTCTAGCAGATTTACATATAAAATCAATGCACACAAAACGCATTGGAAAGCATGCTCCCATTGGTGACTAGCATCAGGAATATAAATAGGCACATGCCACAACTCCTATTATTCTAGATTTTCTAACCCAGTAGTCGCTTTCACATTCGCATTCTATTAAAGGCAAAATCAGGGGACATTGTGTAAAGCAGAGTGTGTAGAAATGAGCAGACTCTAAAAAGACGTCATCCGAATTCTACCAGAGCCAGTGATGACATTTCCAAGTCCGTGGTGTATCTGAGCCTGAATAGGACCGTATTCTACCCGCTCCCCATCCACAGTAAGGATCCCCTTCTGTGTAAGGGGCTCTAGACGGAACGCTCGAACGGGAACATGTACTAAATATGGGCACTCCATTCCAATGTGCGTCCCCTTTTCCATTGCGAGAAAAAGGCGCACAAGGGCAGTCCGAGAGATTCCAGCTTTGACGAAGAATAAATGGATCAAACCATCATCAAAGCCGGAAAAGGGTGCAGTAAATAAGTCAGCCCCAAGATGAGTCTGATACATCCCCAACACTAGGACAAAGTCTTCTTCCAAGGTCACCCAGGACTTTGGCACAGGTTGACCCAAGGTGGGCAGGAGATCATCCTTGGGTCCATTTACGGGATTATGTACTGGATGTATTAGGTCATTTGGCAACGTATGATCTTGTGGAGATTGGTCATCGGGAATCATGTCAAACGTGAACCTAGACGTGTGCAATGCTGTTGGTGAGCCAGGAGAAGGTGAAGTCTCAAAGCTTGGCAACTCGGCATCAAACGTTGCAGAGCTCCGCTTACACATAACATTGCGCTCCTCGCAGAGACCCATATCTGAAATGGTGCGGTGTAGCTGAGAGCGCTGTAAAGGAGCAAGGTTTCCATTAGGAGATAAGGTGATACTCCTGCAGATGGGTCGGTGAGCATCCAGTACTGGTAGATAAGAAAGGCGGCCTCTGTATGTGCGGAGTGAGGCCACCCTCACCATAGTTCCTACTGTGAACCGAGCAGAGCCCATGTGTCTGTACTTCTCACTCTCTATGTCGACATCGGAGATAAAGCCCCAGGCAATGCTCAGAAAAGAGAAACACCGGGCTCCGGAAGAGGTTGTCACAGATACCAGGTCCATCGGCATAATAGTACCACGGCACAAAAGTAAGATACAGTTAAGTAGCAGTTCTGACCCCATTGCCTGTTCAAACCTGTAAGAAATGCATGAAGTCAGCAAGGAAGCAAAGGTGATACAAAGAAGAGAACTCACTAGAGCTAGGGCCGGATTCTTCCCCAATAACATTAGCCTCCATACGTATACTAAAGGCTAGACTTGCTGAACTGCGGAAAAATGTTGCCCATAGCAACCAAATAGATACTTGCTCTCACTTTTACATAGTAGAGAATGTCAAAATCTGATTGGTTGCTATGGGCAACATCTCTACTTTTGCTTTTACGCACTTTAGTAAATCTAGCCCTAAATGCATATATGTCTGTGGTCCGATCGTGCTGCGCATATGCCAATACACTGTTTACGCTTCTGACCGCTTTACGCACGATGATGGATTCTGCAGGTTAGATTTTCCATGCATGGGCCATAAGAGTTTGCCTTGCGTAAGTGATCTACATATGGAGGGCAGGGGAGGTATTTAAATTGTACCATAAGGGCTTGGCTAAGCACACAGGTAGGTAGGGGGCTGAACACGTCAGTGCTGTATGTGTAAAGGGAGTGCACCACCCTCGCAAGTACGGAGTTTGAGATCTAACTTAGCGTAAATATACATCCGCGGCAGAGACTTAAGAGCGCTATGTATTATTAAGTCAAGAACTGGTGCTAAACTAGACCAAAACACGCATCAAATTTAAAGAAAAAGCAAAAATATTTTATTTACTGACAGAGGTTGATCTGACGTTTATACATAAATGCAGCTCTTAATTATATTCTCTCCTGCAAGATAATGAGCACAGTCCTTACCCTGCATTATAGTTAAGAGCACCGGCCAAGGCATTTCCTGAACCACACGGGAGAATTCCAATTGGCATCTTGACTGCATCCTCCCAATCAGGACGTTCCATTAGGCCATTAATAACCTGAGCAGAATTTACAATGACATTAATTCAGGAATATTTAGGACAGCTGAAGCAAAGTCATTAAATATTTACTGCAGTCTGCTGCTGTAATGTGAAACAGCACCTTTATATATCTACTGCGCCTCCAGGCTTTTCAATAGTCCCTAAGGCTGATTTAAATCCTCAATCCCTCTGAAAGACATTTTTAGTAAACTGATGAACTCTGCTAATGTTTTAAAAAGTGATCCAATAGTTCTATTCTTTGAATTATATACACATTTTGTTTATAAGAATAATAGCTACATTATATAAATGACAATAGATTCTGAGAAACCTGAATTATGTCACATATTTATTCTCATTTATTGGAGACAAGTACAATAGTGTAGATATGATAGAACTCACTCATGGATGATGGGGAGAATTCTTACATACAATTTTACTCCAATCAAATCATTTAAAGCACAATCAGAGACTATAAATATATTCCACAATCCGCGGCAGGGAAAGTGCTTTCTACAGTGAATTCAATTAAAAAGTTAGTGTTGCGAGCAAGCACTGGATTTCCCCATAAGGGTTTGCGTGTGTATAGTTTGCTGTTTAACAGAGAGTGTGGCAGCCATTTTAAACCCATTGTAAACATTGGACTGGACATTGACCTCTGTTGCCGGTTCTGTTTGAGTTGCGATTGCCACGGCAATGGAGGTTTGATGCCAAATCCACGGTGCATCTTAACTATTGCATGTGCACGGGCAGGCCGCTCTCTCATAGGCAGTTATGCTCCCTGGACCTGACCTTAGCATTCCTGTAACGTCCCCACTTAAAATGGTTTATATGCTTCCACTCTGTGAGATGACACATTATCATATGACGTACCTGGACGGATCTGAATCCTCTAGATCCAGAATTCTGTTCTGGTACATTGCGTCACAGTACAAAGAGGGAGCGTTTTCCTTTCACAGCAAGCAGAAAATGCCCCATTAGCAGTAGTTAGGATTCAGTCCATAGCTGCTATTCACAAAGGAACAGCTTAGATACTTATATTTTAACTAAAGACCATATTCACACTAAGGAAAGCTTTAAGAAGGTGAGGAGAAGCATGTATCCACCTATCTTAAAGCTACCTCTAACGCAACCCCCCCCCCTTTTTAAGAACATAGGGCACTTAAGAGTCCTACGGTTTCCCTAACTTTCTGTTTGTATTCTCCTTCTTAAGAGGAGAATGCGAACGGTCATTCCCCTACACTGCCCTCCCCGGCTTTCCACACCTCCCCCCCACCCACTCTTCTTAATTCCTCCTAGAGGCTGCCGTGGCACGCCTCCTTCTGCTCCCTAAATGGTACATAGATTGCGTAAATTACCTACTATCACGCGTAGAAGGTCATATCGTAAAAGATCGTACTTAAGAAGCAATTGAATACGGTTCTTAAGGTTCATGTGGAATAAATATCCTAACAGAGTATTCTCTTGCTATTTTATTACAAATAGATACCAGTGATTTGTTGAAATTTGCACCCTTAAACCATTTAACCTGTTTGGGGAACCTGTAAAACATGTTATAAATCTTTATATTAATGCAGTTAACAGTGAGACGTTTAATAGACATTACCTCAAATAACAGCCCGTCTCCAGAAATAACTACAATACCATCCCACTCCTCCAAACTGATACTCTGCATCAACTCACGAGCATGATTTTGTCTTTCTATAAACCAACACAAAAGAGAACCAAGATTATATGCAAACAGTCATAAAACAATAAGACAGCAGCAATAACATGCACAGAAAGACAAGTGCACAGGCCATCTCCTACCTGTCTGTACAAGGTTGTAGCTGATATCTGCCTCTGTGATCATCGGCAAGATGTGTGTGTGGCACTGCTGTAATGCATTGCCCCGTCCTCCGCATGGATTCAATAAAAGCATTAAGCGTCGGGGCTTAGGCTGGAGTTCTGGGAGAATCTCTGAAAAGAGAATGAAAATGTAATAAATAAAAAATAATAAAAAAAAATTCCAGCATATATTTTAAAGAATAAATGAAGTCAAATTATTTTAATTATGCACAAACAGACTTATGAAAAGCATGCAGCTTAACCCTGGAAGCTATAGCAGTACAATGTGGGGCCCTAGTATTGGCAAGTGAATTGTGTGGCTAAATTGCAAAGAGGTCTCATCTCTTGGGATCGCAGTGAAGACTCATGTATCCTAGATTTCATGTGTGAGGGCAATGCATTTCCCTCACATGTACAGAGATTCCGTGTCCTGAAGCCCACCTTATCTTTACACACATGGCGCTGTGCATAAGGGACTGGTTTGTAATTCAGGATCTTTCGCAGAGGGCTTAATTCTTGGGCTGGATCCTAGAATTAAATCCATTAAGCCCTGGGGTAGTGTGTGGTCATTTGTACCTTGTACCAGTATGGAACCTGCACCAATAAGCATTTCAATAAATGTGCTGGAGCTTTACCAAATAGAGGTGTTGAAATGAAAGGAGCGTTGATCAATGGCTGCAATAACTGTTCAACAGCACTGGATGATTAATACTTGCTGGGTTCAAAAGATGTGGATATGTGCCCATGTTATGTAAGACACCATTTTACCAGTGTAGCATCATGGCAGAGATAAGAATCTCAACAGCTAAACTCCATGAAGTGGACATACACAAACTTTCAAAGATGATAAAAGTGCAGAAAATATGCTGAACAATTTCCCTAACATTTATCAGATACTGGCCTATGAGACGGATAATCCCTCCATGCGTGGCTAGGTTATGTTGCTATCTTAGTAGAATGGCTAAATCCAAAACCTTTTTATATAAGGAGCTGGCAAGGAAAGGAATCGGATATAATCACCATGGACTGGATTCATATCTAGGAAGCTGCGGTTTCTTAGGTACGTTATTTTTAAGTTTTAACCTACTACGCATAAATAGTAGGTTTTTTTTACATGGTCTTCGTACTACTTAGGTACATAAATGGACAACATGCATAGTTTCTTAATAAAGAGGAGGTGTGCCACTGCAGTCTCTGTGGGAAGTTAGGAAACGTGAGTGGGGGAAGGCATGTAGAGGAGTCAGGGAGGGAGGGAGGACTGGTCAAGGTCTGTGCATATTTTCCCTACATAGGAGGGAAAATACACACAGGAACTTCAGATAGCCTATGGCACGTGTAAGTGCCATTTAGGCACCTAAAAATGGGGATGGATCAGGGGAGTGGACTGGACAGGTAAGCGTGGACACACACGTATCCGCACCCAATTACTTCACACTTAAGTGTGAATCCAGTCCCATGTTATGAACAGGTGACAACACACTTCACCTCTGTAATCTTCCAGTACAGATAATGTAGTCAATTATTAAACCTAAAGCATTTCCAGAGTTCACTCTTTCGTCCATCTATCCGATATCTGAGCAGACACCAGACTGAAGAATGTGTTTTTGATAAGTATATATTATATAACTGTGCACAACTTGTTCAATGAGTAAAACAAATGATTTGGTGACTTTTATCCTCATTAATGCTTGTTATTCTCTGCCTTCATATCAGTTTGTACTAATATAAAAAAAACTAGAACAGTCCATAGATAACAGTTGTGTACCCAAGTGGTGATAATGATTAAAAAAAACATGCACTTGACCTATGAAACCTCT
>WWET01000136.1:67056-85316 GCA_011038615.1 Limnodynastes dumerilii | reverse complement strand
TTCCTGCTGCAGCCAGCACCAATAGTTTAGCTGGAAAAGTCTGGTATTACCGGCTAGGTATGTCATTCAGAAATTACTCAGGCTTGACTTGTGTGTTTTTTTTTTTTTATAATTTTTATAAATAGTGGGTATATTTATTTTAGCTTAATTTCCAAGCACCTTTGTACTTTATCCTGATTTATGACATAAAACAGATAAAGAAGATCATGGCTGATGTAACTGGAACAAATAACCCTGGGCTAAAATATATATAGTGAGTAGCACTTGTGTCATGAGGTCATGAGTTCGATTTCCAGCTTAGGCCTTATCTGTATGGAGTTTGTCTGTTCTCCCCATGTCTGCATGGTTTTCCATAGGGTGCTCCAGTCTCCCACATGCCAAAAACACTGTTAATTGGCTGCCGACTAAATTAACATACCTGTGTGGTCTGTTACTTTGAATATCATCCCTTTTAAAGCAAGCAAGGCACACATTAATATAATTAGATACATTTTTCCCCAAAGTAATCTACTCCAGTTACTGTCAATTGATTAAAATCTATGCCCATCTTAACTCTAAAGCAGAATGCGTCTGTATCGGTGTGTGGGAAGGTGGTAGACTATTTATCATGACATGAACACAATCAATAGTCAGACCATGCAGTGGTGACAGGATGGAAGCCTGAGGAAATGGTCGATGATTACACTTACAAAACAAATTAGGCAAATTGTAAGGTGTTGGAATGCAGGCAAGAGCTGCTTAAAAACCTTATTACTACTTTAGCTTTTCTGCAGCTAATTCTCTGCATATTAACATGGGGGAAGATAATGCTTGGCAACACAAACTAGATGACCCGAAGGAACTAAACTGTTGTTCATGTCTGCATACTCAGAATGTCTTTTCTCAATAACAATAGTAGCAGCCCTGGGCTGGCATCCAGGAGGTAGAGTTTACATCAATGGCAGTCATGTTCTACTGAGCCCGATTGAACATTTCCCACGGCCAAAGGCTTGCCTTCAGCCCAAGCTATGGAAGCACAAGCAACTGTGGCCGATGCGATAATAGATTCACCAGACTTGACCTTACTCTCATTTCAACTACTTTCTAAATGTCAGATATTTATTTACAGATTTCGATTTATAATTAAAGCTAAAGAGCTGTAGTTATAAATATAACCTACATATCAAATAAGATGCACTAAAAGTGTTATTGTTAAAAAGGTTTTTTTTTTTACTCTCTAGGTCTACTGAGCATGGGGCAGATCCTCACCTACAGCCAACAGGGCAATTATGCAAGCTGCTTGCGTAATTCCCGTCTAGTAACATGTGCGCATGCGCACAAACATGTTCCGATAGCATACCGGCGATCCTTTGTAACTTTGTTACGTACGATCGGCGGTACGAAAAAGGGGCTGAACCCCTAATTTACAAATGTTGTATTTCTGCCGTAGAGGCGGAGTTAAATTAGTTACATTAAACAGTTAAATTAGGGATCGGGTGGGGGAAGGCCTGTTACTAGCCGTAAGTCTGCAGACCTAGTCGTAATTTTTAAGGTAGGAATCTTTACACATCACATAAGTGTCCAAATTTTACTACCTTAATAATGTAGGGGGCGTGCTCTCCCCACTGCGCTAATGTACGTACTGACCTTGCACATCCGTAAGACGTACGTAGGTCAGGATCTGGGCCTATGTCTTTCTTTAGGGCCAATCTTGACAAAGTTTTTAGAAAATCAAAGTGCCAACACAAAGTAAAAATTTTTTGACAGATATTTCCAAAAATAGCCCAATGTAAAAAAACTAAACAAAACAAACAAAAAAAAAAAACAACAACAAAGTATGACTATACTAGTATAGTGTTGGTATAGCAGCACTGTGAAATCCAGAAAGTGTCTCTTTAGTGCTATCCAAAAAGAATACTACTGGATTTAACATTTTGATTTCTATTAAATGCTACAAACGCGTTACTAGTATATTCATAGGACGCCAACCCCACAAATTTCCTCTTAAACCATAAACTTGACAGAAAGACAATCATAAACATAATACAATCCACCCAGAGGTTAATTCTCATGGTTCTGATCACATGATTTCATAGGTTCAAAACTATACACATTATAGATCAGGTTTGAAGACTGTAGACTGGGCATTGACAACCTTCAGAACTCCAAGGGCTAGACTTACTAAGTAAAGGAAAAAAATTGAGATTTTGCCCATAGCAACCAGATTCTAGCTCTCACTTTCCTACTACAAACTAGAGAACGTAAGCTAGAATCTGATTGGTTGCTATGGCCAACATCTCCACTCTTCCTTTTCCGCAGCTTAGAAAGACTAGTCCAAGAGCCAGATTTACTAAGCTGCGAGTTTGGAAAAGTGGAGTTATTGCCCATAGCAACATCTCCACTTTTCCCAAGCTTAGTAATTCTAACCCCAAATGACCCACAAAGCGTGATGACATTGTGGTTTTGCAGCACCTGCGGGTGGACAATACCTGCCTTAGAATAAAGTCATGAGGTGTAATTGCATGTAACGGATAATGCACAGAAACACTCAGCTTGTGCTGCTAAATATTCTTAGGAGTTTCTTACCCGTGTCACTGGAGATCGGGATGTCTTGAATCAGACACTTTATTGCGGTCGCCCACTTCTCAGCAATGGCTTGATTCTGCTTATAGTCTTCGAATTTATCAACTCTAAAAGTGCGAACTGACCTTTGGCGCGTGCGTGCAGAGCCCATGGCAACCTTCTTTTTTTTCAGCGGATACGAATAAATGCAAAAATAGGCATAAACGTCATTTGAGCCCCTACTACGCAGGGTGTGACAGCCCACCATGTCAAGAATGGGCAGTACGGTGCGCTGGTCATCCTCAGGCTTAGGAACCAGTCTCTGGATATGGAGTCCTGTGCGGGTCAGGCTTAGTGCATAGCGAATACCCTTGGATGGGTAGACTCCAAATTCTCCATGGAGAAGCGTTTCGGATGCCTGCTGGTATTTCTTAGACATTTTATGTTTCTGGTATGTTTGCTTTTAGTATGCAATCAATGAAGCACAACGGCACAAGAACATACAACTCGGCTTGATAATGCATAAAGGCAAACTGTATGACGGGCATACAATTCTTGCAAAGGAAATCTCATTTTTTTTTAGGTACAAAGTATTTTCAAAGTAGACATTTTTCAAAAATGTAAACAAGTTATCCAATAAATTGTGTTACAAATAAAATGTAAACACTCTGAAACTTTAAAAGATTTCAAATCAGATTCAGGCTCCAAAAAAAAAAAATAAAGAATTTGTGACTCAAACGTCACTCGGAGACGAATCTTCTGCAAAAATCATTTCCATGAAGTTTCTTGTCAGCTGGGGATAAAAAAAAGACAAATATAAGAATTGCAATGTAAATATGATTTTTGTATGTAAAAATGTAGCAAAAAACAATAAATATTACCATGGGATTCATAAATAATTATCCAAATAAACATGTTGTTCACACACTGATATCAGTAGGGCTTAAGACAACTTCTGAATGACATAATTAAAGTAAACGCAGATTAAGTACACATGCATTGTTGTATACTGTAAATAGTCATTAGGCAATTCCTATGAAAAAGATGACAGACAGGAGTAAAATCATTATAACTAAAGCCTTGCTTTATTTACTGAATCACCTGGATCATTTGTTGGGCTGTGGTTTGTTGGTTGCTCTGCACAATTATGTAGTGACTTAAGACCTAATCCTTATATAATAACGTCAACCGACATGCGCCAGATTTGCCTCAACAGAACTTTTATCACATCGAACACAGTTCCTTACTACAGGAGTTCCGTGCTCATCCATTTAGCTATGGCTATGCAAATTCTAAGCTACTTCACCGTATTTATGTGGTTTTTGGTACTTTGTTTGCCAAACGTTGCCATAAATAATAAAAGCATTCACAGGAAATGGTGTTGTATAGGGCATGCAGAACTCTGTTTAATTGAACTATATAGTTATCCTTTAACAATGTACCCTCTAGGCATAGGGTTCCCATCTATGCCTCTTTGCCTGCCCATTATAAACTCTTTTCAAAACACGCAGTTGTGCCCATTTATATCCCAGACCATAACCAGGTTTGTCTAAATAGAGAAAAAGCTCACACATCAAATGTCCCTATAACCAGAAATATAATGTAGAAGAAAGAAATAAGCAGGCAATAAACCAGTCATCTTTATAACAACCGACTTTCACTAAAAGGGTACAGAAAAAAAATAAAAATAAATTGTGAGTAGACAGCACAGATGCTAAAGTGGTTAGTACTTCTGTCTCACAGCGCTGAAGGTCATGTGTTCGATTCCCGGCCTGATCAGTGTGGCGTGTGTGTCTCTCAATTTGTACAAGGTTTAATGAGAATGAGAAATTTTGCAGGATTGGTGGCACTATATAAATGATGATAATATGTACAGGAATAGATGTTTTCATCTAAAATCAAGTTACCTTAACAATGTATTATTTAGAAAAATAACGAACTGTAAGGTTACTCATACAAATATCATAACTATGTAATGAAACCAGCCTTTTAAATTAAACACCTATGATAACAACATTAAATGTTCTGTGAAGTTAAATATGTTTTTTTTCTGCCCCAAACACAAAAGATTGTATTCTCCCAATATGCAAAAGTGCCCAGGAATTAAATGTCACCACCGCTGCTGTTTAATTGAAAAGATTGCTTGCATGATTACGATTTGTAATTAGAAAAACCTTTCTATGCTAGGCAACCTCAAATCCAGCTGTTATAATACCTTACGCACAAATGTGAAGGAAGGGTCTACAATTTTAAGTTGTTTAGAGAGAATAAATCGTTACATTGATATGGAATCTGTGCCTGAGAATTATTGATAAACACATACATTTCAAATGTTATCATCTGTTTTAGTGGAAGCAATATGTTGGCATTTTGCAAAAACTGGCATCTTATGCACTTTCACTTAAATAAAAAGTATGCATAAAAAGAGTTTACTGCAAAATAATATCAAATGTACTTTTCTCTTAAAAAATATTGACATCGCATGAAATCCTGATGAAGCAGCCTAGACACATGACTAATGTAGTTATATGATTACTCAGTGTTGAAATCACTGTGACCCATTGTTCACTTAAGACTAGACACAAGACGGAGATCAGAGTAAACCACATATTGATGACTAGTGCAACAGTTATGTTTCTACTAATTCAACAAAAAGGGAACAAGAAAATACAATTTCTATGGTCCAGGAGTAACTCCAGGACTTTAATAAGCATAGTTCTCATCAACATCCTACCAACATTTCTGTGAATGGAACTGGGAAGTATACATTTTTACACACTGCTACACCTTTAATAAATGAGCAATGCTTTGTGTGACAGCTTGAGGGGGTAATTTTCCAAGGAAATTAGTAGAAAAAAACCAAAACAAAAACTAAAGATTTGCAACAAACATCTCCATGGCCACACAAATCTGTATTGATGGTTTTTTTTTTGGTTTGTTATACAGTAGTTTGTAAACAGCTGCTTAAAACTCAAAGTGAATTATATATAAGGTTCTTTTTTGCCAATTAAATAGCAAACTGCAGACACCCAGCACTGGCAAGAAAAAAAATTATATATAATTTTGTATTTATTTATTGTATTTATTTATTTTTGGGAACTATTAATATAGTGCACATATAACTATCAAAAGTTAGCTACTGTCAACTGCCCAATTGAACTAATATTCAGACCAGTGGATGAAGTAAAAAAAATTTCAATGTGGCGGTATGCACCCTCACTTCAAGCCCTGATTCAGACTATAATCATTCTATATGCAATCATGCATAAAGACAACTATAAACACTTATGACAAACACTATATATACACATATATAAACAAATATACACACACATACATATACACACACACAGATTATAATTTATTCTCTATTCGTAATAGTGCAATTTTAAATGGTAACATTACTTCAATATACATCAACTGCAGATGAAAATAAAGAATATGTAAAATAAGGTTTAGAATTTTTTTTATATTTTTTGTAATACACAAAGAACAAAGCAAATGATAGTCCAAAAGAACACATGCATAAAAGAGGCTATAGGGTGAGTACTCACCTTTTATTTATTCACAACGATCCTTATTAACTTTAAGTGTTTTCCTGGACAGTTTATAGTGAAGTAGCGAATAACAGCAAATATCCAGAGTATTAATGTACCACACTGTGTAAAGAAAGCACAAAGGCGTCGGGAGACTCAGTACAGCACCGCCTGCCGCAAGCTCCCACTACTTTGACTCAGCGCTGTACTAACAGGAAGTGATAAGAGAACAACCTGCAACACTTTGGAGAGAGCTCTGAGAGACAGTGACTCACCAAGACCTCAAGACAGGCAGTGTCACTAGCCAATCACTTCCTTGCGGCTGAGACTAATCAGCCAATCGGTGGGAGCAAAACCAGCAGAGGGCGTTTTGTTTGTCGCTGGTTGCCTGGGTGCAGATGTTATGTGCTATTGGTGGAGGCGAGAGTCCCGTGATGACGTAATTGGCACATGACCGGACCTTGTACCCGCGGCGCTATATTTAATTGACTGCTATCACCGGCTGCCTCCAAGCGTTCATTGTTATTCATATGCATTTATTGCCATTCATTAAATCCACTTTAAAATGCATAGCGTGCATTGCACCCTCCAATCAGTATAGCCCAATTACCCGCTTTGCATGCGTAAGTGGCTAACGTTCTTAGGTCTGGATCCTGTGTATATTTACTGCTATTTCTCCTTCCAGAACCATTTTGAAATACAAGATTGCAGGAAATGTTTAACAATATGAAAAGCATTGGATGTTCAGTAGATAAAATGATGGTCCTGGCTGCAAATATAAGTGTTATTTTAATACCTATAATGAAAATATTAATGCGTTTTTGTTGAATTTAAATTTTGTTAAATTCATTTATTTTATGTGTTATTGAACGCTGAGATCTGGTTTAGTGTTTTGGGGTAACTGAGTTGCAGTTTTGGATATAAAGCAGTATGCAAAATGAATACCATCATCAACATTCCTAGTCACAGCAATAATAGAGAGAGAGAGATATCTATTTAGATATATAAACATATCTAGGATGCATCATTATCTTTTGGTTAGTTAATGAGTATTGAAACACTAATAGCAAATGTAAGACACATAGGCATGTCTTAAAGAGGGCTATTTATCTGGGTTCCCGACTCTCCCGGAATATCCGGGAGACTCACGGAATTTGGGCCCTTCTCCCGGGAGAGTCGGCAAACTTCCCGCATGCGCCGACACCCAAGTAATCCCTCCCATCCACCCTTGTGATGTTTGAGATAACGCGGGTGATTGACAGGGGGTGGGGCTTAATGGTGTGATTTACATAAATCACATCATTAAGCCCCACCCCCTCACTGTAATCTATGGTTTCCCTCCGGGATCTCCCGGAGGGACGCTTTCAATAGTCGACAACCCTGCTATTTATGTAGTGCACATAGTACTTCCTATATATCAAAACAATTCCTCACCACAATATATTCTATTTAAAAGTCAAAACTTTTAATCATTTATTTTAAAAATCGTGCCATTTTTCCTGCCAATTTATGAACTGCAGGATGTGTGACAATTCTTTAAGGGTATAATCGCCGCAATTGAGGTTGTAATCGCAGCTAATTATCCCTTATAAAATCACCACACTTCTTGTACCTTATTGTATCCAAACTCAGGCAAGTTTTTCTAACACGATTTTAGTAAATTTGGCCCCAGAGCTGCTGTGCCAACAGGTGATCCTTAGTGTTCAGCATGCCTGTCTATCAATAGACACACTGAATCAGTGAATGAGTGTGCCATGTGATACATATATTTATATCCAGAGCAGTAGCTAGAAATGTTAGCGCCAGGGGCAGAAGTGAAAAATGGCACCCCTACAATGAATTGGTAAACAAATTAACTTTAAATTTGAACTTAAACACATAGAAACATAGAAAGTGACGGCAGATAAGAGCCACATGGTCCATCCAGTCTTCCCAGTTGTTTATTTAAAACTATACTGACCCTATTTACCCTCAATTTAGTTTAGGATTTATGATATCCTTATATTTATCCCAAGCATGTTTACACTGTTCTACTGTGTTACCTCAACCACCTCAGATGGGAGGCTATTCCACTTATCTATCACCCTTTCAGTGAAGTCATTTTTACGCACGTTTCCTCTGAATCTACTATGCTCCAGTGTATATTCATGCACCCTTGCTCTATTACACCTCTTCCTCTGAAAAATGCCCCCTCCTCTAGCCGGTCACAACCCTTGATATATATGTGAGCCTTTCTTGGTATGTTATGTGACATAGGCCATGGACCATTTTAATTTCTCTTCTTTGCACAGTCTCTAATGTATTTATGTCTTTCTGGAGATATGGTTTCCAGAACTGAACACAGTATTCTAGGTGAGGGCGTACCAACGATCTATAAAGGGGCATCACTACTTCTCTCTCTTTCTGCTACTAATTCCTCTCACTATGCAACCAAGCACCTGACATTGCTTGGCTACTTTTAAGTCACATGAAATAATGACTCTTAGATCTCTTTCCTCTTCAGTAGTTTCTAATGTAATGCCATTAATGATATTTTGGGCTTTTGTGCCCCATGTGTATGATTTTGCACTTTTTGGCATTATACTGCAGTTTCCACAATCTTGACCATTCCTCCGGTCTACCTAGATCATCCCTCATTTTGTGTACCCCTCCTGGCGTGTCTACCCTGTTACATATCTTTGTGTCATCTGCAAAAAGGCATATTTTCCCCTCGATACCACAGGCAATATCACCTAAAAAGATATTAAATAATACTGGTCCAAGTACAGAAACCTGGTCTACACCACTGATTACATTACCATCCCCAGAAGGGATTCCATTTACTACAACCCTCTGTTGTCTATCCTGTAACCAAGATTGTATCCATGCAACTATCTTTAAATCCAATCCCAAAGCTTCCAGATTATTTACCAGTCTGCAATGTGGCACAGTGTCAAAAGCCTTGCTAAAATCTAGATAAGCTGTCTACAGCTCCCCCCTTATCTAATACTTTACTGACCCAGTCAAAAAATTCAATAAGATTTGTTTAACATGATTCCCCCAGTGAATCCATTCTGCTTGGGATCCTGTAAATTACTGGATTTAAGATACTGTACAATTTGTTCCTTTAACAGTGTTTCCATCAAATTCCCTACTACTGATGTGAGACTCACTGGTCAGTAGTTTGATGCTTCTTCCCTACTTCCACTTTTATGCAGAGGGACGACGTTTGCTATTTTCCAGTCATCTGGAATCACCCCAGTTATTAGTGACTGATTGAATAATTCAGTTAATGGTTTTGCCAGCACCCCTCTAAGCTCTTTTAGTATCCTTGGATGTATCCCATCTGGTCCCATTGATTTGTCCACTTTCAACTTTGAAAGTTCTTTTAATACCTGCCACTCAGTGAAAGTAGTAGTAATTTCCCCCATTGTATTAATAGCCTTTCCATTTAAAAGAGCACGGTGTGCATCCTCCCGCATAATATTTTTGTTCATAGATAGATAGGTGGATGTCATTCAGTGACATCTATCTTATTACACCTCCCCCCCAACAGTAGTAGTACTGGATCTCTGCTGCATCCAAACTACGGCACAGGCAAAGGGAGGCCACTCCTTTTACAGTACAGTAGACCCCAACATTTTTGCAATGTTTCCATGTAAAATGGGGTGGGGTGGAATTATGGATAGTACACAAGGGATGAAGACAGCACTTACTATACAATTTGCATCCAACCCCCCCCCCCTTCCCCCATACAAAGCGGAAGCACTTCCACTTCCAGCTCTGTCCTGCTCCGCTTTTGTGATACATACCAGGACAGATTTTCATCCAGAATTCATTCCTGGTACTGCATGGCATGTGCCACAGTACCAAAAGAGGGCGTTTTCCGATTTTAGCAGTCATAAATCACCCCTTACTGTAAATTAGGATCCCGTTGTCTTTTTGTTTTACGTTTTTTATTATTATATATTTTTTGTACACAGCATTGGGTAAAGCGTCGATCAGGCATACAGATTTTTTGTTTTCTTTTTAAAGATATGGCACATTGAGAATGGAATCACCTGTACTGCACAGAAATGAGAGGTCATTTGTGTGTACTATGCAGTACAATATTCAGACAGATCATCTGACTATCAGGTGTTCTGACAGATAATTTTACAGTGTGTACCCAGCTTTAGAGTCAATTTAGGGTTTGAAGCAACTGATCCTTTCCAGTCTTTGGACCATATTCAGACTACCGGCCGTATAGCATATGCAGCCGGAGTTTCGCGTTTTTTACTACTGCACATGTGTAGTAAAAATGTTTACGTAATCTACGTATCTTTCCCTTAAATAGATTGCGTATATGCGGTCTTAAAAGACCGAATATACGCAGTCCATGTAAGGAAAGATACATAGATTACGTAAAAAATTTACAACGCATGCGCAGTAGTAAAAAACAGGAAACTCCGGACGTATATGCTATTTGTCCGGTAGTCTAAATACGGTCCTTTATTTCCAAATTCCAGGGCACAATATAGATCAGGTCTAGTCAACCTGTGGCTATCCGGGCGTTGTGAAACCACAAGTCCCAGCATAGTTCTACAGAGTATGCATGGCTTGGCAAGGTCTCATCTGGGCTCTCTAATTTCTCCATGCAGGAAAATGTCAAATAATGTTTCGCTAGTGTGATTGTGATTCTCCCATAATATATTTCAAATACAAAATATTCTGACACATGCAACATTTAAGATTGCTAACAAGAGCAGAGAGGCTGCAGGATGTGGAGAGTGTGTGATGTGTGCATGAATTGGTTAGTTATGTGATTTGAGTTTACTGGGTGGACAGCATTTGCGCAACTTATGTTGACTACACCCAATCTGAGTCAGAAGTCTCTGTAACTACATATGAAAGGGATGTTTTCTGCTATTAATATTACTGTTGCTTACTTCCCATTGCTAAATTGTGAAAAGAGTCACTGGAAAACATTATTCCAAATGTCTTTTTAATGTGTTTTGTGAGACTCCCAAGTGCTATTTCTCCTGCTTGATGCCAGAGGTACTGTAATTTACTGATGTGCAATGCTCTCCTCCTTAACCGATCCTTGACACAATCTTTATAATGACTACTAATTAAGGCCCTTAATAGATCTTCTTAGGTGTGAATCCGGCCCAGTAGGATTAATTTATTCAGCAGCCAATTAACCTTCCAACATGTTTTTTGAGTGTGGGAGGAAACCCATGCAGACACGGGGAGAAAATACAAACTCCACACAGATAAGGCCGAGTCCGGGTATCAAACTGACCTCAGCGCTGTAAGACACCCTGAATCACCGTGCCTCTGCTCACCATGTAGTCACACTTCTCTCCCCAAATAATATATCACACCATACAGTCACACCAATCTATCCACATAATGGGCTAAATCCAGAAGTACGTACGCGAGTGATTTTACTCTAGCCGCTAGCGTAAAAGCGCCCATTAGTACTTACTGCACATGTGCGTAGCAGTGTTACGCCAAGTAACTCAGAGCATAAGGGCCAGTCACGTAACTTCAATGTAAGTACACGCAGTCATTACAGCCGACAAGATTTACGCTTTGAAAAGTTAAGCTAGGGTTTGAAAAGCGCAACACAGCTAAACTACGTACAGCCGAGGAGAGTGCATAGTAAATACGCTACGCTAAGAAACGTAATTTAAACGTAGTTCAGGATTTGGCCCAATGTCACACAATGCAGTCACACTTCTCTCCACACATATTATATTATGCCATGCAGTCACACTTCACGTCGCACATGATATATCACACCATGCAGTCACACTACTCTCCTCACATTACATATTATACCCCCAGAGTCCCACACACAAACACACTACATATAAAAAAAAACCAAAAAAAAAAAACAATCAGATTCAGTTCTCCCCACATTAATACAAATATACATACAATACAAACTGAATCCAAGTGAACCCCATACAACACACACTACTTGTTAATGAGAGCTCAATTTTAATAAAGTTCAATAAACCAATCATAACAGGGTTTCATATATCCCTACATTAGGGTTTACTGTGCCCACACTAAGCTATAGGGGAGTATTAAGGTCTATTAAGCTCTAATATTCCTGCATAGAGCCACCTTGTGGACAAGCATATAATTGCAGCAAAGATTTATTTGCATAGTTTGTAAAATGATCCGCAACAAACAAGATAGCAGTGTGGGAAGGGTCAGATTGGGATCCAAAAGTGGCCCTGAAAAAAAATCCTGGTACTTCCCCATCTTTGCGGCCCCCGTCGCTAAGTAAGTTACGTATCCCTGCTACGCCGCTGCTGCACGAGCACTGATTAATGTGTTCTGCGTCGTCAAGCAGGGGGCCGCAAAGATGAACAAGTACCAAAATCCTTAAATCCCCATGTGGGTGTATGAATTCATTGGTGGGTGTGACCAACACAAAAGTAGGAGGTGTTAGCCTATCAATGACTACAGTAGTGGTTTGTTGTGGTTAATACAATAAACTTTTAGGAAGATCTATAACAGGAGGAGCTAATAACCTATTAGAGACATAGGGCCAGATTTACTAAGCTGCGGGTTTGTAAAAGTGGTGATGTTGCCCATAGCAACCAATCAGATTTTAGCTGACATTCTCTAGTATGTAAAAATCTGATTGGTTGCTATGGGCAAAATCTCCACTTTCCCAAACCCGCAGCTTATTAAATATGGCCCATAGTATTGTCAAAGTGTTTAATTAATGTAATGAATTGTAAATTTGATTTGTGAGTGGTCATATTATGTAAAAGATACAACAGTTTGTACTCTGCAATCACCGAATGCAATATCAAAATATTTTGGGGTTGTACAGGGAATGTTAGATTCATATATTGCCATACAATTTTGTGGTGACCGAATGTTAGAGGTTAAAGTGAGGAATTGCAGAGAGGTGTGTTAGTAAGAGAATCACTCAGAGTAATGACAACAGTTTGATTTTAAAATATTCTGTTTACTTTTTGCACTTTTGTTTCAGTTAATTCTTAGCAGAAAACTTAAGTTTGTACAATAAACTTGCATTAAAAGAATTAGATAGTCAGATTCAATTTACAGAAAATATCGATTTACACATATAGCACAATCAAAGTTCTAACAAATTGCGGCTTCTCTCTCCTCAAACACAATAATTAATTACTAATTTCAACTACTACATTTGAATTATTTCTAATTAATTTGCATTCAGTATAACAGTTAATTCATAAACGAATATCCATTAACCATGTATCTGATAATCAAGATTATACACTTTTACTAGGAGCAACAAACTTATTGTGACAGGCAAAGTACATTAAATGTATACACTTTTCAGAGTCCCCGTTGTTTCTTTCACCCCGCTCTCTCTCTCCTCTCCACTACTGCCGACTCTAGCTTAATTACTCCAATGACGCCTGCTTGTTCTCCTCTATTAACACCTTTCCTCGATTTGCTCCGCTATTACCTCTTCTTACACTGTTACAGCCACCTTTCCAATCTGCCTCGTAAACTTCTCCTCAGTCACTGTTATTGCCGCCTTCTCTGATCGGTAAAGATGTTACCCGCTCGATTACCTCCTCGTTCTCTGCCTTTGTCACCTCCTTTGATAGACTCCAATATCACCCCTTTGCTCCCTGTTACTACCACCTTCGTCACTATCCACAGTCTTAATGCCGTCTCCTCAGCTCACCAACTCTGATGTTAAACTCTCTGTCTGCTTCACTGTTTCGCCTGCGCTCACAGCTGCTGGCGCTCTCCACTATCCGCTTCGTTGTCAGCTCTGTACTCACAGCCACCAGCACTCCTCACTATCCGCTACGACGACACCTCTGCTTCCCTAATCACCGACGCTCTCTGCTTCCAGTCACGACACCACCTATATCGCTGAAACCGCTCTGCTGTCTCTTCTCTTCTGACCAATGTCACGCCTGCTTCTTAAGTGCGGAATCTACAGAAATTACCTACTACGCTTGCATTACGCAATACACTTACCAGTTAGATACATAGATTGACTCCGTTCGGTCTTTAAAGTAGTTTAAAAAGGAGGCGTGATAATGCCCCCTAGTGGAGTGTTTAATTAGATGTGGGAGGGGGGGGCGCCATTCTCCATGCGTAGTTTCCTTCTCAAGAATGAAATTAAGCACGGTTAGTTAACTCTTAAGTGGGGTGAGTTAGGGGCTGGACGAGTGATTTAGGTACAGTTCTGTCCGCACCTAACTCACTCTCAAGTGTGAACCCATATGCGGAGCCTTGACAGGCCTCGGATTTAAAAACCAACCATGATTTTATACACACACATAATGTATTCTGACCAACACGGTTAAGAAAAATCCAAAGTAGTCAAAACAGTCTGTATTTGTCTTAGAACATCAATATATCTTATAAAATAATTACCTGTGCATAGATTGTAATTCTAATTTTCATTATAAAGGTCATCTTTACTCACATTCTCTAATGTTTACATATACTTTACTCTTACAGCGCCATAGTGATTTGTATGTTTTGCGCAGCGTTATAATCATGGTTAGGGTTACAGGACCGGATCCGTACCTCTGCATGACAGCCGTAGTCTGCACACTAGATGCGGAATTCAGCTATTTTTCTGGTAATGTGCACTCCGGATGTTCCACAACCGATCTCCAGACATATGGAACTTCTAAATGTCTTCAGAGCTGTCCAACAGAGCGGTGCAACCCCTCCACCTACCTAAACTCCATAAGGTGATCGAGGGGAGCATTTCAAATATACAGAATACTCTCCCGCTGTCCCGTCTGCTTTACAACTTGTCTCGAGAGATCAGACTCTCAGGACAAAATGTTTTTTTTTTGTTTTTTTAATCTCGTGGCACATTATATACCGGTATATGACGCTGGGCTTTTTACAGAACTGTACAGGTAATACAGGGCTCCTACAGGAACCCTGTAGGACCATATCTGTTACTGTGAATGGCAGTGACCTAACCTATACGGTCACTGCCATTTAAGAAAAGAGACTTGTTCCTACATGGCTCCCGTAGGAGCCCTGTATTACAAGTCCATCACGTGACCTCACCACTAGACGCCTGAGACAGGGACTGACAATAGGGGGCAGATGGAGGCTGGCACTGGCAATTTGAGGCAGACATGGAGAAAAGCACTGGCAATTGGATGCAGACAAAGAGAAGTGCACTGGCAATTGGGGGCAGACATGGAGGCTGGCACTGGCAATTTGAGGCAGATGGAGGCTGGCACTAGCAATTGGGGGCAGACATGGAGAAAAGCACTGGCAATTGGAAGCAGACAAAGAGAAGCACACTGGCAAATATAGAGGCAGACATAGAGGCTGGCATAAACTGTACATATAAACAGAGGCAGACATATCATAAAGGGCAGACATATGGATTGCAGGCCTAATAATAAGAGGCAGACATATAGATAGACACAACCTGCTGGTCTGGGTGGTACAAGTCACACCCACTTTCCCAGACATGCCCACTGGGTGGTACAAAACACACTCCCTTTACAAGGCCGCAAAATTTGTCCCTCTGTTAGAATGCGCCCGTGGAGTGTGCCGGCTCCCGCTGCTGCGGCTTCCTCCTCTGGCGTTGGTGTTGCTAGGCAGCGTCTCTCCAGCCATCAGCGTTGCTAGGCAGCGTCTCTCCAGCCGTCGGCAGCGTCACTGGGCAGTCCAAACGGGGCTGGTTTGCAGCAGGAGCCCTGATTGGATGCAATATCCTACTTCATGCTGCGCTGTCCTTTCCATGATGCGGATTATAGCGACTGCTTCCTGCTGTCTCCTGCTCCCTGAGTACTTCTCCTGTCCCTTGTTCTAGCCTTTGTGACTCTACCTTCCAGCTGTAGACCCTTCACTGTCAGTGTTCCTGTGTGAGTCTTCCCTTGTCAGTTCCTCTGTCTGTTCAGCCTTTGTTGGTTCTGTATTTCTTGTATTTCTGTGCATGTTCCTATTTGTTATTTGTGCATAGCACTTACACCTTGCATACTGCATAACCTATCTGTTATAGTGCATAGCACTTACACCTTGCATACTGCATTTACCTATCTGTTATAGTGCATAGCACTTACACCTTGCATACCCTTGTGTACGGCATTACCCCTTTGTTACGGTGCATAGCACTTACACCTTGCATACTGCATTTACCTGTTATAGTGCATAGCGCTTGCACCTTGCATACTGCATTTACCTATCTGTTATAGTGCATAGCACTTACACCTTGCACACCCTTGTGTACGGCATTACCCCTTTGTTACGGTGCATAGCACCTTGCATACCCTTGCACACGGTGCATTACCCATTAATTAGTGTGCATTTCATTTCTGCCTTGAATCCCCTAGCACATAGTGCCACTCCCTCACTAATTAGTGTGCATAGACTTCCCACCTTGTTTACCCTTGCACATTGTGCAGTCCACTCATTTATTATAGTGCATAGCATTGCCTCCTCTCAGCTCCTATACCTCAGTCTATTCTCATTGTCTCTCCACGGTGACTTCTTTCCTATTACCTCACTCCAGTTCATAACACCCTCTTCTGAATTCTCAAATGGTGGAAGGTATGATAGAGTAGTGGTGGGTTTTAGGGGTCACGCACTGATCAGCGGTCGTATGGACCACAGATCCACACGGGTGACCTAAGGCTGATTTATGGCAGCGTAAGTCAACTAAAGTTCACACAAGAGAGGGGAGTGACAGGGAAATTCACCACCCCTTTCTGTGCGGAATGCCTGACCTCAATGCATACAGTAAAGTCATCCTATTTGTGACCATTACTCACCCCGTTCCTGTCTCCTGTGTTTAACTTAAATTATTCCCTAAAAGTTTTGCACTGCTATTCCATACGCAAAGTCTGAATGTGAAGTGACAGTGATAACAGATTCTTACATGTAATTCATTTACTGACCAGTAGAGGGTGTTGCTTTTCCCCAGTTTCTGCAATACTATTTTTTAACTATCACAAATCGTTTTTTAACATAATCAAGTAAATATGAATGGCTTACACAATATCTTTCCTAGTTATTCCTGAAATAGTTGGACAGGGCATAAAAAGCCAATTTATTTTATTTAATCATATGATAATTAGTATTTTGAACTAGAATAGTTTTTCTTTTCACTACAACACTTTAAAGTCTCATCTCATCTGAATATCCCATTCTTATAGAAATTACAGCTCTCTCCTGTTTTATGGGTATTGGGGGTTTATGGGGAGACTGCTAAAATATATGTATGTGTAAATTTCAAATTAAATTTAGAATTTCAATTTACAAAGTAAAAAAACAATATGTAAAAAAAATTGGCATACATATGCACAAACACAAATTAATTTTGCCCACTGGAAATTTTTTTAAATAAATAAACATGCTACATAACATCACTCAGCCTTGTACAGGAACTAAGTAAATTAAAATAATATATGATTAAGGCAACAAAACAAGTTTAATTCCAGACAGCTAACTTCAAACAGACTTAAAAGTTTCAATGAGAAGAGGCAAAATAGAGTTTTAGCTGCATGCAAGCATCTTTTAAATAATGAATTCATACTCCGCAAAAATCTAGACGGGAAATGGTAGAGATGTAGGAGATGCCACCCCCGCAGGAATCTTTAGGTGGCGCTAGAGCCTGGTCCACCTGATATTATCCATGATATGTCTAATGAAAACTAAGCACTGTGCATTCCACGTGTAGTACCTAACCACTACTGTAACTAGAAAAACAGTGGGGCGGGGCCTGGACGGGAATGGAGTAGGCAGCATAGCGCCTTAGCTCCCACAAAAACATCCTGTAATTATCCTTTTGTTGGGTTTCTGGCTCTCTGGCTGCTCTCAAAACTCACCTCTGGGTTCCGTTGGGGTTCCGGTCCCTGAGCTGCTTCGTGGATTCCCTCCTGGGCTTGCTGTGTGCCGCCGCGGACCTTTCCTCTCCCGGGCGCTGGATGCTGCAGTGACCTGTGGTGTCTGGACTCCTGGCTCCCGCGGTCCTCTCCCGTGTCCTTCTGGGCCCTGGCGAGTGGTGAGTGTGCCGCTGGCCTCTACGCTCGGTGCGCAGCCTTTTAAAGCAGGAAGTCACCATATCTGTGGCACGAATATCCTCTCCTCCTCCGCAGCGCCATCTTTGGTGGTGCTCTGGGCTTCTCTCTCCCTGGCTGCCGTTGCGGCCTGTGTCTGGAGTCTCCTGGGGCTGGTATGCTGCTGTTTCTCCCGCTGCCTGGGTCCTGC
>WWET01000136.1:32396-65509 GCA_011038615.1 Limnodynastes dumerilii | reverse complement strand
CCTTACTTTTGGCGCGAAAACCTCCCCCTCCTTCTGGACGCCATTTTGGACTCCCTCCTCAGTGACTCATCTGGGCTTTCCTCCCCCCTGGGCTGAAGCTGCAGCTAGAGAGACTCTGCTGATCTGGTGTTACCACAGGGGGTCTACATACTCCAAATACCAGTGGATTCTGCATTATCATTTGAGGGGTGGCGATCTCCCTCTCTGGCATCTTATACCTGCACCCCCCCAAGTGAGTTTTTACATTATCCACAGTGGACTCTGCATTATCATAGTACAGGAGCATACCTGTACTGACATACAGCAAAGTAGTGCCATTCCACCTCCATTTATCCCATTGGACTCTGCATTATCAGTATCTGATTTCTCTGTTCTCCTAATATTACTGTGGAGAGAGCATTTAATTGGCTGTAACAGTGCACTATAAGCATCTATCAATACTGTTCCTGTTAAATTAAAGTGTGGCACATTTGTCTACCTCTTTCAGTGGATTTTGCATTATCATAGTCACACATCCTGTGGCCTATCATTATTCACCAGTACAACCCTCATTTGTTGGATTTATAACTGGGACTAGACCTTTACTAACTTGAAGTTGTGTTCTGCACACCCTATAATCCTGCATTTTGGAGCTCTGCTTATATTTATCTGGTCTGCTGGTTTGTTGGTGACCTCTCTGTTTCTCTCTACTACGTAACCATTTACAATGGGTCGGTCAGACAAGGCAGCGGCGGCGGCGGCGGCCCGCTTGGAGCGTTATGCCCGACAGTCTTCTGGTGCCTCCCCCCCTAGTCCGCCGGAGCCTCCACAATCTGAGATGCCCCAATCTCCGGACCCACCTCCTGAGTCAGAGGCATCCTTATTTCAACAAGTCCTTCAAGCCATTGCTGCTTCTGAAAAGGCTCTCATGAGCAAAATAGGGGAAGGTACAAGTGGACATCTCGCTACTTAGACATGATCTTCAGCAGACGCGTGAGAGGGTTGCGGAGACTGAAGGACGTGTCTCTACTCTGGATGACATTGTAGCACCTGTCCCGGGGCAAATTGCATTCCTGACAGCGGAGATTACTCAATGCAAGCAAAAGCTGTCTGACATGGAGGGCAGACTGCGCCGGAACAACCTTAGGTTCGTTGGCCTCCCGGAGAGGGCTGAAGGGACTGATCCTGTTAAATTCCTTGAAGATTGGCTGGTTGAGGTTTTTGGGCGAGAATCCTTTTCCGCACAGTTCGCAGTGGAGCACGCTCATCGGATCCCGTCTTAGGCCCCGGTTCCTGGGGCACCTGCACGTACATTCATTGCCAAGTTCCTCCATTTTCGGGACAGGGATGCAGTATTACGTCTGATTCGTACCAAAGGACAGCTGAAACTGGATAACCAATCTGTTTCTGTATTCCCGGATTTTGCTGTCGAAGTACAGAAGTCTAGAGCTCAATTCACCAAGGTTAAGAAGCGCCTTCGAGAATTGCAGCTGCCCTACGCAATGTTATACCCTTCTAAGCTTAGAGTGGTGGCTGATGGATCTACAAAATTTTTCCAGACACCACACGACGCCACAGAGTGGCTGGACAGACGTAGTGGTCGTAGAGCCCGGCCGGACTAATAAGTATCCTCTGTGCTCTTTCTTGTTGGTGAACTTTGTAATTGTTTGGGACTCTGCGATGTTTACCATTATTGTTTACTAATATTCTGTGTCCCAGGTATGCTCTGTTCTCCTGTAGGAAATGACCTGAACGCAGGGCTGATCCTCTCGTTAATTAGTATTTGAGCCTACTAGGGGTGATTCACTAGGTTGGAATTTTAGTCTAGAGCCAGGTTCCCTCTGTTGTGGGAGCGCTCATTCTAGGAATAGCTTTAGAGTGTATAAGCTTCCCTCTTAGGATAGCGTAGTTATCTAGGAGTAATTAGGTAATTAGTTAGTTAAGGTGTGAGTTGGGGTATTGGTTTAGAGCTTGAGGTATCCCATTGAGTATGGTGGGTATACAGGGTGGGTTTGGGTGTTGGGATATAGAGTTAGATGGTACTCATTTTTGTCTAAAATATTCAACATGTCTTAATGTGCTAGAAGAAATATTTGTTCAGGTGCTGACTGTGGGGAGAGGGATGCCACCCTTTTTTTTTGCTTGCAGAAATTAATGTGTATTTGTTGCTATGATGTCGCCAGGTAATAAAGATGTTACTTTCCTGACGTGGAATACCCGGGGATTAAATGATAAAATTAAACGTTCACTGGTACTAAACCAGATCAAGAAAAGTCACTCTGATATAATTTGTCTGGTAGAGACACATTTGGTGGGTAGTAAAGTATTGGCACTTAAGCGTCCATGGGTGGGTTTGGCATATCATGCTACTTATACTAACTACTCTAGGGGTGTTTCCATATTGGTTCGTAAGCATCTTCACTTTGTCCTGGAACAGATACAGATAGACCCTCATGGAAGGTTTGTTTTTCTTAAGGCTAAGATCTCTTCTGTTCCCTTTCTGATTATGGGTATATATATACCTCCCCCCTTTAATAATGAAGTCCAAAAGAAAGTAGCAGTATTTTTATCCTCAACGCCTGACGTGAGAGTGGTTTGTTTGGGAGATTATAATAATATAATGGGCAATTGGATAAGTGGAGTGAGCAGCTGTGTATTCCCGACCCTGCCCCAACCCCTTTTTCAAAAATGGTTCATGAAATGGGTTTTGTTGATGCATGGCGTCTTCGCCATCCTCGTAAACAGCATTTTTCCTGTTACTCCACCACTTATCATTCAATGTCCCGTATTGATTTGGCGCTGATCTCCTGTAATCTTACCCCCTATATACTGTCTGTGCAATACCTGACTTGTGGTATTTCGGATCACTACCCGCTGCAGTTACAATTAGACTTGGATAGAAACAAAGGGGTGCGGTTTTGGAAGCTAAACCCGTACTGGCTTACTCGGGTGAAAGACGGGATTGGATTTGGTGACCATTTGGCGGGAATATTTTAATTTAAACGAGGATACTGCGTCGGCTGCAGTGGTGTGGGAAGCCTTTAAGACGGTCCTGAGGGGATCCTTTATCAAGGTGATAGAGTTTACTAAAATGTTCCACAGGCAGCAAGAATTAGTTATAGAGCAGCAGTGCAGGGACCTTGGGCTGGATCCAGACCTTGTTAAGTGCATGAACTTAGTTACTCCTGGGATAAACCATGTTGATTGCAGGGGAGCCATATTTCATCAGTTGCAAACAGTATTAGAGTTGAGAGGTGATGTTTCCTATCCCAAGTCTAAATAACAGTGTAATAGTAAAGCTGGTCAGTATCTATGTGCAGTAAGCAATTCAGAGATATATCCCTGCATGCAAAGAATACTATTAACTTGACTCCCCCTGCAATCAACATGGTTTAGCCCAGGAGTAACTAATTTCAAGCACTTACTTAAGTCTGGATCCAGCCCTATGCGGTTTTGGAAGCTAAACCCATACTGGCTTACTCGGGTTGGGACGGGACTGGATTTGGTGACCATCTGGCTGGAATATTTTAATTTAAACGAGGATACTGCGTCGGCTGCAGTGGTGTGGGAAGCCTTTAAGACGGTTCTGAGGGGATCCTTTATCAAGGCGATAGCGTTTACTAAAATGTTCCA
Source organism: Limnodynastes dumerilii (assembly GCA_011038615.1). Lineage (NCBI taxonomy): Eukaryota > Metazoa > Chordata > Amphibia > Anura > Limnodynastidae > Limnodynastes > Limnodynastes dumerilii. The sequence continues at coordinate 61,897 of WWET01000136.1, read as the reverse complement.
CAGGCAGCAAGAATTAGTTATGGAGCAGCAGTGTAGGGACCTTGAGACTAAATATTTGGAAACTGGTTTAACGGAGGACAGGCAGGCTTGGCGACTAGTGCAGAAGCAGTGGTTGGATCATCTATTTGACAAATCCAAAAGATCTTTGCTTTTTGCAAGGCACTCCCTGTACTCCCAAGCTGATGCGGGAGGTAGTTACATGGCTTGTTTGGCTAGGGAAGTGGTGGGGGGTAGGACTATACCAGCTGTTAATGATTTTAATGGGAATACTTGTGTGTTGGGCTCAGAGATTGCTGAGGTATTTCTCCAATATTATCGTGATTTATATGCCTCCAAGGTCGCGTATACTTCTGAGCAATTGACTGTATATTTGGATAGTATTATTCTCCCTACTCTCCCACAGGAGTCTGCTGATTTCTTAGATGAACCTCTTACAGAGGCAGAAATAGAGGCAGCTATTAAGTCTTTCCCCTCCCATAAGGCCCCGGGAATAGATGGAATCCCTATTGAGGTTTATAAAAAGTTCCATGAATTCTTTGTCCCCCTGCTTCTTAAACAATTTAATAATTTCTTGGAAGGTGGTGTTCTTCCTTCTTCTATGTCTGAGGACCTCATTGTAACCATTCTTAAGCCTGACAAGAATCCCCTGCAGCCGGAAAATTTTGGCGAAGATATTGTCAGTCCGCCTCAATGCGGTCATTGCTCAGATAGTGCATGCGGACCAGACTGGCTTCATGCCAGGTAAGTCCACAACCACCAACTTGAGGCGGCTTTTTAGCCATATACAGCTGTCTAGAACGGTGGAGCCGGGGGCTGCAGTGGCGTCCTTGGATGCTGCCAAGGCCTTCGACTCTGTGGAGTGGCCATATCTTTGGGAGGTCTTGGGGCGGTTTGGCTTTGGGAGCAAGTTTGTTGATTGGGTTAAGCTGTTATACTCTGCTCCTGCTGCGAGGGTGAGCGTGAACGGGCATACTACTAACCCTTTTTTACTTGGTAGAGGCACAAGGCAGGGCTGCCCGTTGTCTCCGGCACTGTTCGCCATAGCAATAGAGCCTCTGGCATGTTTGATTAGGACGCATCCCCTAATACTGGGTTTGCCAGCAGGTGATTGCCCTGATACCATTGCTCTATATGCAGACGATATCCTTCTTTTTCTGGCGGACGTGGGGGATTCAATGGGTAGTCTTCTCCAAACAGTTGATACCTTTGGGGTTTATTCTGGCCTGAAAATCAATTGGAATAAATCTAGCCTCTTCCCCTTGGATGCTCAGCTGACCCATCAGGCACTACCTGGGTGTCCACTTCAATGGACTAATAGCTTTAAATATTTGGGAATTATAGTGACTCCTAATGCCTCTGAATATGTATCCCATAATATTGACCCTATAACAACCCTCTTTAAAACAAAAGCACATGTGTGGAAAAAACTTCCGCTGTCGGTGACGGGCAGGATAAACCTGATAAAAATGGTGATTCAGCCCAAATATCTGTATGCTCTGCAGCATTCCCCCGTATATGTCCCTAATAGGATTTTTGCCTCCATCAATAGCCTTCTCTCCTCCTTTATTTGGGCAGCCCGGAAACCTAAAATAAAAATTTCTGCTCTTTCCCGTTCAAAAAATATGGGTGGGCTTGCGCTTCCTAATTTTAGAATATATTATGTTGCGGCGCAGCTGGTACATTTGAGGGATTGGTTGGTCCCGGTGGAGACTATTGGACTGGTGCACTTGCTGGTACGCTTTACTTGGCCCTATTATGCCCCTCAACAGGCTCTGTTTGCCGGTGCTATTTCCTCAAAAATGCTTCCTATTGTTAGGCAGGCAGTGGAGGTTTGGCGGTTTACCCATCGCTTGCTTAAAGGGGAAGGAATTGATCCGGACACCCCACTGTGGTTTAACAAATATTTTAGAGAATTAACGTCCCTTAGTGTCCACAGTTTGTGGTCTCGTTCCGCTCTCCAATCTGTTGGACAGGTATACAGCCAAGGGCAGCTAAAGACATTCGATCAGATCCGTCAGGAATTCAACTTCCCCCGCAATTCTTTTTTGCATACCTGCAGTTACGACACGCTTTGGCAGCCCAGAGTAGGGTATTGCCTGTTAATGTAGAGACGTCACCAGCGAAAATTCTCCTTAAAAATTCAACCTCCAGAAAGACCATTTCATTTCTCTACAGGGCCCTTAATTCTGAGGTTGCTCCTGATGCCCTGGCATCACTCCGTTCTAAGTGGGAGGTAGACGTGGGCCCCGACTGAGGAAACCTGGTTGCATGTTATTGGCTGTACCAGGGATGCTACGGCGTGTCTGTGGTATCAGCAGGTGCACTACTACATACTTCACCGGGTGTATCATACGCCGCTGGGATTATATAAAATGGGGTTGCGCTCTGATTCCTCCTGTCCAAAATGTGGCGCTGAGCAGGCCGATTTCTGGCATCTCTTGTGGTCCTGTCCTGTGCTGGTAGCTTTCTGGTCTGCTGTCTGGCAATGTATTGGTGACACACTTGATACCCTCCATGTCCTTGCACCACTAGTGGTGCTGTTTGGTGACTCCCTAGAAGAATCTTTCAATGTAATTATTTATAAATATGTGATGAATCTCACTACACTGGCAAAGGTTATTGTAGCTCGGGGTTGGTTTGCGTCTGACTCCCACGCTACCTCAGTGGCTGGCATTGGTTAATGACACTGATAAACATGAGAGGTACCTGTATATGCGTCAGGCTATGCACAAATACCATAAGATCTGGGCTAGATGGTACAACTCTAGGTACGGCAATCCTTTGGATGAGGGTCCCTGAGATGAGAGCCTCGGAGGGTGTAGGGCGTCTTCTCGCATTGATAGCACTGTGTATAAACGGATGACAGTGAGCACACCTTGTTAATCTCTGCAATTTCAGCATGTGTGACTGTATTGAAATATGTTATTGCAATATGAGTACCCTTAAATGATAGTTGGGGTTGTAAACGGGAGGGAGGAAGGGTTTTGGGATTGTAAGTGCATGTTTATATGTATGTTGAGCTATGCTTAGCTCATTGTTTTATGTTTTATTGTATGTTGATGTCTTATGTGTACTGTAAAAATTCAATAAAAATTACTCAATTAAAAAAAAAAAAACTAGAAAAACAGCGCTCATCTCAGAATTCCACCTCAGGGCCTCGAAAGGCACAGGAGAGCGAGGCGCCCACTGGTATCACCAATGGTGTTCTTTGATCATAAGACCGTTAATGATTGCAGTGGGAAAAAAATATTTAAAATAAAAAGAGTAAGTTCAAACCTACCTGACCACCATGGATGACCATCCCTGAATATTTCCAACACCAGACAGAATCATACTGCTCGTGTGCAATGTTTTACCGTCCAGCACTTGGAAATTCTTTAATTCCAAACAAGGAGCCACTGCACATGCCCCACACAGTGGCTGAAGAGCGACGGGGTTTTGGTTGGTGCCCAGCTTGAGGCTCTCACTGGAAAGGTGAGTACATATTAATCTTATGCTTGCCAGGCTTAGCGCATGGAGAAGTAGTTTGCATGATTAATGCTAGAAGCATTATTTTTAGTAAATGGAGCCCTACATTTGTATGGAAATATCATGATAGGGCTGTCAAAAATGGGATGGCCATAGGGTAATTCATGGGGGTGGTACAAACTGTGTCAACTGACCACGGAGTAGCCAGGAGAAGCAAAAATTCTGTGTAACTGGCACCTTGAGGGACATCCTGAAAGTAGAGTCAGCCAGTAGGTCACGGATGAACCTGCATAATACCTCCACTCTGTCATGCCAGACATCACTATCTCTGGATCTCGGCTCCTCTCATTTACGGCAGTATGTCATCTTTCAACGACGCGGTCAGTGAGAGGACAAGGAAGTCAGTGATACCAATACCTGCTGCTGCAGTACTATGGTAAGTATCAGCAGTCGTGGGATAATAGTCCCGGCTGCCCCCTTCCTGATGACGACCCTGGAAATCTGGATTGTACAATCAAGCCCTTATTTTAAAATTAGCTTACCCTCTCCCCGGCCAACTAGCGTGTCTGATACGCGCAACTTGCCCAGCCAACAGAAAGGTTACCAGCCTTATGTGTGCAATCCACTTACAAAGAGTGGAAAATGCCTAAATGTAAGTCTGCATCCAGTTCCTGTTGTTATGAAGCAGACAGTAGTGAGTGAATAAAGGTCTTGTAACATCCCTTTTGTATAATATTTATTCTTTGAATCAATGTGTTCACTACTCCCGCTCATACAGTAATAACATGAGTGATGGAATCAATTTTATCTTATTGACGATCAGATGTTCACATGACTGGCAAAAACAAGCTAGATGCACCACATCCTATCTCTCCAGGATGCTGGGAACAGCGATGTTGACTAGACCTGACTACTAAGCTTATGCTGGCTTTAGTGATGTGTTATGCTGAAATATCAAACTAATACCCCTTTCACATCACCACCCCAGCAATATCCCGGGTTCACAGACCCGGGATATTGCCATGGCAGCAGAGGATCCCAGAGTCACAGACCCCGTTTCACACTGCAGGGTAGACCCAGGAAAAATCAGAGACCCGGGTCTGCCCTGTCGTCATCAGACAGAGTAATTTGTTTACCCCAACAAGTGTTGCCAGGGCAACAGTAAAAAAATTGCACCAATCAAGTGCGTTAGGTACTACCCGGGTTAAAAAACCCGGGTAGCACCTTTCACACTGCACCCCTACCCGTGTCGGACCCGGGAATAACCCTTCTTTTTACCTGGGTTGAATTCCCGAGTCTTCTGACACGGGTCCACCGGAAGTACCCCTTTCACATCTCCACGAAATACCAGGGATTTTGCCGAGATCCGGGTTTTTGGCAAAAATTCTGGGTATTTCATGGTGACGTGAAAGGGGTATTATATAAAGAATTTCTTAGTGCTGGCAATTATTTTGAATTAATAAATTGTTTTGCACTATGAAGCGCCCCCTTCTTTCTGTTAATAGTTTTTAGCTTCTAACAGCACAAAGACCTGTTTCCATTTAAAGGGGAAGAAGTAATCTGAAAGAGGACCTGGTGCAAACTATTAATAAAAACAGCTAACGCTCCATATTTACTAACTGTATTTCATTGTTATTAAACAGGACTAATACAAAGAGGCACCTTCTCTGACTCTCTCCGTAGACACACAAACACTTTATATACATAGGAAAAAAGAAGGAAGCGCCTTGAGGTAAATATAGAAGAGTAGAAATTTATTAATACACCTTAAAAAGATACATGTTAACAATAGAATATTTTACACTAAAATATAACAATATAAAATCTGACAAAGAGTGGAGATGGAAGCCAGGGCTAATAGGTAACTTTTGGCAGAAAAATCAATAGTCCATTTGTGAAAGTATATGTGAGTAGATACAAACTTCTGTGCATATTATTTGTTACCACCCACCATCAGAATTTAATTTGCAATAGCTTGTACTATCTCCCTTTGGGAGTCATTTCCTTTGTGGATATTGACATTTTCAATTGCTTCAAGTGGTGCAGTTAATGGACGGATTTGATTCTTTCCAGGCAGCATTATATTATATATTTTTGTGATATTTCTATTTTTTTGATTTTTTTTTTTGGGAACGTTCCTTATTATATTCTCTATAATTCTGAGCTCAGTGAATTTTTTTCTGTTTCACAAATGGACTATTGATTTTTCTGCCAAAAGTTACCTATTAGCCCTGGCTTCCATCTCCATTCTTTGTCAGATTTTATATTGTTATATTTTAGTGTAAAATATTCTATTGTTAACATGTATCTTTTTAAGGTGTATTAATAAATTTCTACTCTTCTATATTTACCTCAAGGCGCTTCCTTCTTTTTTCCTATTTTTTCCATTGTGGGACTAGTCATCCCAGGATAGCTGCCTGCGCGAGAGTATAATTAAGAGTAGCTGCTATTTACACATTATTAACCCAGACCTTCCCAGAGCGCTGACAGACACTCTTTAGTGCCTACAATCTACTTTATATACATACACGTCAAATACAGGAGCAAAAATAAATTAAACTGGCAGTATGATTATGTTGATTACATTCTCAAACTTGAATTCCCATTGCTTGATGAACAGTCATTTAAAGAAGAAAACCCATATGAGATGATGCTTCACAGACAGACATTGGGCCTGACCCAGACTTCATAACGACAGGCAATTTACGTACGCGGTATGCGTAAGCCTGGTTGTGGGAACGCACTGTGCATGCGCGCGGCAGATGTTACTCATCATAACTCTGATTGTATATAACTTGTATGTAACTCTGTATGATAGGGCTTGTCATCCTTACACAAGCCGAAAATACGCATTGTGGGTGGGGAGAGGCATTTAAATTGTACGGTATGGGTTGGGATAGGCACTTACGTACAAGGCATTACGCACGCACAGAAATACGCAAGGATAAGTTAAGTTAGGGTTCCGACCACATAAGTCAGCTAAGTTACATACATGCAAGTGCATTATCCTTAGCAGTGCGTAACTTAGGTAAGCATGTGTATGTAAAACGACCTCAAGTCTCGATCAGGCCCATTGTGTTGAAGAGTTTTGGTGGCAGCATTCAAGAAGGGTTGTAGTCTTGAGTGAGGATGTAACCTGGCAAGAAAAAAAAATAAGGGTTTGGTGTGCACAGATATAATGATAAAAGATATAACCTGTGGATATTGATTGGAGAGCACTAAATACTTCTATAGTGAGAAGTTAATTAAAATAGAGGACAAGGTGATTTTAGTAAATAATGATGGAGAGAGGACAGGTTTCTTTTCAACTACACATCAACCCCTCTCCTCTGCCCACAAGCTACAGCCACATATTAACCCCCCTCTGCCCACATGCTACAACCACACATTACCCATCAGTACCCAAATGCTACAGCCACACATTAACCCCCCCTCTGCCCACATGCTACAGCCACAAATTAACCCCCCGCTGCCCATATACTGCAACAAATACAGTCCACAGGCTTTACTCACATATGTCTCCTGGGCCCATATGTAACCATCGCTCCGGCCCCCTGGATATTTGTACCGTTTTACGCCATCAGGAAGATTTCTAGCAGACTGCAGCCACCTCCACAACAGGAGACAGGGACTATAAGATCTCCACCAACAGCAGCCTGACCGAAGCCTGTGCCACGCGCAGCCGTCACATGACCTGGTGACGTCTAAAGGGACCTCAGCTGAAGGGGATTCTGCCACTACCGCTTATAGGGAAGGTTCATGTCCGCCATCTTGTTTCCAAAAAGAGGCTGTTATCGGCTTCCTGATTTCAAAACAGATCAACGTCCATTGTGGTTCGCGTAATATCATCATTTTGTTATATTTCAGGTAGTTCAGTGCGGCACACCTGAAACATGGATGTAGTGAGCGATGAGAGAACATGCACGGAGAGTCCTCTCCTGCACCCCATCACCGGTGATCGTAAGCCCGACTGTCTTCTTCCAGAGGTAAACTGTGGCAAATGCTCTGCAGATTCATGAGGTGATCTACACATGTACTGTCCATATTCTGATCTGATCTGCAGAGCAGCCGAAACGATGCCGGGAGAATACATACATGCCCCCCTGCCTGCACTTAGCTATTGCTTGTACTATGCAGATTTCCCAGAAGCTTTAGCCTAGATAACCGAGCTAAACAGCAAAAATGAGCAGCACCAACCATCCCTAAAATCATACACGCAACAGATGTAAGATAACAGGGTGCTGCCTGGTAGAATATAGAAAAACCACCCCTGACAGAAGACCTATAAACTCAAAGAACAGAACAGAAGCACACACCTAAAAAATTCTCCACAAAACACATGTAATAATATAGCAATATGGGTAACTAGTAATGTCCTCCCTATCCCATTCCTAGTCTGTAGCGAAGGAAACTTTTTTATTTATAGTCCTCAAACTTTGGTCAGCAACCTAAAGGACTTCATTGGGTGAATTTACTAAACTTCGGGAAAGGAAATATTGGAAAAATGGAGATGTTGCCCATAGCCAGATTTACTAAGCTGTGGATTTGGAAAAGTGTTGCCTATAGCAACCAATCAGATTCTAGCTGACATTCTCTAGTATATAATAGGAAAGTGAGAGTTAGAATTTGATTTGTTGCTAATAAGTTTAAACAATACATAAAATAAAGAAGAGACCTAGTATAAGTGTTACAAGTTATAACAAAGAAATGTTATATTGACACATCGCTACAGCGAGCATTGTGCTCACTTATGTACTGTGTACCACCTACCTACTTTACAAATATGTCTGTTTGTTTGTTTTATTAAATACAATAAAGTAAATATAGATATCTACAATGAAAGACCCTCTCTACAAACTGATAGTAACAAATTCCAGTTTTTCATAACCTGTATCTTGGTAAACATTCTTCTATTGCAGTGTGTGTTGGTGCAATTATAGGTTGCAATGTCCCAATTGTCTCAAAAAACTGTATAAAAAAAATATTAATTAAAAATGTTTACACTGAATTTAAAAAACTATATTACAGCTATGATTTTTACATAATTCGTCCTTTTCAACTGCATTGAACTCTCAGTTCATCATCAGTCATTCAATCAATCAGCACAAACTCTGCATACATAACAATTCTGTCCTTAAACTCTCTGATGGTTCAGTAAGATAAAGATGATTGATCCCCTTTCAGACAATAGCCTACTATTAGCTATATTACATAAAGGGATATATCCCGCATTGATTACTGCAATGCCCTTCTTATTGGACTCCCACAATATAAAATTACCCCTCTGCAGTCTATATTGCATGCAGCAACAAGACTGATCTTCCTTGCAAAACGCTCAACTACAGCTACTCCACTCTGTCAATCTCTACATTGGTTGCCTGTAAATTACAGAATCAAATACAGAATCCTCTTGCTAACCTATAAAGCCATAAGCAATACTGCACCTGCATACATATCGTCACTTGTCTCAAGATATATCCCAGTTCGTTCTCTCAGATCATCACAAGATCTACAACTCATTTCTGCACTTCATAAATGCTCAGATTTACGGTTGCAAGACTTCTCCTGGGCTGCACCCACTCTCTGGAATAACCTTCCTCGCCCATTAAGACTATCCTCGACTCTACAAACTTTCAAGCGTTCCCTTAAAACTCATCTCTTCAGACAAGCGTATCAAATTCCACAACCTCCCTAAGCATTAAGTTCCATACTAACAACCACTTCTGCCATTTAACACATTATTAACACAAACCCCGCACACTCTCTTTCCTTTCTACAATTCCCTCATCTCTGTTACTAACACTGCTGTGTGGCTGGATCATACAGAGCACTGACAGCACTTTTGCCATACACCCTGGCTGGTCCATTGTGTGATATATAGCACTTGCCCTTATGTATCAAACCCACTGTCCTATAGAGTGTAAGCTTGTGAGCAGGGCCCTCCTACCCACCCAATCTGTCTGTTATTACCCAGTATTGTTTATACTGATTGTTAAACTGTAAAGCGCTACGTAATCTGTGGGCGCTATTTAAAAACCTGTTAATAAATAAATAAATAAGGGAGTGCTCTTATCATCTGGAAGATCTTCCAAGTTCATTAAGAAAAGTATACAGCTTGTTTTATTTACAGGGCCAGTACTAGAGCGTTCTGCGCCTGTCTGCACACTAAAAATTTACGCCTTTATACAAAAAAAAAAAATTACACATTCAGGTGTGGGTCGCCGCTGACAATGGCCATTTTTGAGAGCGCAGTTCTCTCCCAGCCAATTCCGAAATGTCTGGGAAATCAATCCTCTGCAGAACCCTTACCCTGACCCTAAGACTCCCATTCCGTGACCCTAACCCTCCCTTCTCCAGAGCCTAACCCAAAAAGTCCCTGGAGAGGTTGCTCCCCTTTGCGGCAGGTGTGACGGATCTAGCGGCAGTGGTGGCTTCCGAAAATGAATGGGTAAGTATGCTTTTTTGAAATACAGACAGACTAAATCAGTCTTTAGCTGTTTCTATTTATAAAAGACAGCATTAATTTCATTAAACAATTTTCACAGTTCTTACATGCGTCTGACTCCTGTTTTAGGCTCGCCCTATGTATCTCATTGTGCAGTAAGGAAATCCTCCATCCCTCTTGTTAAAGGACTGCTTCAATCGCTGAGCGCTCACCACAATCCACATAATGCTGATCCTTACTTTTCTTTATATTACTATAAAGGCATTTTCTCAAGTTATATGAATTCAGAAATATCTGGCAATATGTAATATAGGTGCACTCATTTTTGGACTTTTGTGTTACTTGGCTTGCCTTAGAAATCATTTAAAACCTTCTTATGTTCTGCATGCATTTGTTTACTTTGCTCTTTCCTTTATCGCCAGGGCGCAGGCATACCTTGTATTTCTCCACTTGATTATGGCCTAGAGCAAGAAGTTGCAGAAGACAGACGTGTATCAAAAAGAAAGACGAGTAGCGGTTTTAGGAAAAGAAAAAGTGAAACGAAGAGTAGAATGAGAGCACAATACTGCCATCCGAAGGCTCAAAATGCAATAGGTGAGTTCCTTGTGACATCTGAATAACAGCGTAGATCTAGGGAAGCTTTATGTAAATTGCCAGATACATGTTATCTTTATTTTGTGCAGCAGACTATATTTGTATTGTTATTTTATCTTATATTTTGTTAAGTCATATGTGCTTTTTTTTTAATCACATCCAGCTTTTAAACTGCTTTTTTGACAATTCATATTGTTGCGTAATCTAATATCCACTTAACTTTTTTTTTTTTTAAACCTCTTCCTTGTCATGGAGGTGGTATGTTTCTCCATACCGGCCAACAACCAGACAATGACATGACATGAAGTGAGGACATGTTAGAGACATTTAGCTGCAGCCGGGATCTGTGATGAAAGTGGAATTAGAGTGCTTATCTGCACATTCTAAAGGGTAGCAATCGGGGGATAAAAAAAGGTCATGGGTCTTTTTTATGGGTCAGAGGAAGTCAGGAGGTCCCAGAAGTGCTCACTCTTTGGGTAGGTCCACTAGACATGCAGAAGAACGATCACTTGTCCTATTACAGCACAGAGGAGACACCTAGATAAAAGTCCATCTAGGTGAGGTACCACCTGTAGTAGAGCATATATAAAATCTCAAAACTGTATCCTGCTTTCTGATCACCCTAAAACAGCTTTTATTTATCATTATTACTTTGTCTCACACAAGCCTCAGCAGAGGTTCAGTCCAGCATTGGTGACTTGGTTTGGGCAGCAGAGCTGATGGAGAAAGCACATGAGACAACATTCCAAGGTCTGAGTGAAATGAATGAATGTATCCTACATGACCATGGGGATTACTGTGTGCCCGATGACCCTGAACTCTTGAAACAGATGGTGAGAGAGCTAAAGAAGACAACCTATCAACAGAATCAGCTTCTGATAGCATTACAAGAAGCAGTCAAAAGCAAAGAAACCCATTGCCAGACACTTCAGGTACTACACAAAACCCACATGTAATAATCATTTCTAGATTCCAGTCAGGTGTGGGTCCCAGCTAAGAACGGCCCTATTTCAATTAGGCTATTATCTCCCATCCAGCCTCGATGAGGCTAGCAATCAATCCCCGGAGCAGCGAACACTGTGCCCCAATAAGTGTAAAAACTAACCCTAACCCCCCTAACACTAAAAGTCCCCAGAGAGCTAACTCACCTCTCCAGAGCTGTCAGCGGCGGGTGTGTCAGGTCCGGTGAAGATGAATGGGAGAGTATGCTGATCGGCTTACTCACCCATTCATAAGAAAAAAATAAAAATCTAAAATGGCTGCCATTCGAAATAGAGACAGCTGTAAGGGAATTTGCGGGTGTTATATTTAAGAATGTTGTATCTTCCTAAATTGCATCCAAGGAAACCACGTAGGTGCAACGTCACAACATTGGTCTGTAGCTAATAATCTTCCATAGCGTTGCGAGTCCCCCGCTGCGAAGGCTCACGTTGCGAATTAGGGACAGCCGAAATCTGTTTTTCGGCTATCCCTATTTCGAATGCGAGCCCTTTTCGAAAAATTTTTTTATGTGGATGGATGAATATGCACTTCGTATACTCCCCCATTTACTTTTGGAAGCGCCACCGGAGACTTAGGGTTAGGCTGCTGGGAGCAAATAGCCCTTTCGAAATAGGGCTGTTCGCTGTGGGGACCCATACTCTTCCATAGACCTATATTGGTCTATCCTAGTAAACCATTCATTCACTGTAGGAGGGATTTGATATTTCCATTGCATAGGGATAAGTATTTGCTGCGCAAATGAGCAATGAGAAAAGGGATTTTCTATAACAATTTCTTATGTTTCTTTTTTGTTTGTTTTATCCTAATAAAGGAGAAGTGGGAGAATGAAAAATGGACCTTGTTGTCGGATATGGGCCAGCAGATTTCCGAGCTGGAAGCAGACATACGGAACTTATGTTGTGAGAAGGAGATTTTGGAAAGGAAAAATAAAGACTTGCAGGAGCAACTAGAGCGAAGTTCAGGAACTGTTCTTTATTTGGGTCAGCAAGTAAAGCAGCAAGAACAAAATAGGGATAATAGCAGCTTCTGTATGAACAGCATTAAAAAGGAAAACAAGTGGGTGCGCTTTTACACAGGTTTTGACAGCTACGAACATCTCGCAGAATTCCTCGGGTTTATTACTGCAGACAAAAAACTGTGCACTGGCCGAATTCGTAAAAAGACGGAGGTGGGACCTCAAAGTGCCCTAAGCTTAGAAGACCAGCTGCTCCTTGTTCTCACCAGGCTGCGCCTAGGTTTACTACTGCAGGATCTAGCCTTTCGATTCAGGATTTCGGAGTCTACGGTCTCCCGTTACTGGTTGAACTGGACAGAGCTTTTACATGCAAGACTTATCCAGGTAAGGAACCCAAATCATTAAATAAGTTTGACGGTGCTATAAAAATATTGGGTAATAAGGGTGTCCTTACTACTGATCACAGTTCTATGAGGGAGTAAGAGAAGAAAAAGTGGCCTGCTGGTTCTTGACCACTTTCTCATGTTTACAATTTTGGAAAAAGGGTTGCTAACTGAGAAGCCAGTGTCCACAGAGTGGCTGATCAAGATCGATGTACACCTGATGGCGTATCGTATTTCGCAGCGCATATGCGATTATAGTAATCCAAACCCCAAAGCAATTGCTTTCCCAAGGGCGTTTGGTGGTAGGTAAGTGGTGTAGGGACATAGGGCCTGATCCAGAGCTACGGCCGCAAGCGATCGTAAGCTAAAATTCGTGAAAAAAAAACGCACTAAGTGGTGTAGGGACATAGAATACAGTAGAGGCTTGGTCACATGCAGTTGGAACCCAGTCCATACCTGAATGCAGAGGTAAATAAACTCAATTTACAGAATTGCCAAGGTACAGGGTACTGATTGCCTACACTCCACAAACCATTTGGTACCATTGAACCTTTTGCATTACGAAATGTATGTAAATGCTAATTATGCATTGTGTTGGGATAATAGGAGGGGTGTTGTTAGTAAATAGCACAGTGCAGGAATTGATTGGTGGACTGATTGGTCCTCATTCTCATAAAATGAAGAACTCTTTAAAGCAGGCATAGGCAACCTGTGGCTCTACAGGGGTTATGAAACTACAAGTCCCAGCATGCTTTACCTGCAAAAACATAGCTGGTACCCGACAAGGTTTGATGGGAATTGTAGTTTTGCAACACCTGGAGAGCCGCAGGTTGGTGTGGAAGTTTTAAGGTAGGGGTGAGGTAGCATATCTGCATGTGATCAAGGGAGGGCTGGATGACCTTGTGTTTGGTATGTCCTATAAAATGTCATATGGACTTCTCTGCTTCAACCAAACTCTACCCTTCAAATTGTTATTTTTTGTTATTCACCATCAATGGAGGCAGCCACAAAGTGTTGGGTTACAACAAAGGAGGCCATGGACCTAACCAATTTTAAGAGCCCAGATAGCTGCTTAACATGTGGCTAAATATTTAAGCCTGTTGTTTTCAGGCTTGTGAGACGATTGTATTTTTTTTCTCCTTTCAGATACCCATCCTGTATAGTACCAGATATTTAGAGGTTTTTGAACCGAAGAGGGTTGTGCAGTACGAAGGAGTCACTTGTACAGTTATGGACTGTACAGACCTGTTCTTTGAGGTACAAGCAAAGGACCGGGCAAAGCCTGCCTCCACACACCCCTCTAGAAATCATTACTTAAGACGTGGGTACGCAATTGCCTCTTCCAATGGTTTCATCACTTTCTCATCTAGTTTACCTTTCGGCACAGCTACTAAAGTAATGGATGGACAGCCACAAGAAGAAATGTATGGAGGATTAACACCACCATTAGAATTACCACCATTTATGCAAAACTCTCCCGTTCAGCTGACACAGCAGCAACAGGATATGAGCAGACAAGTGTTAAGCTTCTTGAGTCTCATAGACAAAGCGCTAAACTTCCGCTTCTTAAAGTGTGTTTATCCGCAGAACCTGGAGGCACAAGTGGACCGGGCTTGGATCATCTGTTGCTACTTGGCATGTCTGCTTCATGATCCCATGGGATTATCCTAAATACAATTTACTTTATGGGATTGGTTATGCCCAGAGTTAATGAATCACTAAGATGCTTATCATATTTGCACTATAAACTCTCATGTTTTACAGTTTCTTGTTTAAAACTGTTGCTCTTATATAATATACTTTGCTTCACTACATTCCTATGCTAGTCACGTGCCACACAAAACTGAGCTAGGATGTATGGCTTATACCCAACTCAGGAGCAAGAACTTGACATGAAATTTGTTGGTTTAGTCTCCAGTCATTCTTATTAGGTAGAAAAATCTTAAAGACTTTCTACGTTCCTAAAACTAAGTTTGTATTTAGTAGGTACACCAATTTTATTAGTACCCTAATGTGGATTAAACAATCACTCGTGTATATAAACTAATAATCCAGAGCTGGAAATATAAGTATGAACAGAATGATAACCTAAATCTTTATACAACAGTGAGGATGAAATAAGATGTGGTGCCATTTTGGTTTAAAAAAAAAAATAGATAAGAGCCACTTTGCCCATGCAGTCTGGGTAGTTCTTATCTGCCATCAAATTATATGCATCTATTGAACAAAACGAAAAAAGATTGTTTCTTCTAAAAAATAATATTTTAACTGAAAGCTAGTCATTTGGCTCAGAAAGTCAGTCAGTGGACCTAATCCAGTAATCAAAGTCAGGCTATGCCCTTACATCATAGAAATAACTTGAAATTAAATACTGCGCACGTACAGTATGGAATGCAGCTGTCTGATGCTGTGTTTCGAAGTTCATTCTCTGCACAGTAGGCGGCCCATTCACCCCGCATAAAAGGTAGTTCACTAAATAGCTATTCATTTCATAGAGTACCCGTATGCTAAGATATTAACACTGCACAACTACACATGATTTACTTCAACTACAACAATTTACTGGTCCTTTAACAGATCCAAGGTTATATTAAGGGACTATGCACTTCCGTCTCCCATAGGAACAGCTGGGGCCAGATTTATTAAGCTCTGGGAAAGGAAAAGTGGAGCTGTTGCCCACAGCAACCGGATTCTAGCAGACATTTAGCATGTGTTAGAAAAGTGAGAAATAGAATGATTGGTTGCTATGAGCAACACCTCCACTGTTCCTTTTCCACAGCTTTGTAAATCTGGGCCCTTGTGTTTTATGTGTTTACCAGCTGCTCGCCTATTTTCATTAATGTACCAAATTAAATATCCCCTATGGTATTACCAAGATAGAAACAAACCTCTACACACTGACTGTTTAAGACCGTTAAAATCTGGCTTTATAATGATCATGTCAAACAAAGATACTTTATAGCCATCGATTATTGTATTTATGAAATCAAACATTTGTTTCAATTGTAAAGACATCACGAAACCTGTTTGAGAAGACATAACATCTTTATTGTGTACAAAGCATAGACAGTGAGTTTAGTTCTTGTATCCTCTACTGGCTCTGCGTCCCCTGGCACGCTCAAACTTCCTACCCTTAGAGCGAATGTAGGGCCTAGAGAGAGAAAACAAAACAAAAATATATATAATATTCGTAAGAATCGACAAAATGTTAGAATAGAATACTACGTCATGTTAGTGAAAAAAAAACCAGCTTCAAGGAGTCAATTCAAGAAATCCATCAGTCTAAAGCTGATAAAATAACATGACCAATATGGTCTTCACCAAATAGGCACAGACCCACAATGGTCTCCAAGTGACTTTTTCATTAGCCCATACAATAGATCATTTTGCTTGACAACCAGTCTGTATGTTTATTTGCAACAAGAAGCATTGTGCTTCTTGCAATACGATCAGTGATCAAATCTATCATTTTGCAATCAATTCCTATAGTACTAGAAAACGCATTAGTCATCTAAAATTAAATTTCTAAAACTAGAAAAGCAGATCTACTATGTAGCTCTATGAATGGATATATAAGAAAGCATGTCCATAGTGGGTCACTCATTACCTTCTATATATGTTCTGGTTTTTAACAAAGCTATACCTCTGTACATTACTTTATCAAGTACAGCCTGTCCAGCCTAAGAATCTGTATTACAAGGATTGTAGTCTGGTATATGCATGTATCTTTAATAGCACATAGAATATGAACAGTATATACAGAAGATCACTTCTCTTTAAATATAAAGTGTATTTGCAACAGTCATGTTTATGACTATAGAGGACTTCTACCAGCAGCAAGGAAAGTTATGTGCTGTGACTTACTTGGTGTGACTGTGTGGGGTACCAGGTGCCTTGCCAAAGTGTCTGTACACTTCACGTGCTTTACGAGGACCTGGTTTAAAACAAAAAGAAATCAACTCAAATCAAACTCTTTTTTGCAGTTAAATTATTAGTGGAGCAACATTATCTTTCTCAAAGGAAAACGACCTAGACATTAGCCTTAGACAACTGATCCAGACTGCACAGCTTCATACATACTGTCACATAATAAATAAACTATGCTGCTACAAGTTTATATGCGATGATTGTACAACAGTACCAAATATCTGTTATCAGAAGGACAGTAAATACTAGAAGCATTTTTGCCACCAAAATAAACCCACAAACACCATTGACTGGCTGGTCTGCTTTCCTATAAAGCAAACCATAAACATTAGACAGAGCAGTAGCAAGCAATGGGCCTAGTATCGGGCCCTAAGCTAAATAATGCAAAGTGTTTAGGCTGGAAAACATGGTCAGTAAATGGCAGATACTGACCAAAATACATATACACAACCAAATCATGAGAGAAAGCAGACAGACTACTCCGTCCATCACCTGAACAACGTCCGTTACTTATTCTTTATTTACGGTGGGAGTAATTGGCAAGTTGATCATACAATGACCTGGAGGCGTTTAGGGCAGCAACCCTTAGCTGATTATATAGATGGCTCTATAGATATATAGTTCCTATACATCTATAGCACTCATTCTAAAACACACCCTTCAAGCATTTGTTTTGTATTTAAATCAGAGCCTCACCACCACTTAATGCCCTCGACCTCTAAACAATTCATCAGTTACATAGTACTGCAGCAAGATGTTTGCCAACTACAGATAACAGAAGTATTTTGTTTTGTAATTTGGCCTAAGCAACCCGGTAACAGAGCTTGGGATGAGCAGTCACTACAGCTATATTGTGATCACTGATATTGGGGCATTATTGCAGGAGCTGTAACCTTTTCTTCTATCGTGTGGTGTCCTTCCCATGATTGCCACTGACTACCAGTATTAAAATTTGGCATCAGAAATACAGACTTTTAATCCACAAGCATGTCCAGCAGTGAACAAAATTCCACAGTTACTAAAGCTACATGGTGTCTCCAGACATAAAACACTCCAACAGTAGAGGAACAATTTAATGTACACCCTGACACTTGGGGGATCTCTCCACCACCCAGGATCACAAAGACTGAACAATTCTACCATCGGGTCTGATCATTTTGCCAAAAACTGGTGCTTTCCATACACTGCATGATGATCCTATTGCCCAATTATCACATAGCATGAAGCCAGTTTAACTTCCTCATGACATCATGGCAGCAAAACATTGCCACAACTGACATACTGAAGACAGATTCATATATTAATATTCAAATCCTTTTCAATTCGAGGAATAATTGTCACATTCAAAGGGGAACCCATAACATGTATATTTCAGGGTGGACATTACTTTCTCTGCGGCTATAGTCTGTGAACCAAGCACAGCCCTGAACAAATCAAACTGAAACCAATAGTAGATTTTCACAAAAGAAGAGTAATAATATTACCTGACAGCAGCACCGTGTTCTGTCCTTTAGGGGCAGCCAGGGCCAGCTGGTCAAATGTCATGATTTGGCCTCCAGATTTCAGAATCCTGTTACGTGCTCCACCGGACACTTTCAGTGCACACACCTGAGATGAAAGATAATGTTCAGCTTCAATAAACGGATCATACATTTTATACAACCCTGCACCATAGGCTTTTGTGTGGCCATTATAGCAGAATAAAAAAAAAATGTTTAGCAATGTCCAAACCAGAGAGCTCTGCAAAGGACATAGGCAGCACTATACATACCTTCAGTTTGGGGATATCCTGAATTCTGACATCATCGGTAATGCATCCCACCACCACAGCAGTTTTATTTTCACGACCAACGAGCTTCATTTTACGAATCTATAAATTACAAGAAAAATTGTCAAAAATGTTGAACACAAATTCAGTGTACCTGGATAGAGATTACTTCCCACCAGACTGATGGCCAAATCACAGCTGATGTCACTGACAAAAGCACTTCATTAACATTCAGCTGGATTCATAGAGGTATGTATGAAAAAAGTGATTTCACATCCTGCAGATCTGGTAAACACTTTATTCACATAGAGCTGAAAAGGTATGGACTTTTCATACCAATGTTTAGACCTACAAATTGCACTTTTGGTTTAACAAAGTTTGCCATTATTACTAAATTACACTAGTTAGCAACCATAGTACATACACAGGTAGCAAAAAAAAAAAAATACAGGTAACAAGGATGAGATTTTTTTTTTTTACCACTTTAATGAAACACACAGTATCATGATTTACAAAATTGCCAAACAGCAGCAAAAGGAGCAACACACATGGGGTTGGATCCACAACAACGTCCGTCTTGCAAGTTACATCCGTCATCTGCCGATATTAGCTACTCCGCATGCGTAGTCAATGACGTTGTTGTGGATCCAGCCCATTATCTACATTCCAACAACGGACATGTACTTCCAAACAATAAAGCATCTTGTGTGTAATATACATACATACATACATACACCAGAGTAAACTACGGATTACAGCATTTAACTTGCCAATAATAACCCAATATGACATCAATCATGTCACCACACAGTAAAACATTGGAACAATGAAAAGTCCAAAAAAAATATCAAAAGGTTTTGAAATGTTAGCAAGTAAGACAGCTATGAAGCCTAAAGATCTACTAATGCAAAAGTATAAGCACACTTCATGTACCCAAACTTTGCTGCTGGCAAAAATAAATGTGGTAGAACCTAATTTTCACACTTAGGCTTAACAAATAGCCACAAAAAGCGGTAAAAAAAAACAAAAAAAAAAACCTCATTTTTATTTGACTAGTTTTAAGATATTTCTATGTTCTGTTTGAAATAACCAACATATACCTTCTGAAAGAAAATTATGTTTATAAACAAATCCCTATGTACCTTAAGAACACCTCTGAGCTAATCTATTCTTACACAATGGCTGAAATATAGACAAATACATTGTTGGGAGGCTGAACACAATACAGAAGATTGTCAATAAACACTCAACTACAAAATAATAAAACCAACTTTGGACACTTAAACAAGACCATATGCTTACCAAGCGAGACAGGGACAGAGGTGGCCTGTTGGTGCGGCTCATAAATAAACGTCTTAGCACCACTTTATTAAAGTTTGAGTTGGTACGGCGGGCCAAGAAACGATAAAGCTGAAGAAAAGGGGGGAAAAAAGTTAATACCATTCATCTGACAATAAAATATTAAAGAAAACACTAACTGCAGAAATATTACTGACCTTAACCAAAAGTCTCAGATAAATATCTTCACTCTTGGGCTCTTTTCGCCGCACCTTGCGGTCTTTGTTGTGACGGATATCTACTCCCTAAATGACAGAAGAGGGAGAAAATAGGACATAAAACACTTAAATAAAAATGTATAATAGACTTCTACACAAGGGTACAAGCAATGCATAATTCTACTAAACAAACTGAGCTTTTCAGTTCACACAGACCCTTCTAACCAGAGCATACACTGGATATGTAATGGGTTCATGGACTCTTATCAGCCCTATAACACTGGGCTTGTAGTTCTAACCTACGCCGGCAAAATATAATTAACAAATGCATATCCAATACAAATATCAAGTCAGTGAAGATGTGCAAACATTCAAAGGGCCACATTACTTTATGTAGTAACTCAAATAAATATAACAACAATCTTAAACAAGTGTTACCATATTAAACAAGCTATCACACATGGACTGTTATCCATTAGAGCTTTAATCCAAGTAACCGACATAAGAAAGCTATTACAATTACTAGCAATACAAACAAATCCTAAAATGATCCAATTAAAATAATGACAAATATGTGCATAGCAATATGTTGCAGAGATAGTATGCACACAAGACATCATGTATTGTAAATAAAGATCTGGGGACTTAGGAAGAGGACCCAATAATTATCTGACAAGTAATAGGATGAGCTGGCAGCCATAGAGCTCAAACAACAGCCAGCATACAGCAAAATAGCAGCATATGGGTATTTATCATAACGGGGAGAAGGTTTCCTGAGTCTATCATCAGCCATCAGCATAAGCAGCAGAAGGAACACGCCGGAGTCAGACACTTCCCAGTGCTGTAAGTAACCCATAGGGCCGAGGGACAGTAACACATCCTTTATTACACAGTATACAGCTCAATACTCGTCCATCCCGAAGCCTCACAGTAAGAACATGCGGACAGAGGTTTAATCGCTGCTCCAGATACAAAAAGTAAGCGGGATGGAAGCTGATTGAAAGCAAAGCAGGTTTCTCACCATGATGGCGGCTGTAGCAGCAGCGGCTTCTCGGGGAGGAAAGGAAAGAGGAGGGGGAGCCGCGGAGGCTTATGGGAAAGCACAGCGGCAGGAACCTGTCAGATAGAGAAGAGGAGGCGCTCTATCCACAGTACTCTATAATCAAGGGCTCTGCATAGTATGCTGGATGACTCAATGTGCCTCCCTAGTGGTTGTATTGTAGAACGGTAGCGTCTAAGGCAGGAATAGGAACCTTTAAACGCTCATGAGCTATGTGGACCCGTTTCCTCCAGAAAAGAAAACCTCGGGAGCCACAAAACCTTTTTGACATCTAAAATGTGCCCAGCCTTTATTACTGCCCCTTTATATGTGACCAGCCATTATTACTGCCCATTTATATGTGCCCAGCCATTATTACTGCCCCTTTATATGTGACCTAGCCATTATTACCGCCCATTTATGTGTGCCCAGCCTATCTTACTGCCTCTTTATATGTGACCAGACATTATTACTGCCCATTTATATGTGCCCAGCCTTTCTTACTGCCCCTTTATATGTGACCAGCCTTTCTTACTGCCCCTTTATATGTGCCCAGCCTTTATTACTGTCTCTTTATTGTGCCCAGTTTTTATTATCGCCCCTTGTATGTGCCCAACCTTTATTACTGCCCATTTATATGTGACCAGCCTTTATTACTGCCCATTTATATGTGCCAAGCCTTTATTACTGCCTCTTTATTGTGCCCAGTATTTATTATTGCCCCTTGTATGTGCTCAGCCTTTAATACTGCCCTTATATATGTGCCCAGCCTTTATTAATGCCCCTTTACAAGTGCCTAGTCTTTATTACTGCCCTTTGTATGTGTCCAGCCTTTATTAATGGCCATTTATATGTGCATATCTACATTTTTTTTACCTGTCCCTCTTCCCCAGATTTCCCCCCTTCACTTACCTTTATTGTACTCCTCTTTCTTCTTCCTCCTCTGCAGCGCACACTCTGCAGTGATCCCCACTGTGTTTCAGTCTATAAGCACTGATTATACTGGGCTCCTACGGGAGCCCTGTAGGACCAATGCTGTATATGTGAAACACTGCTGTAGATGAAAAAGCACAACATTCCCATGAACAGAGATGATTCTACAGGGCTCCCGTACTATATGCATTGATAGAACGATTAGTGCGGCCACATAGTCCGTGGCTGTACCGAACTATGTGGCCTCCCTAGACCACCAGGGACCTGGACTTGTAGCACCCTAGGAGGGAGCCGCAGCAGACAGCTGAAAGAGCCGCATGCGGCTCCAAAGGCGCGGGTTGCCAACCTCTGGTCTAGTGGCTCCATTTACAAAACTGATCAGTTCGATTTCATGAGATAAACACAGTTTTTCAGGATGGGAACGGTCTTTATCGCCTTTAAATGTATATATTTAAATGTATCCAATAATTGTTTTATTTAAAAAAAAGATGTTAATAGTTTAAGAAAAAGTTTGTATTTTTATGAGATAAAAACTTCTCCTGAAGTTACAGAGTGAAAGTACAAATAATTATTTTTATTATCATCGCCATATGTGGAGACACTTGAACTGAATAAGGTGCCCAGCTGGTTGTGTTCGGATTCACTCATTGCAATTGTACTTCTTGTACAAATTTTGTACTGATATACATGTTAATAGTTTTATTTATTTTATTATTTGCCATACACACATGCTGGCTGTGTAGTCCAGCAGTCTCCCTATACATACCCCCCTCCCTTTCTTTCCCCTAATAATAGCTATTAGGGAGAGGAAATGGCTTTTATATGGGGAGATCACTGGAATACTTACTGTAACGCCATCTTCAGATTGGAGTTAACGTTTAGTACATTTAGCAATCAGCCGGCCCATATTCATTAGAGTGGCCCGGTGAAGGAGGGTAATAGAACTATTAATGGAAACCATGGCTTTGTAAATAAGTAAATAAGAAAAAGTTAGTATTTTTACCTGAAGTTGCAGAGTGAAAGTACAAATAATTATTTTTATTATCATTGCCATATGTGGAGACACTTGAACCTTGAACTGAATAAGTGGCCCAGCTGGTTGTGTTCGGATTCACTCATTGCAATTGTACTTCTTGTACAAATTTTGTACTGATATACAGCATTGGTACAATTTACTCATAGTGTAATGAACAAATAGGAAACCAAAACTACAATCATAACCAATTTCACAGTAATAACTTTTCAATAACCCAATACCTATATATACAAAATACATGTGATAAAATTGTTAAAAGCCAGGCACCACGCTGCAGCCTCAGAATCAGAAGTCCGGAAGCTTTTCACTCTGTTTTTGACCTCCTATGAAAACCACTTTTTGAGGTTGAAACATGGGATAAACTATAATAATATACCTGAAAAGTTTTGCTTACCTTCTGCTAACAAGCCTTGTGAGTGTCTTATTGGCCTTTCTATTTTGTTTTTGACCGTTTTAAGATGCACCCCAAACTGGTTATCTTTTGAGGAGTGACAGTATCCAGTGGGTTTTCATCTCTATCTAGCAATCTATGTAAATACATACGTGTGTGTGTGTGTGTGTGTTGGCATACTCAGCTGCCAGCCCGGTATGGCAGAATGACCAAATACAAATGGATACAAAAAGAGTGGCACTCAGAGATTATTAGAGTAAAGCACTAGAGACCAGATTTACTAAGCCATATATTAATTAAAAATAAAAATAGTTTTTTCAGCTTTGAAAAAGTCCACTGACTAGCAGCTATTTTCATTATCACTGAACCATTGGAGCAGCAGATGTAGCCAAGTTTACCATATGGACACTGAGCACTTTATCTATTTGGGATGGCCACCTAAAAGATATTCAGGGCTGAGGAGTTCAGGAGAAAATATCTTGTAACAACTACCGGAGGACAGCAAGAGACGAAATCTACTCTGGAAGCGGGGATTGGCGGAGCAGTGGGAGCCTGGGAACAGGAGACCATTGGGCATCCTATCGCAGACACCAGGAACGTAAGATCTTCCCATTAAATATCTGTCTGTTGAACTTTGCATTTAACTGCACTTTTACTAACTGTGCCTGCAAGTGGGAGACCTTTGAGTGCCATGATATAGGCATTAGAAACATCTATTAATCTCAGACCGCTATTATTCCATCTACAACGGGAGATTGTTACTATTTATTACTGTGGATGTCACAGTGGCTCCTTATTCTGGACAACGGACTTTCAGCAGTGGAATCCTCGTACATACCCACTTAATTGCTGGTAAATCTACATGTGCTTAACATCGTCATGGCACATATGAAACATTGTATCAGTGATAAGTTCAAGGTGATTTTACTTGTATTTTATTGTGAATAAAATAGTTTAAACGTGATTTGCCGGCCCCTATCTATTATTAAAACCAACTTTATTAATAAAAAGTTCTTATTAATGCATATTCTTATTTTTATTTTTAATTAATAAATAACTAATATTAGCGCTGTACCATATATCTTTTTGAATTTGGGAGACTTTTTTAGCTCCTTAGTAGGGGAGAAGCACAGACCCTAAGTACAGCATCTGTTTTTAAATTAACTCCCACAGGAAAATATCTTATTTCTCTTTGCAGATTTACTAAGCTGCGGGAAAGGAAGAGTGGAGATGTTGTCCATAGCAATCAATCAGATTCTAGCTGACATTTTTTCTAGTATGTAATAGAAAAGTGAGAGTAAAAATCTGATTTGTTGCTATGGGCAACATCTCCACTTTTCCTTTCCTGCAACTTAGTAAATCTGGCCCTTAGTGTCCAGGGTTTCCAATGTTTTCAGTTTTAATGATAAAAGTTTTGGCATTAAAACTGAAACGCCAGAAGCACTGAATTCAGGGCAATAATTTGATTAAAAATACTCCTTAAACATGGTGGACCGGATCCAGACCCCCGCGTGCTTTCCGTGTGCGCGTTTGTCTGAAATTACGCGAGACAGAGGGGATCGCACACCCCCTGTCACTCCCCTCTGTGGTGCGGGCTTTATGGCAGCTTACGCTGCTATAAGCCTGCCTTAAATGCGGCGTACGACCACTGATCCGCTACAGTGTGGGAGCCCCCTCCCACACTGTACACTTTACATGCTTTCCCCCGCCCGCCTTAGCGGGCGGAAGGGAAGCACAGCCCATTTCCTTGGAAATGGNACTTTACATGCTTCCCCCTGCCCGCTTTAGCGGGCGGAAGGGAAGCACAGCACATTTGCACGCAAATGGACTCGGACGGAACAAAGTTCAATTGTTTAAACGCTAGGATTACTATAGTAATCCTAGCGTAACATCTGGAGGGCGCATGCGATTTGGGGGAGATTTTGCATTAGTAAATTCAGCGATTTCAAAATCGCTGGTAAATGACTGTAATCTCCGGCGATTTTAGACAAATCGCCCTTTGTAAATGAGGCTCTTAGACACCTAATATACCCGATATGTGATTTATACAGTGTCTTCTCTAGACCCCTATATAAGGGGTCTGGGGATAGAGCAAAGTTTGTATAACCTAATATAACCCATATATTATAATATGTGCCATTACTAGACCCCTAGTATTCTAAATATATACTTTATATAGTATGCCATCTCTAGAGCCCTTATATACTCCTGCATTTTCAATTGGGGTTGAACATTTTCTGAATAAGAAGCTAACTTTAGCGTAATTGAAGCAGGAAAATGCTGTTACAATGCATAGGAGTGAGATAATGGCTGATAGAAAAGGATTTCACAAGCTGATGGGGAGGCTGTCATGCAAGATATGT
Organism: Limnodynastes dumerilii; assembly: GCA_011038615.1. Classification (NCBI taxonomy): domain Eukaryota; kingdom Metazoa; phylum Chordata; class Amphibia; order Anura; family Limnodynastidae; genus Limnodynastes; species Limnodynastes dumerilii. Next base: position 36,097 of record WWET01000136.1, on the reverse strand, counting down.
ATAAAAAAAAAAGTTAACTGTTTTATTTTTATTATACATGTGTTTTTATTGTAAATATTTATTCCAGCAGTCTCCCCATGTATACCCCCTTTTCCTCCTAATAACAGCTATTGGGGGAGGTATATGGGGACATCGCTGGAATACTTACCCATAATACCAGCCAGAGCTGGCGTTATTTTTACGCCGGGAGTGGAGTGTAAATCTCCGCTACTGCGTTTTTTCTAAAAATTGAAAACTTCAATTTTATGCGATAGTGCCAGTTGATCTGTGTATGATCTGTGTAATAAGGGCCCATTGAGGGATACAGCAACATAATGAAAGAGGGAAGAGAGAGTATGTCACATGGACAGAGAGAGGCTGTCACATGTAAAGAGAAGGCAGTTACACATGGAGGGAGGACAGACAGAGACTGTCACATGTAGAAGCAGTGACAAACACTCATGGAGCGAGGGCAGAGAAAGAGAGAATGTCACGTTGATGACTTATGTAGATGGTCTTTAGAGATGGCAATCACACACTCACAAAGAGACAGAGGGGGATACAATCTTATGCAGATGATGTATAGAGGAGACAGAGGGGGATACTGTCTTATGCAGATGATGTATAGAGGAGACAGAGGGGGATACTGTTTTATGCAAATGATGTATAGGGGAGAGTTATGTTTGGGGGAGACAGAGACATTGGGCATGATCCAGACTCAATAACGACAGCTAATTTATGCATGCTGCATGTGGAAATCTGGCTGTGGGAACACACTGCGCTTGCGCGTGGCAGATGTTTTGCATCGTAACTCTGATATGTAGCTTGTACGAAAGGATGTGACATCCAGACTTAGAATTGTTTTATGTACGCATGTGTACCTAAGTTACACACTACTAAGCGTAATGCAGTCCCACTGGCACTCCCTTCACACATACATAACTTAGCTGACTTAGAACCCTGCTTTAACTTTTCCTTGTGTATCTCTGTGCGTATGTAATGCCTTTTTGTAAGTAAGAGCCTAATCCAGGCCATACTGCACAATCTAAATGCCTCCTTCCGCCCACAATGTCTACGCATGCGTAGGGATGTCATGCTCCTTCCAACGAAGTTACGTACAAGTTACATACGATCAGATATGATCAGTTACGATAAGTAACAGCTGTCACGAGCATTCGCAGTGCGTTCCCACAGCCAGACTTACGCACGCCTCATGCATAAATTGGCTATCGTTATTAAGTCTGGATGAGGCCAGACACTTTTATCTCCTCCAAACAATGGCCCTGATTCACAGTTTGAAAATAAGAGAGGAAAGTTACACTTGGGCAAAACCATGTTGATTTCAGGGGAGTCCGATTTCATCTGTTGCAAACAGTATTATAGTTGAAAAGTGTTGTTTCCTGGACCACGTCTAAATAACAGTGTAAAAGGGAAGCTGGTCAGTATCTGTGTGCGATAAGCAAAAGCAATATATTCTCCCTTCATGCCTAGAATAAAATTATGACTCCCTTTGCCACAGACGAGGTGAGAAAGATTCAACGCGTCGGTGGCGATGGGTGGGAGTCAGGTCCACTTCCCAAATCGATCCGTACAGGTCTCTCTGAATGGTTGCGGGTTTTTGAAATACTTGGATAGCAAATAATTTCTGAAGAATATACAGAGAATGAAGATGTGGTAAAACATTTGTGACTACAGACTTTTTCATTTTATTCAGTTTTACTTCACCGTTCTGATTGAACATCTTTTTGTATAGCGCTATAGGACAGTGTTATGTCAGTTGTTTGCATTGTAGTACCTGTGTAGGTAGGTGCTTAATTATAAGGGTGTCACGATGGAACACCATCCATTGTCCCAGCTGTAGTGTATAGGAAATGCAGAGATAGATTTACTAAAACTACTATATATACACATGCTGATCTTCTATAGATGAGGCAGTCACACATTGACAGATAAATAGAGGGGCTATCACACATGTACGTACACACACATATGCTGGTCTCCTAAACACCCTGGTTGTGCTTCTCCTGCTTGTACATTTTCACTGGTTCATTAGTAACTATGCTGTAGTCAATGCATTGTCATAGGGGTAAAGGTGTGGGAGAGTTGATGGGACAAAGGGCTGGATCCAGACTTCAGTAAGGGCTTGAACTTAGTTACTCCTGGGCTTAACCATGTTGATTGCAGGGGAGTCATATTTCATCTGTTGCAAACAGTATTAGAGTTGAGAGGTGATGCTTCCCAGCCCAAGTCTAAATAACAGTGTGCTAGTAAAACTGGTCAGTATCTGTGTGCAGTAAGCAATTCAAAGATATATCCCTGCATGCAAAGAATACAATTACCTTGACTCCCCTTGCAATCAACATGGTTTAGCCCAGGAGTAACTAAGGTGAAGCACTTACTTAAGTCTGGATCCAGCCCAAAGCCACTAAATGCAGGCAAACAAAATCTTGAAACAAGAGTAGAGAAATTTTATTCCATTTTGCTCTTGGAAATATTAGTAGGAATCATTTCCTTACAAGGGTCTCAGTATTGATCAGTTTAGTGTTTTATATAGAAAAAAAGGAGGGCAAGGAAGATCACATTCACCAGATATACATATGGCAACCTAAAATAGAAAACTTCCAAATAGTGCAGTACCCACGACAAAAGAATTAATATAGCAGTCCGGTGGAGCCCTACTCAGCGATTTCGGGAGCTCTCAGGCTCCTCTGTGTCAGGCTTATAAATAATAAAGCTGGTCCACTTGGTCCTTTACATGTGCTTTATTAAATAGGTTTAAAAACGGTGATTGATTCCTAGGTGTAGAGGTGACAGAAATGTGGGGCCTCATTTACAAAGGACAATTTTTGAAGTTGAGATGAAATAGTTTCCTCTCGCGGCGATTTACCCGCGATTTTTTGGTTTAAATCGCGGTATTTACAAAGATGCGATTTAAATCATATCAGTCGAGTTGCTGCGATTTTGAAAGGGCTAAATCGCTGTGTTTTCTATAAAAGAGCACCGCGATTAGACCTTGAAAAAATCACAGCAAGTCGCGGGAGTTTAAAAAAAGCACAAGTGCTGCATGGTTGAAAGCCATGCTGCGCTGATAGAACTACAAGGCTAAGCATTGCTTAGCCTTGTAGTAATATCAGCGTCAGCATGGTAAGGCTTCGAACCATGCCATGCTGTGTGTAGTGTGTGTAAAAAAAAAGACCGTGTGCACCAAACATACACAATACATTAACACATTACAGTAAGTGTGCATGTAAAAAATTCATTTTCCCTGACTAATTATGTTCCCTAATGTGTGCACTTACCTCCGGTGGTCACCGTGTCCTATCCTAACTGTGTCTGTATGCAGTGTTTGGTGTTGTAAAAAAATTAAAGTTTTGGGCACTCACCGTTTGCTGTTATTTGTCTTGGGAAGCGGTGCAGGATGTGCTGAAAGTTCTTCACTTGATTGGAGCCTGGGTTCCGGTTGATTGGAGTCACTCATCCGGTTCTCTGGCTCTTCTGTACTTGACACGGCAGGGACACGCTCCTCTTCTTCCGCGGTGCTGCTCCTAATGACCATTTGGTCGCTAGGGGGCAGTGTTTTATATAATAGATGATGTCAGTTACACTGGTGCTCTAGCGTTTCATTGGAGCAGCACTGCGGAAGAAGAGGAGCGTGTCCTCGCTGTGGCAAGTCCAGAAGAGCCAGAGAACCGGACGAGTGACTCCAATCAACCGGAACCCAG
>WWET01000136.1:9988-30684 GCA_011038615.1 Limnodynastes dumerilii | reverse complement strand
TATCGCTGCATGCAAAGAATACAATTAACTTGGCTCCCCCTGAATTCAACATGGTTTAGCCCAGGAGTAACTAAGTTCATGCACTTAACAAGGTCTGGATCCAGCCCGGTGTCTGTAACAGAAAGAGAAATAAAAAATAATGGGCCGGATCCTGACCTACAGGCGCCTGTAGGTAATTACGGCCAGTATCGTATCAGGGAGTACACGCCCCGAGAACTCAGTTACGGACAATTACTTGTCCAGATTCCTACCTTATTCCTACCTTAACTTTTACGATCACGTATGCTGCCTTACGGTCACATACCTGATCGTAACGGGGCTTCCCCCGCCCCATCCCCTCATTACCATGTCTAGCTCCGCCTTCACAGCTCAGATATACAACATGCATAAAGGGGGGATGTTACGGCGTCGTAAGAATGTTGTGCGCATGCGCACAACCTTCAATATAGGGGAATTACGTATGAGCTCCCCTAGCGGCCGTTCCTTAGGATCAGCCCCAATATTACTTAAGTAGGATGGAAAGAGTAACAGGCTGCACATCTATCGTGGTAGTAACAGGGAATAATATACAACAATTACTTAGGTAAAATATATGATAGGGGTAGAACAAGCCAAAATCTTCCAGAGAATAACGAGTGATTGGAATACCAGGGATCAGATTAACATAGTTTGTCTGGCCCGTAACGAACGGCACTATTTCGAAAGGGCAGTTCACTCCCAGCCAGTTACGAACCTCGAAGAGGCATAGCAATCGATCCCCGGAGCACCAAACACAGTGCTTCATTAGGTAAGTAAAAAAAAACTTACCCTTTCCTTAATTCTAACCCTAAGTCACCCCCCCTGCAGCCTAACCCTAAGCTCCTCCCCCACAGCCTAACCCTAAGTCCCCCCACCGCAGCCTAACCCTAAGTCTCCCCCTCTCAGCCTAACCCTAAGTCTTCTCACCCGCAGCCTAACCCTAAGCCACCCCCCCAGCCTAACCTTAAGTCCCTGGAGAGGGTTACTCACCTCTCCGGTGGTCAGGTCAGGCAGGGGCACTGGCGGCTTTCCCAAAAATGAATGAGTGAGTATGCGAATCACATACTCACTCATTCATAAAAGAAAATGCTGCTGTGTTACACATTTAAATTAGGGACAGCCTATCTAAGAATGGGACACAGTCTAATCCCAATCAGTCATCAGGGGTATCTAAACCGAAGTCCAATAACACCAAGAATAGTAGTAACAGTAACTTACATAATGGCCACTTGAAGGATATTAGTCCCTATCCTCACCCAGGCCCATTCCCCTTTCAGGGCCATCATCCCCATCCCAATAATAATTTTAGACCTCTCTATCCTCCACATCATCAACAAAGACCTCCATTTAAAGGGAAAAATCATTTCCATAAAAAAGGAGGTTTTTTATGGTTTAAGCAAAGTTTATAATACATCTCATTATCCCCCCAATACTTTGAAGAAAGGGAGGGGAAAGAGAGGTGGAAATAAGAAGATTAAAAGACTTAGAAATAAAGAGAAAATGAGAGAGACCAGAATGAGAGCAAACAAGCTAAGTAATGCGGGAAGTACTGATAGGGAAGAGAATAATAATGATATTCAGATTTTTAACCTTAGTTCACATCCACTGACTAAGGAAGAGAAGGATGTTTTGACAAAGGGTCTCAAGTTTGCTCCTAATAATAAATGTAACACTTTCGACTCGTTTGTGGACCTTAAGAAATTTATTAGGAAACTTACATTAAAATAGTTTTTTAAGGAATCATCAGGGGAATTGTCAGAATCTGTTACCCACTCACATTCCAAGTTTAAACCGAAGTCAACCTTTTTTCCCCCAACATAAAAAGGGAAACTTTATCGATACTTTCGATAAGTTGGTCACCAAAGAGTTAAAATCCATCCCAATAAAAAGGAGACCTTTGCAGAATAAATCCAACTTGTCTAAATTGGAATATGAGGCTCTGCTAGGTCTTAAAAGGAATAAAAATATTATCATCAAACCGGCTGATAAGGGGGGGGGGGTGTAGTTGTCCAAGATGTGTCGGATTATAAGTCCGAGATTGACAGACAGCTGAATGACCCCCTGACTTATCGCCGGTTAAAAGGGGACCCTACTATGGGATACCAAAAAAGGTTACATAAATTATTGGTGGAATATGTCTCAAAAGGTGGTATTTCCCAACAAGAGATGGACTTTATATATGTGAAGGAACCTAGTGTACCCACTATATATACATTGCCTAAAATACATAAGGATGCCCAGAAACCCCCGGGACGCCCGATTGTGGCGGGAACGGGGTCTATGACGACCAACTTATCAGAGTTTATAGATTTCCACCTGCAAAGGTTGATGGAAAGTATCCCATCGTACATTAAGGACACCAAAGATATACTTGGGAAATTGGATCGGGTGGTATGGAGGGAGGACTACCATATGGTTACCGCCGATGTGTCCTCCCTCTATACTATTATCGATAATAACAGAGGCTTAGAAGCGGTCCAATTTTATTTGGATTCCACTTCTTTGGAACCCATATTGAAGGAATTCATTTTGGTGGGTATTAAATTAATTTTGACCCACAATTATTTTAACTTTGATGGGAACTACTACAATCAAGTATGCGGTACTGCGATGGGGACCAGGTTTGCCCCCTGTTATGCCAATTTATTTTTGGCATTTTGGGAACGTTCCACTCTACCTACAGGGGGGGCAGATCTGGTCTCGTGGTACCGCTATATAGATGATGTGTTCTTTATTTGGAGTGGCACTAGGGAGAGTTTAGATGCTTTCTGTACCTGCTTGAATGTTAACCATCTTAACATTACTCTTACGTTTCTGGTCAGTCAGCAATCTGTTAACTACTTGGACCTGAATATTTATGTGGAAGATAATCTATTAAAAACCCAGAATTTCTCCAAGGATACAGACATTAATTCATATATTCCCAGATCCAGCAACCATCACCATCTTTGGCTGAGTAATATCCCTAAGGGACAATTCATGCGCATTAGACGCAATTGTTCAGAGGTCCAGACATTTGATAGACATGCTGAGGGGCTAAAAAAACAATTTAGAGATAAGAACTATAAGGAAGACATTCTTGACAAAACTATTCAGGAAGTTAGAAATATGGACCGTTCTTCCCTTTTAGTCCCTAAAGAAAATAATTCTAGCCATAATCCAGATCTTATTCCATTTATTAGTCAATACAATAGTCAGTACAAAGAGATAGAGAGGGTTGTCAATAAGCATTGGCATCTCTTAACAAATGATACGGATCTGCAGGGGTATGTAGGAGATTTTCCGAAATTTGTATACAGGAAAGCTCCTAATTTGCGTAACTATCTGGTTTCGAGTGCTTTTGGGAGTAAGAAGGGAAATATCGGCATCACATCGAAAGGTTTTTTTTCGGTGTGGTTCCTGCACTATGTGCAAGACCGTAAAAGGCCCCAATAAAATAGAGGAATGTGTCTCTAAGTCCAACAATAGGTCTGAAAAGATTAACCAGTTTATAACTTGTAATACCAGTAATTGCATTTATATTTTGGAGTGTAGATGCGGTTTACAGTACATTGGCCGTACTTCCAGGCCTTTGAAGGTTAGGTGGGCGGAACACCTCAGAAATATCAAAAAGGGCCTGGAGCGGCATCCGATGTCTTCACATTTTAAGCAGAAACACAACTGTAATGTATTGGATATTACTGGTGCATATGGCATCAAAAAAATAGAAAAACACTGGCGTAAACATGACAAGGGGACGGGATTAGCTAAAGCCGAAATGAAGCTCATTTTTTATTTAGATACCTTACAACCTGGAGGTCTCAACCAAGACTTTGAGATTAAGTGGTTCCTGCAAGATTAGTGGATCATCCGGAGTATGTCCATCTAGTTCCTTTTTATTTATAGGTTTTCATGTTGCCAAGGATTTGTTGTACCTACAATCATACCAGCCTGGATGTGCCCAATCTCGCCCGATCTTGGAAGCTATACAGGACTGGGCCGGTCAGTACCTGGATGGGAGACCTCCAGAGAAGACCGAGTGTTGTAGGTAAAAGAATGGTTCGGAGGTAAGTTTATAGATTTATTTTTATATCCACTATTTAGGATGGTCCTATAAACGGATGTTTCCATGGTTTTGTTATGGATTGGATATCACACTGTCTCGATTGTGATTATCGTTTGTGGCTTTCATTTCATTCATGTCCCCTGTCCAGCATACTTTGTACTACGCATATGGGGTCCTTCAGGATGTTTTTTCTTCATCATTGTTCCAGGTATAGGTTAGAGGGTGATATAGATTAGTATATTTTCATTTTTTAGATAGGGTGAGTAATATTAGGTATTTAGTTGATATTGCACTTTCACTAGTGAATTTAATTAATTTCAATATTTAATTTTTTTTTACAATTTCTACACATTGTTGTTGGTTCATATGCATTCACACTTCATTCCATGTGGTTACCCCCTCCCCGTATTTCCACAATTAGTTCCCCCCCTCCCCCCTTCCGTTTCCATTACACATTGTTCGTACTACTGTAGGACCACCATCCTTATATCTGGAATGTATGCCATGGTTTCATTTAGGAGTTATGGGGGAGTTATTCTTATTTTCCCCTTAAAGGGGGTTATAATACCAGTCTTACGACTTGGGTATGCTTAGTGGCGACGAGTCCGGGGCTTGGTTTAACACCCTCTATGTATACTATCCTGGCCATTCAGAGACCTCTTTAGAGACTTATTGTAATTTAGTCATTGGAGTCTGATCTGGGTATGCTTGGTAGCCACTCATACTCACATGAGACTCTTAATAGGCCTTAAGAAACATTGATTTTAAGAGTCCATTGTTTTAGTTGTTTTACCTTCCTTACCATTCTTTGCACTGATTCCTCACCTTGAAAAGGTGTTTATGTCTCTTCTAAGGCCCTGACTTTCTGACATTGGGTTTGATAGAATTTGAATTTTATTATTGTAATAGCATTTTTTAACTATCCTTATGGATTTTTTATTTATATTATGTAAATTGTATATAGCTATATGGATATGTCACCCTCTATTTTGGATATATGTCTAATGCAATTTTTACGTATATTATTGTAGTCACGTTGTTTAGGGGGCTATAGATTGGGAATCCCACTTATGTGATCTAGGGTATGTTTATGGGTGATGCCTTCATTTTGGCACCTTTATTGTATATTTAAATTAAAGTGTTTAGTTATTTTTTAGTTGAAATTTTGATGTAGTACATACTATATCTCACTTTTGAGTATTTAACCATGTGCCTTATTATATTGGCTTTTTCATGTATGATGTGTTGACGTCTTCACTATATATATATGGAGTCTACATCTCTCTGAATTTGGGGTGTAGATATCCAGAAGTTTGTCTATGAGGGTTTATTTTGTTTATTTTCATTTATTATTCGCATATTTTCACATTGTTGTAAATATGTAGTGGATTTAATTGGCAATTCTTTAAGGTTAAGTCCACATGCATATACACGTGGGTTTATTTTCCTGGTGATATATTAGCGAGAGTAGAGCTACTTATCCCCTCTATATCTTGGGGATATAACTCCTCCGGATAATTAATGTATGCTTTAGAATGACAGTTGGATCCACGTGTATTAGCACGTGGGTTTGTTTACCTTTGGATATCTGGTAGTGGCGCTAGAGTCTTGTATGTATTTTTATCCATTTTATGTTGTTATATGGGGAGGTACCTAGAATACCAGACATGGACTTATCAATCTCTATGTTAATAAGCTATTCTGTGTAATTATTCACCATAAACTGCAACAATGACTGGTCGAGGATGGGTCAATATTCAAAATTTTTAACAGTTTTACAGCCAAGCTAGTCAAGTGAAAAGATACATGCAATTGTGCTACAGAAGTAACATAGAAATTAGATGTAGACTCCATATATATATATATATATATATATATATATTCACTATATATACTATTGAGTAAGGGCGACGCCCGAAACACGTTTAGGATCCGGACCACGTTAGCAGCTGCCGTGTCTCTCTCCCCAGCCGACGTTCCACTGATTCCTAAGGACTTTTCATCACTGCTAGGACGTCCAATATTTGCAGCTCCTTGGGACTCTTGTGCTACTGCGGTAGGGGATTGTTGTTACCCCCAGTCTGCCTTATTTATTTATTATGTGTTGTTATGTGTCACTGTTTTAATTGAATTTTTCAGTAAATATTGTTAGATTTTAGATTTGTGACGAGTCTTTTATCTGAACTGCTGATTGATTTCATCTCTTTTTTTCCCCATTCATTTTTATGTATCTCTATGGATGAGAGGAGATCCTTTCTACAGTGATTACTTCTTTGTTATACACATGAATATACCCTCTCCCTGCATGCCGCTCAGTATATAGAATTTATATATTTATTTATGTGTCATTATCTAGCGCAGTTGTACTTTAAACCACCATTTGCCTTGTTTTTGTTTATGGTTTATGGTTTAGTATTCTGCAGCTGGTTTTTAGCGCTTTTACAAGACCCCACCCCTATATTTATTGTATTAAGTAGAATACTGCCTGATAAACCTAAAATAGTCTATAGGAAGGCAAGAAATTTGAAGGAAATTTTAGCACCCAGTAATCTACCCATTAAACAGACTAATATATGGAAAGACCCATGGGGTAATAAGTGTGTGGGCTCCTTTAAATGTACACATTGTATTGTTTGCAAATACGTAGATAAGAATAGCAAAACATTCACAAATTCAAATGAAACGAAAGAATTCACTATAAAAAAAATTTTTAATTGCTCAACTACCTCTGTCATATATTTACTAGAATGTCCATGTAAAAAGAAATATGTGGGCAAGACGAAACGTAATATAAGACTACGAATTCAGGAACATATTAGAAACATAAAAAATAAGGTAATGAGCCATACTGTGTCAGAACATTTTGCCCAACACCACAACTCAGACCCCACGGGCCTAACTTTTAAAATGATCGAACAGGTTTCCCTGGGTATAAGAGGTGGGGATCTCCCCAAAAAATTATCTCAAAGAGAAATGAAGTGGATCTATGAATTGAATACTCTAGTACCATATGGTTTAAACGAAAATTACGAAATTGCACCTTTTCTCTAATTTTATAGTGTTTTAATATACGGTCCCCTATATATTTATATATTTCTTATGTAGTAATATGTACTTTATATATTGAAATAGACATTTTTGAAGTTACTTATACACGTAGGAGTTTCTATAATCATGTCTTGGTCTGGATAGACGTACGTCTTACTTACCTTAAGTATGATTTTACGTGACTCACTACCTCCTTTGTTGTACATTTTTAATACCCTGCTCTTAATGCAGTACTGTTTTAAATAAGCGATTTTAATTTTATTTGTATATGTGATCTATTAATTGTTGGTTTTAAGGTCTTTTATATATATTTATGTATGTAAATATTTATGTTTATATACTTTTTATATATATATATGGGTGTCTTTATATTTTTATGTATGTGGGAGACCATCTATGATCTTGATTTGGTCTGGATAGACGTGCGTCTTACTTACTCTTGTTAAGATCTATACTCTACCTTATGGCTACCCCTATTGCACTAGAATACTAATATTGTATAATGACAGATGATTATCTGTATTGCATAGTGTCATAATAACGACCCGAACAATGTGTGAAGACTTTTCTACTAACATTTATATTATGCTTCTTATACTATGATTTTTATGAGGTTGTTTCTAGTGGATCCATTAATTTTCCGCGTTTTTAATATGTTCTATTATTTTTAAACATCATGTCTAACTGTCTCTATTGTTGTCTCTAGCCAATGTCTGTTATTGATTTATGAATTAATGCTGTACATTTTGAGTTACTTTTTATATTACTGCAGTCACTCTATACTATCTGGCACCTTATTTGTATGTGCCTGGGTTTTACATTTTTATACTGCCATTAACGCTGGACACATTTCTTCTATTAATATCTATGTGAAATACTCAATGTTCTCCCTCTCACTCATGATAAGCGACTAGTATACATTCTAGCAGTCCTGAGAATACTATAGAATCACCCTATCATAGAGTGATGATCCAGGACATGAAAAAACGGCAGATCAGCTGTTTAACTGCCTGAACACAGCGTGCATGCGCCGCCAGCCCCGCTGTCTATCTCCCTGCATAGCGCTGATAAACAGCATGTTTTTCCTTCTTCCCCCCCCCCTCCCCCTTCCCCATTTGGCACTTTTTCTTAAAAGTGCCTACCTCCCCCCTAAAAATGTCCCCTTTCATTCGTAAAGTCTTTTTTTTTTTCCCCTTTCCCTCTATTTTTGTTCTCTTCTTCTTTTCGTTGTTCTTCTCTCCTTATTTGTTCTTCCTTACCTTGAGTTCTATTTTGTCTCTTTTTTTCTTTTAGGTCTCTTTTTCCTTGTTCTCTTATACTCGATTGTTCCTTCTGTCGTTCCTTGGTTTCACCTCTTAATTTTTGTTCTACTTTCTTTTGTTGCTAATAATATCCTTTTTCTTCTCTCCTTTTTTCTTTGAATTTGATCATCTTTCATTTCTCCTTTGTGGGCTTTGTTCATTCTCATGGTTACTCCCCTTATTTCTCCTCCTACTTTGATTTCGTGTTCTTCTTTCATCTCTTCTCATGTCCAGTGAGGGTGACCTCATATCATATCATAGTGACCTATGGTTATCATATTTGTTTAACTCTGTCAAACTCGTTCTTTTCATTTTCTCTATTTCTCTTCTGAGCTGAAGATTCTGATTCTGATAAGGGGGCACTAGAACATAGAGGTACCAACATAAGAAATCTGGACGTTAACATTTTCAGTACTATTATGGTGAAAGCGGCATACTTCAAAAGAAGAGAAAACAGAAAGATGATTAAGGTATCAGGATAATTTTAAATCGGCAGAGTGCCATAAAAATTCTGATAGGCAACCCATAAAAGCTGGGTATATATAGATATTGATTGTTAATTCAATAAGCTGGATTTTTATACATATTGATGTTTATTTTAAAGGTTTTGTAACATTGATTTTGATGATTGAAGAGGTATGAAAAAGAAAGGAGGAGGAGTCATAGGAAAGTGGATTAAGAGGAAAAGTATAAGAACCTTTCCACTTACCTTGAGAAAGACTTAATCGTAGGTAGAGGGAGGTGTCATCATCTTCGGTCCAGGTGGCGGTGAAGTTTCATTACTGTTTACCTGCCGATCGGGGCTCCATTTGATTACCGGTATTTATACCATCTATGGTAAGGAACCCTTGTCCTCTGAGAGGCACATTGTTTTTTATGTCAATAAAAGTTATTTTAAAGAAAGAAATACAGGAGTCTGGAGGTGTTTGAAGGAAGATGTTTTTTATATAAGCATGGAAACAAGAGGAGAATAAAGTGAGCACATGACTAAATTGATGATGGGAATTTGATATTATTGGCTTCCGTTTGTGGTGCATCTTATATCTTCTAAGTATCCTGCTGGACAGCTAAAGTGCAAGTTACGTGGACGGAGGTCAATCCAGAAAGGGGCAGATGTGGTGGAGTACTATTTATAGGCACAACCCAAGAGAAAGACGTTGGGCTGGATGTAGACTTAAGTAAATACTTGAACTTAGTTACTCCTGGGCTAAACCATGTTGATTGCAGGGGAGTCATTTTTCATCTGTTACAAACAGTACTAGTGTTGAGAGGTGATATTTCCCAGCCCTAAAGTCTAAATAACAGTGTAACAGTAAAGCTGGTCAGTATCTGTGTGCAGTAAGCAATTCAAAGTTGTATTCCTGCATGCAAAGAATACAATTAACTTGACTCCCCCCGAAAACAACATGGTTTAGCCCAGATGTGACTTTAAGTTCTTATTTTAAGAAGATTCTTAAGTGTGAATCAGGTCCAATATTGTTAAGGGATCTACGCAAGCCACTTGTGTACCTTATGGCTGCAGAACTTTACAAAAGTCCACACGTGCGGAGGCCTGGATCCGGTCCAGGTCTGTCAGCCATTTTAAATATGGATGAAAAGATCTGAGATAAACACCCCTAAATTTTGACCAGACTGTTTGTATTGGGAAGCAGTGTTAGGTGGTTGCCTATTAAAGTGTGGGGGGTTTCTATTCACATAGGGCCTGATCCAGAGCTACGCTGGGCCGCTGTCCGTAAGTGCGGCCAGTGTAGCTTTGGTGCACTCCACCAAGACTCCCTCTGTGGGGCGTAACAGTGGGTAATTACGCCGGTCACATGCTCGTAAGTCCCTAACCCAGCCCTCCCATCCTAATTTCCCTTCCTCCCCCTGCCTACTTTCCGTAACTACAGCGTATAATCAAAGAATTGAGCAGTTATTGTTAGATTGTTGTAGGATGGATATGAACAGTTTGCAGCTGTATTTGTATTTAGTTCAGGAAAGAACCCACATTTTTTTGTTGTAGGCCTATGAGAGGTTCATAGAGGCCTGGGGAACCCAAATTAAAACAAACAAAACAACAAAAAACAAACAAAATTAATTAAATAAAAAATGCATTTAATATATATATTTTAAATAGATTTTAATGCTTCATTTTAATAAAAGTTACAAATAAAATACTGTATACATATACCTATGTTCTGGGTTATTGGAGATTTCAAATTAGAAGTGTTATTCTAGCTTTTTTTTCTACAAATGCAGAAATCAATTAGGAAAAATCCAATTTCGTGCCACCTCACACTTCAAACTACTCCCCTCATGCCCATGACTTTTTCCATTACCTCAAATCATTTCTCCCTTTGCCCTAATTTATCCCAGCACCTCAATTGCCCCACATACACACACTTACCCTAGTTTTACCGCAAACATCACACATACTTACTCAAATTCTACCACAGTAATCACATACATACTTTCCCTATATCTACCCCAGCAATCACATACACACTTATCCTAATTCTACCCCAGCAATCACATACACATTTACCCTAATTCTACCCCAGCAGTCATACACACACTTACCCTAATTCTACCCCAGTAATGACATACATACTTACCCTAATTCTACCCCAGTAATCACATACACACTTACCCTAATTGTACCCCAGTAATCACATACACACTTACCCTAATTCTACCCCAGTAATCATATACATAGTTACCCTAATTCTACCCCAGTAATCACATACATACTTACCCCTTTTTTTGAAAAAGGGCAACACCCGAAACGCATCAAGGATCTTCCGTTCCTGCATCCAGGGGATCCCCTCTCCATTTATCCTTTGACTCTGATCGAGCTAAACCATCGGTAGCTGGACGTCCTTTCTACCCTCGTTTTTGGAAGCACAGTGCACTTTCTGGTATGTGTTTTTTTACTCAGGCTCTGCAATGAATTATTTATATATTTTTATGGAATATTGATTTGAGATGGACTAATTATGTATATTTTTTAGACCATTGATTTGATATGGACTATTAATTATATGGACTTTTAGGAGGTCACATGATTTTTTATGTTTATGAATTTATTGGAATAAATTGTGATTTTAATATAGTAAAAAGATATTTATTAATCCTATCTTTTGCTATTGTTTTATTTATGTTACTAATCATCGGTTTATTTGTGTCTCCTATTTATGGCCAATGAGAATCCATACACTTGTTTTAAAAAAGCAACATATCTTGTGGATCATTCTTATTGGACCTACACTTATTTTCAAGACCTTTCAGCTATTGGATTACAATTACTGTATGCCGCTTAGTACTGTAGTAGGACTTTTTTACAATTATATATATTTTTTATAATTACATTTATATATTATATTTATTGCATTGATATGTATTTACACTAATTTAATTTAATTTATCCTGCACATACACACTTACCCTAATTCTACCCCAGTAATGACATACA
Organism: Limnodynastes dumerilii; assembly: GCA_011038615.1. Lineage (NCBI taxonomy): Eukaryota > Metazoa > Chordata > Amphibia > Anura > Limnodynastidae > Limnodynastes > Limnodynastes dumerilii. The sequence goes on along the minus strand of WWET01000136.1, from coordinate 18,821 downwards.
TACTTACCCTAATTCTACCCCAGTAATAACATACATACTTACCCTAATTCTACCCCAGTAATGACATACATACTTACCCTAATTCTATCCCAGTAATGACATACACACTTACCTTAATTCTACCCCAGTAATGACATACACACTTACCTTAATTGTACCCCAGTAATGACATACATACTTACCCTAATTCTACCCCTGTAATGACATACACACTTACCCTAATTCTACCCCAGTAATCACATACATACTTACCCTAATTCTACCCCAGTAATCACATACACACACCCTAATTCTACCCCAGTAATCACATACACACTTACCCTAAATGTAGCCTAGATATCACACACCTACTTCAGAAAACAGTGGGCAGCAGCTTACATCAGCTGGAGTGACTTATCTCACCGTGATTTCCCAGTGCGCTTGCTCAGATCGGATGAGCTTGCAACCGTGCCCCATTCAGATCTGACCGCAGCTCGAGCTGTGGTGGCTTGCATTTTGAAGGGCGTGTCGTGGGAGGGAAAAGGAACCTATTTATTATCGAGCATAATCATATGGTGAAAAAGATTGCGAATGCATGCTGATGTGTGCAACCGTGCAAGCATGTGCATGTTTCCGTGAAATCCTTTGTTCTTATCCACGGATTATGCTAAATTGTCCTTTTAATATTTATTTATCTCTCTAATATCTTTGGTTGACTTTAACCAGGAGACTGCAGGGAGAGAGCTGGGTGGTAAAATGTAATAATAAAAAGAAAACCTGTTGAATCTTTACAAGCATTACATTGTAATAATAAAAAACGGATTAAATTAGCTTTCCTAACACACTAATTCTACAATGACTTCAGTGAACTTTGAACATCAAACAGTCCGATGCCATTTACTAATTATAAACAAACTATTCCCTTGCGAAGTTGTGAGTCACTTAAGGACAAGTAACCTTTTAATGTGTGTATGTGTGTGTGTGTGTGTGTGTGTGTGTGTGTGTGTATAGATGCATCATGCACAGAAAAACATAGAATATGACAGCAAAGAACCACTTGGCTCCCAGTCTACACCCACCCACCACCCTTATCAGGCTTATCTTTTAAAACTGCTTTTTTTGTTAACATTTTGTGTTTTACTTTAAATGTGAAAGGTAATCATTATTCACATTTATTTGCAGTTTGTGCATGATTTCATTGTTTGTTGTAAACATTTTTTAAACATAAGATGTCTTTTCTTATTTCACATGTAGCATGTTTATATTGTTTGTGTCAGACCTTGAGATACAAATTTTGTTTAGGTCAAATTTATGTAGATATTTATTTATATTTTTTATATATTTATATTATAACAGCTTTGAAAGCTCAATGGTTCTTTATTAATCCTTCAATAAGTATTTATGATTTTAATAATTTTCTACATTTTTGCATATTGCAATTTTTATTTTTACACATTTTTTTGTTACTTTTGTTAAATATAAAATAAAGAAAGCCTAAGAAAATCAATCTGCTTCCTAATTGACTCAATTAATGTGTTTCTTTGCTTGGCTGTGAATCATGAGGATATTAAAGATCCTGAATATCCACACGATTCTTAGTTGGGAAACAAAGCTGTCCCTAAATATACGCACCCAGAGAAAAGAACGTTCTTAGCTCCTAAAAAGCTAGGGGTGTGGTTAGCATTTTTCTTTGGGATCTGTGAATCGTTCTTATCACACTGATAGTTTTTTTTCCTGTATATTGGGGCTGATTCAGAGTTTGGGAGTAAGGGTAAAACAGGTGCACAGCTTGGCTAAACCATTTTTCAAAGTAAGCAGGGAAAATACTTTACTTTTACACATAGAACTCAGATACAGCATATCTTTATATTTATTTTATAAAACAGATTTGAGCTAAGAAACTTCATCTCTTAATTCCAATTCTTGTTACACAATTAAAATTTCGCCTCCCCTTGCAGTTCAACATGGCTAAATATACGCACCCAGAGAAAAGAACGTTCTTAGCTCCTAAAAAGCTAGGGGTGTGGTTAGCATTTTTCTTTGGGATCTGTGAATCGTTCTTATCACACATGGTATTGCTCAGGTCTACACTTGCACCTAAAAAAAGATGTAAGTGCAATTCTGAATCAGCCCCTATGGCCTGGATTTAGAGTTTGGGAGTAAGGGTAAAACTGGTGTAAGTGTACAGCTCAGCAAAACAATTTTGCAAAGTGAGGGGTACTCATTAATCTTAAATCTTTAACATGCAGGGAAAATACATTTGTTTTGCACACAGAACTCAAAAGTAATGTATAGCTTTATATTTAATCTATGAAACATAGTTGAGCTAAGAAATTTCATTTCTTAAATATAATTTTGCTTTCACAATTTGTCTTTATAACCTTGGCCCGTCCGATGTCATAAAGACAGTCGGGGCAATGTGATGAGTCATTCTCCGCCGGGACGAGGAACGAGCCGGACCTGTCTGCAATCAACAGGCAGAAGAAGACCAAGATCAGCTGTCACCCGTCGTCTGGTGCAACACTCTACTACAGAACCGTGTGTGGAATATGCTTTTTAATGTGGATATTTTTTGAGTGTACCATGTGTTTATGATTATTATTCTAAGGGACAGATTTTTGACAGGACTTTTGATTTGTTAACTTTCTAATATTGGGGGGGACGTTACGTAGTCCCATTTTGCAATAGGGACATGTGAGGAGGAATTGCACTAGGGCATGTGAATTCTTTGTTCCTTTTCGGCCCATTAGTGAGTTTTTAACTAAATGACATGCCATGCTTTAGAAAGTATCGGCATATAGGTGATATATACTATGGCCCATGCTTTAGGGATAAACCAGTAGCGGGACAATAGATAATGATTTTTAGGGTTCAGCGATTTATTTAATTATTTATTTAGAATGGGGCAGGTAATCTTTATATGTACGGAGCCATAGTTAGTATGTTAGATTTACTGGGTGCTATTGCATATGCGGCGGTATGCCATTAACCCTTGGCATGCTGCTGCTTATGGCACTATAAGACGCAGCATGCCCTGCAATATAAGGGCATGCTGTGCCTTATGGTACTACAAGCAGCAGCATGCTAAGGGTTAATTGCATGCCATGCTATGTATTTTAGTGTTTAGAGTGGGGGAAATTTTTGAAAAAACATTTATTGAAGGGCCAGGATTTACAGCATGCTTAAACTATAGTGAGTTTAGCAATAACTCGTGTGAGTTGAACCTCGCTATAGTTAAATCGCACTGAATCGCTCCTTTTTAAAAAGCGCTCCCATTAATCGACTGGTAGTAAATTCAGCGAATAAACCGCATCAAAAGAATGCGATTTTCAGCGAACTTCAGCTATTTAAAACGCTTTAGTAAATCCGGCCCCTAGTCTTTGTACCTCCAAACCACCAAAAGTATTAACCATTTCTTTTTATTGATTGGGTGCTTTTTTAATAATAAATAGCATGAGTTGCACAGCAAGGAGCGTAATCACATTTAAGATGCGTTTTTGTACAGTAGCCTCCACTGTGAAAGCTATCATACAGATTTTGTGATTCAGAAGTCCACATGTAGTAGAGCAGGGCACTATGCGTGGATAGTGAATACACATGCAGGACACCTGCCCTAAGTATTCCACACGGAAGCCCTTCCTTGCGGGATACTGAATCATCGGTACAGGCTTCGCCAAGCCCTTACTGTATGATTTGCATGATTTTGTCCACTGGGGGTTGACAAGCCCCCTGTGTGGGGGTCACTGATCCGTACGGAGTGCAGCATTGATCAGCTTCTCTCTGTTGCGGATTCAATGGAACGGTGCATGAGCAGCACCATTTTTCTGCAGACTTCTGTACGTAGCATATGGAAGTCCCAAGTCTCTTCTTTATAAACTATTGCAAAGAGAAGGATGCGCTTTGAATATATACCAAAAAATGTATTTATACCTTATACATAATATATGACTTGATGCATATGATTAATAGACTATGAAAATAAAATAAAATAAAAAAATCCAGCAATATCAAAAACAGCCATATATGGGGCCCCAATAATTTCAATCAGCTGTTCAAGAAAATATCTCTGCACTTCTGAGAATATAAACTTTGGAAACTAGCATCACCTTATTCAAGATGATAAATTGTAGTATATAAGATAAGTATATGGTGACCTTGTCCTCTGTGATAATAAACCACTATTAGTGGCGATTTTCCTGCTGCAAATAATGGCGATTCAAAAGTTTTAGAAACGTAAATTGGTGTATTACCTATATTCACTGCCTTGTATGTATTTAGCAGTAATATAGATAAACTCACGGTGCCTTTAGTTTTTCCTCCAACACGCCATCCTAGCAGATGCCTTACTGCAATGTATAGCGTCTCGCCCGCTGCTGTTCCCAGCTTAGATTGTCCGGGTATGGCGTGTGCACCTAGTTGAAGTTCTGGATAAGTACCTGGATAATACTCTGTCGCTATGAGTGAAGATTCCTACATTTGGCTCCACTTAATAACAGGCGGTGCTGTAGTTCTCTTAGGTTCTGTCCGGCCCTTATAATTCACCATTATATTAGCTCTATGTAGTCAGCTTTCATATAGTTCACCACTTAATATATTAAAGTTGATGCTTTCTCACCACATGTTTCTAAGCAGCTAATCGATGTAACATAACACAGGAGTTTAGAGAGAGTTGCTGGATCGAATAAAAGCACTTTGACACGTGTCTCCCGACTGGGTTTCTGAGACTTTAAGACCGCATATACACAATCTACGTAACAAAATGATACGTAGATTACGTAAAATAGTTACTACGCATGCGTAGTAGCCATTATCGGTAAATTAAGGATGTATGTGCAATACGTCCGGGGCTGTGAATCCGGCCCTATATTTCTACTCAAAGCGCTACCATTCTTTTTTCATGTAACCTAGAGAAAGGGGATTTATTTAGTGTGAATTTGGGAAAGGTTTTTTTTTTTATAATCTGTTGTGAACTACGGAATTGAGGTTAATTTCGTCTGAACTTGAGAGTGGGAGTTAACTCAATGTGAACTGGGGAGAGGGGATTAATTCAGTATAAAATGGGTGGGTTTAATTTACCTTGGTTAAGGGGAGTTAATTTCATGTGAACTGAAGGCAGGGAGAGTTCATATTAAACTTGTTTGAATTGGAGGGGCACTCTCCCTACTATTGGGTCAAGGCTCTATAAGAATCACAGTGACCTTGAAAAGCTTGCAACAATACATATACGTCGGCCCTCTGTGTCCAGTGTTTACCGGTGATGCCGTCCTAAGAAGCCCCAGTCCATTGATCTGTTTACTGCATGAGGAATGTCGCGGTCAATAAGGAACAGGGTAGCAGCTTCTTTTAGGAGAGAAGATCCACTGTGATTTGGCCCTTTTGTTTATATTCCTTGATTTTCATTTTTTAAACCTAAGGATAGCTGTTTGACCGCTAAATACAATATATCTGTTTGTCTAATAGAATGGATATGCACTCATAGCCCTTTCACACCGTCACTCTGCACACTACTGCATTTTGGATATTTTTAATTAGTGTGTATATTGAACTCTAAAGCAATCATTAATTTTGGCATTGCATATTGGGGGAAGTATACTAGAACCAGTGAGTGCCAGAACCAACACCTCCTTTTAGGAGCACTTTCTTTGTCACTACTTTTGGTCAAATAAGTGGATTTATTTGATAAGGTTCAGGCGACCCTGGGACACAAAGGGAGGGAAGTGGATAAATGCTCTAAACAGGACTATATACAATTTTGATTGTATGTTCTGCGTGCTAAGTGTCGTAAATACGCAATGAGCTTACGGACGCCTGCGGTTATGAACAGTTAGGGTAGGGTTTGCTGAGTGTAAGAAGTCAAACGTAAGTACGACCTAGGGGAGTGCCGAGGGGAGTGCATCGTAGGTATGCTGGCCTAAATATGCTATGCACATGAGCGTTTCATGAGCGTAGGTATGGATCAGGCCATTAGGGCCTGATTCACACTTAAGAACCTTCTGCTTCTTAAGTGCGGATCTGGCTGAAATGACCTACTGCGCATACGTAGTAGGTCATTTACGCTATTGTTAAAGTATAAAGTATAAATATTAATTACTGTTACCTTATAAAATACCTTCATTTCAACCGTATGCAGGCAAGGGTTCAGGCCTATATTTGCGTTCTTATTTGAAACTTTGTCTACTCAAACACAGCAATCGTTACACTGATTAAAATCAACATGAATGACTTTATTTTATGCCCTTACAATAATTAATATTTATACTTTATACTTTAACAGGGCATTCTTAACTTATTCCTTGCCTACATCCTGCCTACCTAAGTTAAATCCCTACCCCTACCAACTCTTAAAAAGCAAACAAAAAGTTTCCAATATGGTGCCACAGAAAATAGCAAACACAAAAATATTATGAGTATTCAAGTCCTGTAAAAAATATACAAGTAAAGTGCTGCACTAGTATGTACTCCACATAAACATATAAGTGTATGTATAAGAAACAATTAAATAATGCCTATAACAAATTAGATATATTATTAAAAAACACACATATCATAAGTCATATAAAACAAACCAGACCTATTCACCATGATTAAACCAAACTTGTTCACTTTCATTCTAGACTAAAATTTCACTGCTGTGTGACTGGATCATACAGAGTACTGAGCACTTTTACCATGCAAGGTGGCTGGTCCGTAATGTGATTATATAGTACATTCCCTTATGTATCTATTCCTAATATCCTATAGAGTGTAAGCCTTTGGCAGGGCCCTCTTACCCACCCAGTCTGTCTGTTACCACCCAGTCTTGTTATAATGATTGTTAAAATTGTAAATTGCTACGTGAAGTGATTGTGCTATATTAAAACCTGTTAATAAATAAATAATAAATAAATAAATAAGAGTATCAATTACTTGGTATTAGAAGTCCATAAGTTGCACAAAACCAAATTGATATTTTGTAATTCAACAATGCGTCACTCCAAAAGTAATCTGCAAATATGTTGCTCACTGTAATTGTGATTTAATATGATTTTTGGATAGATATTGACAAGAATACATGCAGTTATGTAGGTAAAGGATAAACAGCCTCTCCTTATCGATGGCAGGTAGGAGAGAGACTGTTTGATAACTGTGGTGGAGACTAATAAATCACTTGTAGAAAATGTGAGAAGCATAGCACACAGCAGTGACATATAGAGCTCTTACCATCTGGCGGGCGTGCATCTGTGCCGGCCAGAAAGTCCTCCTGATAGCAGTACACAGAAGTATCTCCAGGCGCCCTCCATTACAGTAAACCTGAGGCTCTTGCAAATGGGAGGAGATCCTGGGAGGGAGGAGGTAGTTAATGTGGCTCTTGCTCAAATTGCAGTCTCCGTGTAGCAAAAGTCTTGAGAAGTATCGGAGCCAAATGAACAAAGAGAAACTTGCCACACTATAATGGAGAAGGTCTAAAGTAGTGGATTAAAAGTAGTTATATCTCATAGTACGGTTCTGATGCATTTCATGGCAATCAGCCACTTCATCAGAGGTAGTATTGTGTTCATCAGATGTGTTCCAAAAGATGTTCAGCTGTGTGTTAATTAACCAACAGACATCGATTTACAATACTTACTTGGATTACTGTAGTTCTCATCATCATCCATGGAAAACTAACATCCCTAAAGGACAATATATGCATCTTTATAGAAAGTTTTCCTAAGGAAGCCTTTCGTTAAAGAAGCTAGCACACTTACGTCTGCCTTTGTTAGCCAACTCTTTAAAGAAAGTGGAAAAAATGGACCGTTAGCCCAGAGGGTTGAACTGTAACGTACATTAACCGAAAATGTACTAATCTGGCTCCGCTTCACAACCTCTCCAATTCCATACAGGGTTCAGTGATATTGGCCCCTATTCTCACCTAAGAAACAGACGCTTCTTAGATGCGTATCCTTAGTAAAGGATCTATTACACATGTTTAGTAGGTCCTTTACACAATTGACGTACCAGTTCGGTATATAGATTGCCTCCGTGAGGTCTTTAAAAACCGCACAGAGTATTTTAAGTTGAAAGAGGTGGAGTAATGTCGCCTCGGGGAGGGAGTAGGTAAAAGTGGGGAGGGGAGGGATTTAGATTAGCCGGAGAGGGAGGGGGATGGGGAGACGGGTTAGAGACAATAGTTAAGGTAGCCCTATGACACTCATAAGTGCCATAAGATACCTTAAAACGGGGGGGCGGGTTGGGGGCTGGATCTGGCTGCACCTAAGTCACTCTTATTTGTGAATCAGGTCCTTTTCAAGCTCCTTCTTAAGTCTGGAACAGGTCCATAGTCTTATTTGTGGTTTCAGTTAAATTGATGAACACTGTGTTGCCTTGTGGTGCAGGATTTTTTTTTATTTCTTGTCGCATGCAACGTGATAACGCAAATCACAATTACTTCTGAGAAAGATCTGTGGGAATTGGAATATCTTCTGTCTCTAGTAGACTCTATATTATATAGTGGTCCCTGGTGTTCTCTCTGCATGGCAGAGGTGTAACTAGCGTGGGAAAGGTGGGGGATTTGCTATGGCCCCCGATGGGCACCCAGATCCAAGCTTTAAATACTATAAACTAAACGACATTTCCCATATTAGTAGCCCAAGTAGTCATTTAAGGCCAAGGCAATCATGTTTTTTTTTTTTCATCTGAAACAATTCTGTTGATAGTAATCGTTTATTTTTATTTTATATGTCATCACTAATTTACAAGGCACATCCTAAATATAGCTGAAGAGAGAATTATAGAGTCCATAACTGGAGGTGGAAAATAAACCTTTATTGAAAAATCATTGCAAGAGAAACAAAAGGTGAGCTGAATACTTTAAATATAGAGGTCTGTCCCAGTG
>WWET01000135.1:1056062-1066216 GCA_011038615.1 Limnodynastes dumerilii | reverse complement strand
GTCCAGTTGAAGGATGATGACATGGGACATTATTACGTGAACACCAATGGGAAAAGGTAGACCATATTCTATAATACACTTTAACAGTTGAAGGGTTACGTGCTTTAAGGAGAGTAGAAATGACCTTTTTTGAGAATCCTTTCTCCTTCAGCAGTTTGCGCTCAACCGCCAAGCCGTCAATTGTAGGCCTCGGGGGTCTGGGAGGAACATTTTTCCTTGCCTTAGGATCCCTGGGTAGGCTGGCAGCCTCCAAGGCTTGTCCAAAGCTAGGTGCAGTACTTGGGTGAACCAGGTTCTTCTTGGCCAGAATGGAAGTATGAAAATGACTATGGCCTTCTCCATGACTATCCTCCTCAAGAGATGCAGAATAAGGGGGATTGGAGGAAAGGCATATGCTAGAGAAAAGTCCCAAAGGGCTGTCAGTGTTGCCTGTGCTTCCCCTTCTCTGTATCTTGACACGTATAACCTTACTTTTGCATTTCTTCTGGTAGCCATGAGATCTATTTCCGGCATTCCCCAAGGATTTGTGATTTTTGTGAAAGAGTGCGGGGTCCAGTTCCCATTCCCCTGGAAATGTGAGACTTGGCAGCATCTGTTCTGCTGCTGACAGAAGTATTCTTGCCTCGGCCATCAGGCTTCTGCTCTTTGTGCCGCCCTGATGATTGATGTATGCTACTACTGAGCGATTGTCTGAATAAATCTTTAGATGTTGTCCCTTGATCAGATCCTGGAAGTGATCGCATGCCCGGATAACTTCCCGCATCTCGAGGATATTGGAATGTAGAAAAGTTTCTGACTTGTCCCAGGTGCCCTGAGTCCATTGACCCCGACATAGGGCTCCCCATCCTTGCCTGCTTCCGTCCGTTGTTATTATCAGCGGCAGTGGTGTTCTTAGAGATCTCCCTGCTTCTAAGTTTATCTGACGTGACCACCATATGAGATCTTGACGCGCCGTCTGATCTAAATTCATGATCTGATTCATACAATCTTTGTTCCACTGTAGCAGGAAGCAGGTCTGAAGTGCTCTCATGTGATATCGTCCCCAAATGACTGTCTCCAAGGCTGCCGACATAAGACCTAACACCTTTAGGTACTCTAGTGACGTCACCCACGGTTTCCATCTGAGATTCATGACTTCTTGCTGTAATGTGTCTATTTTTGCTGGTGGTAGAAATACTCTGTTTAGCCTTGTATTTATGATGACTCCAAGATATGTAATTTATTGGGTAGGTTGAAGTTGGCTTTTGTTGTAATTTATTAACCACCCATGTACTTCTAGAAGCTGTAACACTTGGCTTGTGTGAGCAACTGCTTGTTCTTCCATCGAAGCCGCTCTCAAGAGGTCGTCCAAGTACGGCCATATGTGTATCCCCATCTGTCTGATTAGGGCCATGAGCGGGGACAGAACTTTGGTGAAAGTCCTGGGGGATGCCGAGAGACCGAAAGGCAAGGCGGTGTACTGGAAGTAATGACCAAATATCATGAACCTGGAAACCTGAAATTTCTGGTGGTTTCTTGCGATGGGAACATGCAAGTAGGTGTCCTTTAGGTCTATGGATGTTAGGAAGGCCCTTGGTGGTAAAGAGGTCAGAATTGACTTGATGGATTCCATCTTGAACCTTCTTGACTTTATATGAAGATTGAGTAATCTTAGATCCAAAATGGTCCGAAACCCGCCTGTAGTCTTCCTTATTACGAAGCTTTTTGAATTGCACCCTTGATACCGTTGGTTGGAAGGGACCTTCTTTATCACCTTTTTTGCAGTAGCTCTGCAAGGTCTTGTCTCAGAGCTCTTTCTTCCTCTCTGTTTCTGGGATGTTGAGACTGAATGAAATGACTTATCCCTGTGTGAAAGAATTCTATCTTGTAACCTAATGACAAAGGGCCGTATCCAGAACTACGTCCGTCTTCCATAGACGGACGTAGTTCAATAAACAGTAGCTACTGCGCATATACGCAATCTACGTATATAAAAGACGCATATACGCAATCTACATATCGAAACGATACGCAGATTACGTACAATAACTACTACGCATGCGCAGTAGCTACTGTCTATTGAACTACGTCCGTCTATGGAAGACGGACGTAATTCTGGATCCGGCCCAAAGACTGTTTGGATGGTTAAACCCAACCAATTGGTTTTCAGAGTGGAATTGGTGGATAGCAGGAATATTGCATTTTTGTTATTTTTTTTATATTTTTTATTTTGCTATATTGCTATCAAGCTTTTATGTCGCTGTATATCTAAATATTGTAAAATGCTTGGAACTGCAAAGGTTTTGCCTATTCGGATGAGACTCATTAATCCAGATATGAAATCTCAAACCACGGTTTGGCTCTGTTATTGTCAGTATATAAAAGACTTGGCACAAGGTCAGCTTGCTTACTTCATACGGGACTGGTCTGACTTAATGCAGGTGTGATCTGCGCTATAAACGTAACTAATCTGACTAAATGCAGGGGTGATCGGCGCTTTGTACGTAATTGACCTGCCTTGATTGCAGGAGTGACCTGGGCTTTGAACGTAACTGACCTGACTGAATGCAGAAGTGACCCAAACTTTAAACGTAACTGACCTGAGTAAGCGCAGAAGTACCCGCTGACCTTTGCCAGCTGGACAACCATTGAGATAGGGGCCCTTGGAAACCTGTTGATCATTATCAAGCAATAGCTACCAGCTGAAGCTAAGTATTATTCATGTGTTTTGCTTAATTCTTTATTAAATACTATAATTTATAAGAATTGTCTTGTGTGCTGTCATTTAACTCTGGGTATATACCGAACTGTAAGTTCTACTGGGAACACGTGCTGAATGCTAATTTGTACAACTCTGGATCAGACACCTTGTATCTCTCCTTCTCTTTCCTCCACACAACCATTAATTTTATAATGGGTAAGTATACCAATCGGCATACTTACACATTCATTTTTTAGAAACACCGCAGCAGACCCGCCACACCAACCGGAGAGGTGAATAACACTCTCTGGAGAGTTTTAAGGTTAGGCAGCGGGTAAGGGAGGGTTAGGTAAGGAAAGGGGAGGGTCAGGGTTAGAGTAATGCAAAGAGAGTGGATGGGGTCTTAGGGTTAGGCTGCAGGAAAGGCAGTCTTATGGTTATGCTGCGGGGAAGGGAGGGTTAGGGTAATGGAAGGGGAGGGTTAGGGTAAACTGGCTGGGAGAGAACTGACTGGGAGAGAACTTGGGTTTAGAAAAAAAGGGCAGTTCGCAGTGGCGACCCACACCCACCTCCAGGCCCTGTCACAGTCATACCCTATGCATCAACATAGTTACAATACTGGCTCTGTGAATTAGAGGGATTGCTCTTTGCAAAGGAACTTTTGTATCTCCCATATGGCAAAATGAAGATTAAGGAGTTAAGAAGAAAATACAGCTGAGTTCTTTAAGCAACTGAGTCCACAGGGCATGATACAGTAATATCATATTTTATAACGTCAAAATATGTTGATGAATTTGCCGTCTGAAAATAATCTAAACCAAACAAGTTCTGGGGATGTCTAGAGTACATTTCATTAAATTATTCTGAACTCTATCTGAGATCAGCCAAAGTATTTAATAAGTCTGCGGTAAAATGTAAAGACAAAAAAATGTATTGCCACATCTATAAGGGAATTTATGTCTCTTGAATGCAAACTGGCAAGTTTAAACAGGTTCTGCTATCATGAGCAGTATATTCCAAAGATAAGTATACCAGTAACAGTCAGATGCATATAAAACTAAATAACATATACCTGGGTAAAGTTATTTGTGGGCTTAGAGCCAGACACGAAGAGGAAAGAATTATGTGTTCTGTTTTTACTATGGTCAAGGATTCCTTTACAAAAATAAAAGAATATTTGACCAGGGTGTGCGGCACCCCCCTGAAAACTGTAATTTAGTGCCCTTATGTTTCACAATTTAACATTTAACCCAGGTAACAGTCATACGTCGTAGCATCAATGTAAGGGTATTAAAATACAGAACACAATCTTGTAACCAGAATAAGAGACCATAACCTAATCAGTACTATCCAATACAGACAGCGTCCTAGTCCCTAATATGCACTGCATCCAGGTGACTGCCATACATTATTGACAACATCTTAGTCATTGCCATACAATACAAACTGCATCCTAGTCACTAAACAATAAAATCTGTATACAATGAAATCCGCATTCTTACAACCCTAATCCCATAAAAATTGCCTCCTCATAAAATACAGAGAATGTTCTTGTAATCACAATTTTAACAAAATTCAGCTTTGTGTTTATTCTGTTATCCAGTGACACCTCCCCCACATGCACATTTGTGTTCACACCACTAGTCTGAGCAGATAATTTTATATATATATTTATTTATTTATATTATAATCTGAACTTGGAAATTATCAGCCACTTTAGACAATATTTTTCTTTTTCTTCTTGTATTATATATAGGTAATTGACATTTCTCACCAGATTACCTCCCCCAGTACTTCAGCCATCATTTACCACCTTGATTTTCACTCATGACCCCAATTTTTTTCTCCTTTTTTTTCCTCTGCTTTCACTTTGCACTTTTTTTTCCAACTGATTTTTTTTTTTACCTTGTAAACTTTTATTACTCATCTCCCAATAATATTTTTGTGTCTTTTCTTCTCCTTATACTTCTGCTCTGTGCTAGGAATACTTTAATTCCCTACATAATCATGTTTGTTCTTTTCTGTGCTGTATATTTTTTCTTATTCTTATTCTGATCCACCACCACCTCTCTCTGCTCTGGTCCCTCTCATCGCTCATCTGGCCTCACACCATTTAATGCTTTCCACACTGCTTATCTATGTTTCTCTTTCCACTGAAACTCCATTACTATTTCTCGCTTCTTTTTCATATAGTTTTCATTTTTCACCACAGGAGCCACACCTCCCATAATGCTCCGCGGTGTAGTGTCTAGCCAGGCTGTAGTATAGTGACTCTTGTACACAGTACTGATGAGCTGGGATAGGATATTGGTGCTGGGTAGCCATTTCAGATAGGAGAGTTCAGGAGAACAGTTCTCATATCATTTGAATTGCATATAAGGCACTCCCTTGTTATTTGACAACCAATATGAGGAGAATGGTTACTAGTTATAGCTGTGCTGTATCTAGTTGGTATTGGATGGATCTTATTGACCAGCACTGTCTTTTATAAATCAACAGCCCTTACCTGTCCGGGAGACGCATCCAATGGCCTTGGAGATGATCGCGGGACCTCGCAGGAGGGGTAAGTATTAGTAAATTTAATGAATGAAGCTGCCAAGCTCGCTGTGAGGAGAAGTGAGCCTGGATCAGCAATGTTCATTTAAAAACGTTGAGGTAAGTAATATTTATGGCTCTGACAAATGTAAGCTGTAAAATATTTTTCTTGTCACTTACTTTTCCTTGTCACTGAGAGTGTACTGAATCCTGACCTCCATGTGTTTACCGCACACACAGAGAACAGGCAGCCCGCATGGAAGAAGGGAATGAACCCCCCTGTCACTCTCCTCTCGTATGGATTTTAGGTGACTTACACTGCCTTAAGTCACACATCAGCCTGACCTGCACATAACCCCTAAAACCCACTCCATATAATTTAAATGTATCTTCTGTGTCACCTTGTTGTCCTGAAGCTGAGTCTGTCACCTTTTAAGCAGACAATGATGTGCTCAAAGCTCCAAGAAGCGATAGTGGATTCACAAACGCCACAGATTCAAAAGGAGAGTGAAATTGTGTATACGAATACTGCCTGTGAGTCAGACTTTTCTGATTCAGACACTGATGAGACACTAGAGAGACCTCTTTCCGCCATTTTTGAGCCCTCTTCAAATGTGAGCATAAGCAGTAGAAAAAGTAACGATGTTGGTGTTATAGATATATGTTTTTGTGGAACTTGCAAATGTGCAACAGGGTGAGGGAGGTCATTGTGAATCTGACACTAATGATTATGATGTTGTACCACTAAAAGCTGCTATAAATATGGAGGATGTTGTTTGTGTCAAAGAAAGTCATACCTGAGTAGCAACAATTTTGCTAGTGAAAAGCTTATTGTTATCCCTGGGCAAAGAACCAATAAATCCACTTCCTATGTGTGGAAATATCTTTACTCAAATCCTGACAACAATTGTCATGGCATCTTTGCCCTGTGTAGTGCCAAAGTAAGTAGAGGCAAGGAAATTAAACATCTAGGAACCTTCTCCCTGTTACATCATTTGCAGGGAGTTCATGCAAATTGTTTATCCAAACATATAAATCATGTCATATCAAGCAGTCCAGCATCAACTATGAGCTCCATTGATAGATCCCAGCACATGCAATTTCCACTGGCAACACCTTTACCATCATTACCATAATCCTCATTAGTGATCAGGGATAGTCCTGCATCCCTTTTTGAGGACGAGCTGATTCCCTTGAGGAATCCATGAGTGCAAGGGTTGCTGCTGCTGCTGCTGGGTGTGAATTTTTATCACAGGGGTCCAAATGAAATTGTCTGTGGAACAAGCCTTTGCTAGTCGAACCAAGTATGATAACTGCCACCCTGTTGCAAATTGTAGCACTGAAGCCATTGAAGCCATACTAGCAGTAGATTTGCGTCCAATATCTACCATTAATTCTGCAGGTTCTAAAAGATTAGTTAAGGTCATGGCTACCAAATTCCATTATGTTTTATTTCAGAACAGCAAATCTTCATCTGAACAGTGACCTTAAAAGAAGAGTAACCGGTTGCTATTGTACCAAATATTCATATGACTACAGATATAGAGACAAGTGGTACTGGTCAAACTAAAGATTACAGACCATATTCACACTTAAGTAAGTGTATAATCTACGTGCGTATTTTTACGATCATGCACATGCCCAGAATCCAAATTGTGTAAACTTACATACGCAAGGAAAAAGTTATGTAGCCCTCGACCACTCATGTTCAAGTTGAAGAACCGTATTGTTTGCTGTGAGGCCATGTGTCTTCTCTTACTTAGTTCAGCCCACACCTGCTAGTTTTGATTTTGTGAAGGTTTTTTTAAATATTTTTTTAAATGTTTTATAAACGTATATATATTGGATAATTTTATTTCTAACTTCATGCAGTATGCGTTTTTGAGTATCACAAATTATGTCATGATTATTTTTATTTTAAGGTGTATTTTTTATGGTAACTTTTGTTAACATATATTAATGTGAGTACAAGCTTTTATTTGGGAAAAATAAAAATTTACTTTTCAAAAGCCTAATCAGTGTGTTTTGTACAAAATGCATTCTTCAGTGGGGGTTGAAACAAACCGAGCACTTCAGTCACAGAAATATCAGTCCTTGTTGATGAAGTGCTTGGTTTGTTAAACTGTGCATATCGTTTATGATATACAATGTAAGGGCAGGTGGAAGGGTTCAAGGACAGTTTCATCTTGTACCACTTTTCGTTATGGGTTTTGACCACCTTGCTGTACAAAAACAATACGACTAGTAACAGTATGATCATGAACAATATGTTTAGTAGAGGTGGTAAACATCACCTTTGGTTAAAGGACAAAAAGCTTATCACACAACCAAATAGATGGCTTGTGGTAGAGGAAGTGGCCAGACAGGAATGCCAACTTGTGTGATGGAATGCCAACTTGTGTGCAGATTTACAAGGAGCTGGTACCAGGTTAATTCCTCTGTTAACACTCAGGATATAGGCTGTTTACCATACAAATGTAGTGAGTGCAAATTCCACAACTCTGCCCTACATGGTGAAAGAGCAGAGAGAAACTCACCCAGTCATGGCTGCTTACAGTGTGATCCAATATAGCTCCAGGGGCTGGAATGACAAAATCATCAGAACCTTAGCAGTAGATATTGGTGCTTATCATCTTCTGCACCACAATCATCACCATGTAGTTGGCATGAGAGAGGGAAGTGAACTCCCCCTGTTACTCCCCTCTCTCAGGCGAATATCATCTGATTAACGCTGCCATAGGGCAGCCTTAAGTCACACAAGCGGATTAAAGGTCCGCTCGACCTTTGATCTGTTCATAAATACATAACCCCTCCCCAAATGTACAATTTAAGTGCTTCCCCCTGTGGAAGCACAGCCCCTTTCCTTGTAATTCCTATCATATGGAACTAAGTTTTGCATATGTAACATCTGAAGGGTGCATGTGTCCTCCCCTCAAAACACCTTCCTCACGCACTTTGCATGGAAAGTGGGTTGACATTTGCAGGACTGGATCCAGTACAGAAGGATCAGAATGTTTATAATGTCCAAAGTGAGATTTTTTTTATTTAATAAACTAAAGAGAGAAAACATCCTAAAATCAATGCAAATTGAATTATAAGAGAAAACATACTGTATATTTTTAGATTCATGGGAGAAATCATGACCATGATTCTATGGGTAGAACAATAAAAACTTAAGGGGGAAGAAAGAATATGTATGTATATATTTAGTAGAGGTGGTGATATAAATAGAATAGGTGGTTCGTGGTGGAGAAATTAGCCAAACTGGGGTGAATAATTTGTAAATGTACTAAAAACAGGGCCAGGCACTCTAGCAATCATCCAGTAACAAACCATAACATTCTATCTTTAAAATAAAAGTCAGAGAATTAGCTACATACATCTGCGGATACATGATAAGCCACCAGCCAGTTACAAGGCTTCTCTGTTTGGTGGTCCTAACTCTAAAAATATCAGAGTCCTACCTTTGGGTGATATATCATGCATTTTTAAATTGAGAGCTCACCCTTGGCAAAGGTCCCCAAGTCTCCAAAACAACAACTCTGAGACAGCACCCCCTATCAGCTATTATCCCAGACACGCTTTAAAACAAACATACAAGATGGAGGTTGCTCAAATCAATTTATAAGGTAATTATACAACAGATGCGCAAAGCAAGGGGAGTTTGCACAAATACATAAAAAGGGCTTGGCGCTCTAGCAATCACCCAGTAACAAACCATAACTTTCTATCTTTAACATAAAAGTCAGAGAATTAGTTACATACATCTGCAGATACATGATAAGTCACCAGCCACTTACAAGGCTTCTCTGTTTGGTGGTCCTAACTCTAAAAATATCAGAGTCAAAACTTTGGGCCATATATTATGTATTTTTAAACTGAGAGCTCACCCCCTGCAGAGGTTCCCAAGTCTCCAAAACAGCCACTCTGAGACAGCACTCCCTATCAGCTACTATCCCAGACACGCTTTAAAACAAACATACAAGATGGAGGTTGCTCAAATCAATTTATAAGGTAATTATACAACAGATGCGCAAAGCAAGGGGAGTTTGCACAAATACATAAAAAGGGCTTGGCGCTCTAGCAATCACCCAGTAACAAACCATAACTTTCTATCTTTAACATAAAAGTCAGAGAATTAGTTACATACATCTGCAGATACATGATAAGTCACCAGTCACTTACAAGGCTTAATTGTGGTTACATTGTTTTTTAACCTAATAAATTGTATACTTTATGCAGGTGCTTGCACATACTCCTCTTTTTTATATACATTTTTATGTACAGCAGTGGCTGAAGTGGAACACCAGATGCATCTTGAGTTTGGCAAAGTAAACAGGTCAACACTGAGTAATCACATTGTGTATATTGGTATAGGGGTCATGATTTCTACACTAAACGCTTCATGTTTAATTAAATGATCTGGTTACTGCTAGGGAAAAACAATGATAGCTCCCACACAGGGCCGTTTTTAGGGGCGGACGATCCTTATTGTCCCCAACTTCTGTTTGTCCAACCAATCTTATTGCCCCTTCTTTTTTGTGCCCAGCCAGTCTTATTGCACCTTCCTTCTGTGTGTCCAACCAGCCTTATTGTCCCTTCCTATTTTGTAGCCAGCCAGTCTTATTGCCACCCCTCTTTACTTGTGTCCAGTCAGCCTTATTATCCCCTCCTTCTGTTTGTCCAACCAGCATTATTGCCACTCCATTTGTATGCCCAGCCAGCCTTATTGCCCCCTCCTTCTTTTTCCAGCCAGCCTTATTGCTCCCTCTTTATTTGTGTACAGTCAACCTTGTTGTCCCCCCCTTCTGTTTGTTAAAACAGTCTTATTGCCCCCTCATTTTTTTCCAGCCAGTCTTATAGCCCCTTCTTTATGTGTCCACCCAGCCTTAATACCCCTTCTCCTGTGTCAATTCAGCCATATTGCCCCCTCTTTATT
>WWET01000135.1:1039433-1053179 GCA_011038615.1 Limnodynastes dumerilii | reverse complement strand
GCAGGAGATATATGCTCACTTTTGTTTCCTTCATAGCAGCAGCATAAGCTAGTGGTACTGGACCGGATTTCCATTAGTCATATATTCTGTATGGTAGCCTCTGTTAAGGACTCTATTGTATGGAATTTGTTATCCACAAAATCAGGGCTCTTACCCTTGCTTTCCTACTTGTGGATTGTGGATCTGCCAGCAGGACCCTACCTTAAGTATGCCAGAAACCCTTCCGTGCACAATACTGAATTATACATAAGGGTTTAGCATCAGTCAGTTGTGCTCTGTAAGTTACTCTTGGGCTAAACCATGGTGATTGCAGGGGAGTCATATTTAATCTGTTGCAAACAGTATTAGAGTTGAGAGGTGGCATTTCCTAGACCAAATCTAAATAACAGTGTAATAGTAAAGTAGGTCAGTATCTGTGTGCAGTAAGCAATTCAAAGATACATCACAGCATGCAAAGAATACAATTAGCTTGACTCCCCCTTAAATCAACATGAATTTGCCCAGGCTTCCTCTGTTAGGACCATGTTAACAAATCCGGGTGAGTTAGGTGCGGACAGATCCGCACCTAACTCACCCGTCCTGTCCCCATCCCGCCCCCCTACCCAGTTTTTAGGTAACTTAAGGCATTCACGAGTGCCATAGGGCTACTTTAACTATCTGTGCAATGTCACACACAGCCATTGGGCCAGATCCAGACCTACATGCGCGCAAGGTCATTATGGCTGTTCTCGTAGCGGGGAGTGCATGCCCCCCGCACTCTCCACTCTCAGTAGTAAATCTGGACACTTCCTACCTTAACTTTTACGCTTATGTATGTGGCCTTATGGCCGCATACCTGATCGTAACAGGGCTACCCCCACCCCGTCCCCTCATTACCATGTTTATCTCCGCCTTGATGGCGGAGGTACGACATTCATAAAGGAGGGCCAGCCCCTTTCTCCTAAGAGCCAGCGTATATAACAGTCAGACGTAACTGAGGATCGGCCCCATTGCCTCTCCTCGCCTCCCCCGTCCTCCGGGATTATTTAAATCCCTCCCTTCTCCTGCTTTTACCTAATCACTCCCCCAGGGCGGCATTATGCCGCCTCTTTCTACATCAAATACTCAGTGTGGTCTTTAAAGACCGCACGGAGGCAAACTACGTACTGAACTTTCACTAAGGATAAGCACCTAAGAAGCATCTGCTCCTTAGGTGTGAATAAGCACCTTAATTTCAAGCTCCTTCTTAAATCTGAATCAGGCCCAATGGTATTAGGCATGCGCAGAACCATTTTCCAGCAGACTCACATATGTAGTATATGGGTTTCCTTCTTAAGAAAACTACAGAAAACTACACTCAAGTGCCATAAGGTACTTGTCGGGGCTCTTTTTCACCACTTTGAAAAAGAGCTCCGACAGGGCTTGAAACGTGTCTGACGGTAAATGTGTATCCCACTGCAAGTCTTCTCACTGCCGCCAGCACCAGGACAAGCATCAGCACCTCATCTTCCCAGCAGGACCTTGGAAAACTGGGCCGCGGACCGCAAAAGGGACTCTTTCTAGGACGCTGAGTTGTACTGTGCTTTTGGTACGAGGGGAGGGGAATTGTAGGGGAAAGTGTGTTTTTAGTGTGTTTTCTTGTCTGTTTAGTGTATGTATGTTGGTTTTATGTGAAAGCAATAAATTATCTTAATGTACTTCACTAGATTTTTTTTTCTCCTTTTTTCCTGGGTATAACTGGAAAAGATTGGAGCCATTGGAAATACACAGAACACCAGAACATTTAAAGTCTTTAATGCTGCCTGCCACTTTTCAAATCTGCCTGAAACTGTATCTATATTGTATTTATTTATGGTTATTTCTGTTGAAACATTATATAGATATATTTAAGCTTTTCTTAACACAGTTAGGGTTTTTTTTTAGCTTATTTATTCGCGCAGACTTAATAGAGGGATTTTATATATCGTCTGTGTTCAATCTGTACAGTTGTCTTTCGGTTCCCTCCACATCATTGGAAAAGCAAAATTTATGTGCCGAGAACCCTTTGACCAATCTGTGAGAAGAAAATATGCAGACCAATTCTTAGCCAATCCTTAGGTGGTTATTAATGTTTTGGTTGATCAGTGTAAGTTCTCACACAAAGTCAGTACTGCCATATGCTCCTAGACCAACAACTAAGCATGGAACTGTCTTTATAGGATTTAAGGCTTGGCAGATGGTGCATTTGATGGTGGTGCCAAAGTTGGCAAATAGACACTGACCGCATATACTATATACTACAGGGTGTATTTGTAATAAAATGTTTCACTGTATATTTGAAAAGAATTGTCATTGACTACTACCATCAGCCCTGATTTTCATGGAAACATTAATTCATAATGAATTAAGAACTTATAGTTTTTGTATTTATTAACATGTTTTTCTATGATATCATCATGAGATGTAGCACTTACAATTTTAAACAATAATTAACATCAATCCCTGCCCCATTGTAACTTTTAATCCTTAAATTCCCCAACATACACATACAAGTTCATTATGTCAGCACACAAATAACCTACCAGCATGTGTTTGGAAATCCACACAGATAAGTCCTTATCCTGGAATTGAACTTATGACCTCAGTGTGGTCACTTAAGCCATCAAGCTGATTTCTGCTATGAATACAGTTATTACTGAGCATGGGTTAATTGCTGTGGTTGTTTCTAAATATAGTGTAATAACTTATTTAATTCTTAATTCAATGAAGTTTTCCTCCTTGTTGTGCGGTACTGCTTTACATTCAGGCACGTGATGTCCTTATATAGAATCTACTTCTTGTTTCACTGTAACCTTTATTATAGAGCTATATAGAGCAAATACAGTAGGAAATACTGATATTGATCATGTGCTCTCTGAAATTATGTTTGGACAGTTATTTTTCTTCATGAGCATCTTCTAAATGTGTTAGAATATATTGTATGAACAAAATGAATCACAAAAAAGTTATTTTACAAACTTGAACTTTATTATTATTACTACGTCTTTTGGTGACATTTGACCGTTTGTTTCGATTTTTCCTAAAATCTTCCCTGCTAAAGGAAGGGCAGTTTCCTAACTTGGCAAAGCAACAATGTCCTATTATAAGCTTTGTGCCAAATAAAATAGTCTCAAAAGACCTCATAAACAAGATGGTGGGAGCTAAAATAATTAAACATCTGTTTAGAGAGACCAACTGCTTTCTCTGTGACTGTAGCTAAAATAGGGTAAGATTGCATAAAATTTGATAACATATAATGACAAGAGGTCTCCATATGTTCTGTAAAAGTCATGTGCAGTTATGGGGAAAAAACACCAGAACATTAGACTGCATCTAAATTTTGCTTTAATATAGTTTAGGAACATTTTAAATTTAACTTGTTCAGTATGTTTATAAATGCATAATTTAAACTGTCAATCCAATTCAAATATAGTTTCTTATGTCTAATTATATTTTGTTGTGGTGCCTTCTGCGATATCATTTTGTTTTACAATTTTTGTTTGCTTTCAGTAATTTTGACTTTTTAATTTCATATGTTAAAAACAATACAAATAAAAGGAGCTTAATAAATGAATTGCTCAAGCAACAAACTCTCAGACTTTAGATTATGAAATATCAAACACTCACTGTGTAAGGATTAACATATTAAAGCAAGAAACATTGCCCAGAGATATACTGATCTCCAACATTCCAGAAATGGAGACTTCTGGGTATGAACTCAAGACCTGTCAATCATTTGTCCTTTTACAGCAGCATTCTAAGTTTACACATAAATATATATTTCTCACATTTAACATCTCCAAAATATTTGAAGAATATGGTCCCAGATAGTAGCCAGTGTCACTTTTTCCCATCCATTTTGAGTAAGAAAGTTATGAGTCTGGGTTGCCTCCTCCCTCCCTCTCTTATTTGCTCTGGCAGTCGCATTATGGAAAACCAAGGCGTAAACCGGGATCCACATTGCAGAATGTAACATTCCTCTGTTCGCAGGTGACATACTCATTCACAGGTTATAGAATAATTGCTTAATATTGCCAATACCCTGTCCTGCTGGTGGAACATGAACCCATCACTTCTGAGAATAAACTAAAAATCTGTGAGAACGTGAGATCCAAAGAACATGAGATGTGTGTGGATCTGCTGCCAGAGTAGAGTGAACACCCTGCTAACCACTTTTCTCACACTAAGGGCCTCATTCACTAAGCTCGATTTGGGCTAAATGGCCTTAAATCGTGCGATTTTTAGCTTAAAAATCGCCAAAGTGTATTCACTAAGCTAAAAATCACACGATTTTCCGTTTTTTTTTTATCGCGTGTCCGAAATTCACGGTCCCGACTTTTTTGAATTACAAACATAGGAAGTTTGTAATTCACTAAAGACGATTTCACCGTGATCGCGGTGAAATCGCCTTTAAATCACAAAACATACATTCGCCTCTATAGAGGGGCGAATGTATGTTTTTTGGCCGATCGCAACCATTAAAACACATGTTTGTATAACAGACATGTGTTTTTGTGCTTAAAAATCCAAAGTGCTGCATGGCTGCAATGTGTAGCCATGCTGTAGTCATTGAATTACAAGGATCAGCAAAGGTGATCCTTGTAATTCTGTGTATACAGCATGGCTACACTTGTAGCCATGCAGCGCTCTGTTTACAGTGTGTGTCAAAATAAAAAAAAAAGCTATACACAGACATTAACCCCTACAAATCTTTAATAAAGTGTTACATGTGTAAAAATATGTAAACCTAACTAACACTACAATTCTTTAATAAAGTGTTACATGTGTAAAAATATGTAAACCTAACTAACATTACCCCCTACGTGTATGCACTTACCTTAGGTGGTCATCTCTCCTAAAGTAAGTGGTATACATAAAGTGTTACATGTGTATAAAATGTTTAAAAATATTTTTAAACTCACCATTAGATGTCCGCATCTTGGGAGCCTTCTAATGTTCTTTAAATGATGAATTCTGTTCTTTTCTCTTCACTTCAAAAATCTTCTTGGCTGGAGATGCCGAAGAAACCTTCTTTTCTTGATCCTGGCGTCTTCAATATAACTTCCCGGCAGTAGGGGGCGCTGATTATCTTCAGAAGGTGACGTCAGGAACAGTAGAGCTGTACTGTACAGTACATTTGATTTTTAAGCTAAAAATCACACGATTTAAGGCCATTTAGCCCAAATCGAGCTTAGTGAATGAGGCCCTAAATGACAGCCGATGCCCCTACCTTAATGTTTCAACCCATATAAACGTATAATGACGACAGGTGAAAAGTCGTTTGATTGGTATGCAGAGTATTGGCGCGCCTCTATTGTACACTGTAATACCAAATCACTCTCACTTGCAAACATAACCCGACACCTGTGTAATTTATCGGAAGTCTAGATAGAGCAGATTGTTTTCCCATTGGGTCACATGGACATGTGTGCTTGGGCAGAACGCAAAAAACCAACAAAATACGATTAAACAGAAAAGAGGTAAAAGTCAGACATTTAGATCCAGTCCAGAGCTCTTTATAAGTTGTTGTGGAGAAGCGGAGCCTTGATTAACAAGCAGAAGGCCAATAAGGCACAAGGAGGCATTCATTTCTCTGATATACTAGTTTTTGGTCTCTCAGGTTAGCTATAAGGCTGTTTTGTCCAGTAACATGACGATACCCCAGAGCTGTTGTCTGTCACCGTCATGCTTATATTACCCATTGGCATCACTAGAACACAGTAATGCCCTGCACACTTCAAAAGTTCTTGTGGAAGAGAGGGAAGCCTAGGATTATCATTTAAAGCTGAAGGCCAGTAAGGCACAAGGATGCGTTCATTATAAACAACCTACCAGCATCTGATAGCATACAATCTAGGTTCAGCCAATCGTGCTGTGAAAGCTCCACATGAAGGGGATTACAAGTTGCTATTGTATTTAAATTACCCTTTAGTGTTCATCTATTTGCATTGAGTGCATCCCATAGGACAATAAAATGCTAGCAAAACCAGAATACTGTTCACCATATAAGTTAAACCAGAACATATTGATAGGTGGTAATTTGTACATGAAATTGATAATAATTATTATAGTTATATTAACTCCCTTCTCATTTGAATCTTTATATTTTTTTTTTATCTCATTCCGCAAAGTAAATTGACATTCAGGCGGAACAACCATAGGATAAATAACCTTTAAGTGTCTCCTAACTCTTTTCCATGCAATCTCAGCAGTTACACTCATTTGTATCTTTCAGTACCTTGCTTGTCTGCCTGCACAGTACTTTTCCACACATAAATAGATTCTGTTCCGTTAATGTGCATAATATAACGCTAGTTTCGAAGTAAATTGGATCAGTGAAGAAGTTTTAATATCAACATACTGGAAAGCTAGCATAAATGATGTTTTTGGACCAACACAGTTGCTTTTTCTTCCAAAACATGGAGCAGCTGCAGAAACACAGGTAGTGGGAAAGCAAACTGAGGTTTGGATCTAAATGAGGCTGGTACTTTATTCTTTATGTGTTGTCCAACAGAACTGTTTTTGAAAACCAGGTAATTCATCCATGTGGTATATAATATCAATGTCATTATTTCATTATATGAATAGAGGCATCATTATGTCACAGGCTGCATGCAGTTTACACAAAAAAGACATTCTGTAGCCTTACTGAAACCAGGCCCAGCTACTCTGGAAAACTTCTACACAGACAGTAATTATATCATCTAAGCAGAAGTGCTCTCCCTAAGCTCCAGAATTCAGATGATCGTATTCATCCTTCATCAGAAATAGTTGTTGATGATGGGGTTTTTTTTTGGGGAAAAATCTCTTTATTTAAAGATTTACCATGTAATAAGATAAGGTACACCGGGAAAGAAAATAAACAATGGGGTGTAAACAGAGGTAAGTGATCAAAATTATTAACGACAAATGAAAATGTTGCATTGAATTCAGATTCAGAGCAGTCCACCTATAACCCAATTGCTGTGTCTGACTGTTTCACATGTACCATTCATTTCTCATGTCTGCCCTTACAAGCAACTGTTAATCAGCCTAAAGAGGAGCTTTTTTTGGCTGGAAAAAATTAAGGGGACTTAACTATTTGCACACAATGTTATAAGGCCATGCTATACATGGGATAAAAAAAAAAGAGGAACAATAAGGAGACAGGCAGCTGCAACAGGAGTAAGCAGCATTTTGTAGTAGTTGTCTGTTTCCTTTCTGGTCCGCCTACAATTCCGCTATTCACCACTATGAATTTAGTAGTTGCCTGTCTCAGACAGACAGACATGTACTCCTAAGCCGCCACTTTCTCCATTTCCTGTGTGTGGCTTCCGGCTAAGAGAGTTATTTATAATAATAATATAATAATAGTAAACAAATCTCTGTAATCCAGTGTCTTTGTGAAGGACTCATGTTGAAAAACAACACGGGACCTTTCACTCTGACACCATTCTCGTGTGAGACCCGGGAAAAAAGAAGGGTCAGAATGACAGGTCGTTAGGCTCGGATCGTTGAAAATGGAATCTTTTACATCACCACCAAATACCCGGGTTTTTGACTGGACCTGGGTTTTTGGCCAAAAACTCATTTATCTGGACAGTATACCCTTATATGTCTTTCACATCTTCACCAAATACCTGTTTTAAGGTAGGAGTGCCACTCTGTTCACCTGCATAGAAGGATGGATCTAGAAGGAATCCAGCATTGGATTCAGATGCGCTCAGCATCAGAAGTCTGGATCTGGTCCATATGAGGTGAATAAGCAGGTGTTTAAGGATTGAACAATAGCATAGTATTTGTGGAGAGGGGAGCTCTTTGTGTGCTGTCTGCTTCTATTGTCCTGTGCTTCCTGGTGCAGTAGCGACTAATGCTGTTAATACGATCCACAGGCATATTGTATCAATAAAATAATATATGTAAAAGAAAAAATTCGTACAATGTGTAAAATCAGATAAGTCAGTTTATGAACAGCAAAAACAAATAAGACACAATATATACTATATCAGACAGATAAAAAAAATAGTAAATATAACCAAAAGTCTAAAACAAATTAATAACCCCCCAGGGGGGAGCCCTATACTGGATCAAGATATGATTGGTGTACAGATGACAGTCCCGGGAAGCCCTACCGCAAACCGCCTGGAGCTCACTGTCGTCTGACCAGATGCATCCACAGACGCATTTTGACCAAAGGTGTTTTTCAAGGTAGTGGGAGTAAGTAAAAAGGCGCAGGTATAAATAGGTAATTTTCGTGCAAGCTAATGTCTGATTGCATGAATGAACTTCTCAATAAATTGAGTAAATAAACACAGAAGCTCAACAAACTAACTAACTACTCTAGAGTCAACCCGCTGTTTAACCATTAAATAAATCTCTACAAAGTGTAAAAATTCATTATAAAAAAAAAAAAAAACTCATGCAAATGAACCCATGATAGTATGTATATGAAAAACTTATACAGTACACCTAATGTAAAATTGATAAGAGAATAATACATAAATAATAATACGTCCCATATACTAGCAAACAGATTGTTGCTGTTTTTTATTCGTTGTTGCGCTTTCCTGTTAGATGCAAGAAAGGAGCTCAATACAGGCTGGCCATTGGAATGAGGAGAACCGTGAGGGGCTCGGCAGTGGTCCTCAACATCAGTTTGAGATGTGCAATGTCTGAAAATGAAACACAATGATCATATGAGAAATATTTTTTTTTTGTTTTAATTTCACAGAACCAACACAAAAACCTTCCACAAAATCTGTGGACACCATGTGCTTGTATATACAGTAAAGCTGGCCATACACTAGAACGATTATCGAAAATCGCATGAAATCCCAGATAATCCTAACGATTTTTCATGTAGAGTCCTATAGACTCAAAAACGATATCTGCACCATACACTAGACGATATTCCATCTAAAATCGTCCGATATTAAGAAAAACCTCCGATTTTCCATCTCATTTCATCGTCCTGCAAATATCGTTTTTTGACCATACATGTGCCGATATTTAATTTTTATCGGACGATTTTGCAGTCAAAATTAGCATAACGGGCTGTCCTGAGTGTGGGGCAGACCTAGTTTACAACAGGAAATAGTCATAGCATGTTTCCTGTTTTTGCTCCCTTTTATTACAGAGATGGATAGGCGACATTTCTGTGTTACAGGTAACATTTCTGTGTTACAGCAGAAAGCACGAAAAAGGAGGAATCACAGGCGTTGTTGGGCGAAGGATTGGCTCAGGAAAAGAGAGGAATTTTAACATATGTCTCTTCTCCAAGAGATTCGTGAGAATAATCCGGAAGACTTCCGGAACTTTCTCCGAATGGATGATGACACATTCCTTTATCTACTTGGTGTCATTACTCCTTACATACAGCGGCAGGACACAAGGATGAGGGTTGCAATAACAACAGAGCAACGTCTAGTGGCTACCCTTCGTTATTTGGCAACTGGACGGTCATTTGAAGATCTTAAGTTCAGCTGTGCCATCTCTGCTCAGGCTTTGGGGAGAATTATACCAGAGACCTGCGAGGTTCTGTACAAGGCTTTAAAAGAGGAATGTTTAAAGGTATGTATTCTGCCAATATCTGTTGAATGTTAAAAAGAGTAATTATTACTAGTATTAATACTAATGAATACTAATTATACATATGTATTGTACATATTAGATAGTTTGCCCTATTTTTGTTTTATTTTTTTTCATCCTTTCTCTTGTTGAATCATGTATTTGTTTACACACACAAACAGAGGTTAGAAACATTTCAACTTTTATTTTTATGAACGTCCAAAACCAACATACAAAAATGTAACTACAAAAACACAATTAGAAACAGAAAATTAAATCAACAAATAATTATACAAATTTTTATTTAACAATTTAACAATTACAAATACAACTATGTACTAACAACCCTTGAAGCAGCATAAACATTAATAAAGTGCTATTTTAACTAACCTATTAACATATTACAATAAAACTTTATAGAATACAAAAACAATATCCCAATTACAAATGTTCATAATGGTATGGCTCTTGCATTTGGGATTGGAAGCTGTAGTCTCCAGAGGGTGGTCTTGGGGTGGATGTTGCAGAGGGTCCATACTGTACACGTTGTCCTGCCATGGAAGGTGCAATTTGGGGGTTATGAAAGGGGGGAAATTGTTGTTGATGATGCATCGGTTTATATTGTGGGTTTATAGATAGGTTTGCCAGGTATGTTTCACTGTTAAGTTCACCCCTCCTGGCCCTATATAACACCTCCGTCATCATTCTGTCCGCATCCTCCACATATTTCGGGTCCATAGCACGTAGCTTGTTGGCATAAACCACACCCATGTCATCAAAGGGGTCATTAGGCTTGGCATTGAAAAACCTCTCTGCCTGTTCCATAACTCGCGCTGTGGCGCTTTCTTGTACATCAACAGCAGCTGAGCGCAATCTTTTTCTACCCCTTGGTGCGATGGTTTCCCTTGGAGTTGGCCGGGGTGTGGATGCAGCTGATGTGCATGGCTCTTCCAGGGCTTGAGATGAAGCTTCCATCTCCTCGCTAAAAATCAGGGGCTAGGAATACAAACACAAATATTAGAATTATGGAACTGAATAATGCAATGTATCTGTACATCAAAATAATACAACTATTAATACTATTAATCATTTTTTGTTACAGTTTCCCAAAAGCACAGAAGACTGGTTGAAAATTTCCGGTGAATTTGAAAGAAGATGGAATTTTCCTAATTGCGGTGGTGCCATTGATGGAAAACATGTGCGCATCATGCCTCCTCCAAACAGTGGCTCACACTATTTTAATTACAAAGGCTTTTTTAGCATAGTAATGATGGCTATAGCTGATGCCAACTATGAGTTTTTGTATGTTGATGTTGGTAAAAATGGCCGTGTATCTGATGGTGGCGCACTTGAACAAACATCATTTATGGATCAGCTAAAAAAGGGAAAGTTGCATCTACCATCTAGAGCGCAAACCAAGTATGGACTAAATTATGTGTTTGTTGCAGATGAGGCATTTGCCCTCCAAACACATATTCTCCGTCCATTTCCTCAAAGATTTCTTAACCCTCAGAGGAGAATCTACAATTATAGACTGTCGCGTGCCAGGCGTG
This sequence comes from Limnodynastes dumerilii, assembly GCA_011038615.1. Lineage (NCBI taxonomy): Eukaryota > Metazoa > Chordata > Amphibia > Anura > Limnodynastidae > Limnodynastes > Limnodynastes dumerilii. The sequence continues at coordinate 1,042,083 of WWET01000135.1, read as the reverse complement.
TTGTGGAGAACACGTTTGGCATCATGAGTAATAAATTCAGGATCTTTCATACGAACATAAATTTGAAACATGAAAACCTGTGTTGGGTAGTTCTATCCTGCTGTGTGCTTCACAACTTATTGCGTAGGAAAACTTCTCAGCATGTTAACACACAGGAAGGGATGGATTCTCTGGAGTTCCCAGAGGAGTCAGAAAGATGGACACCATTGGAGACAGGGACATACAGAAACACAAATGATGTGGCTAAAGCTAATCGAGATTTGTATGTTGATTTTTTTAATGGTGAAGGGGCTGTTCCATGGCAAGATGCAATGGTGTAGTTTTGAAATAATAAAAGTATTGTAAAATATGTAGCGTGTGTTTTTCATTTTGTTCCACTTACCATGCTATCATCAATTGGTGTAGAAACTGGGTCAGGCGAGGAATCTAACGTTGACACAGATGGAGATGCTGTTTCACTCTCCAATGTGAAACTCAACATGCTAAAGTACCACAATTTTGGTGTGTAGACCTCATCTGTTCCAGCTCCTGACCTCTTTGAATCATTAACCTTATTCAGTTCCTTCTTATACACAGTCCGCAGATTCTGAATTTTATTTTTTACAAAGCCAATATCAGCATGGGGGTAGTGTGGTTTTGCAACTTCCACCAAAGCTTTGAGGGCTGCAGTCCTTTTTATTTTGTTTGAATAATCTGCAGACTTGCTCTGCCACAAGCAGGGGTTGGCATGGTATGCCTCAATAAAGTCTCTCAAAAACTCCTTCTTGTCTGCCATGTCTGTGAATAAATAACATGAGAAAGTTAACAATACAGTACATAACAATCAAAAGCACACACACACACGCAGACACAAACAAGGCCAACAAAGCAAAATGAACAGTACTAGTGATATAACAGCTGTTCACAACATACATATACTATAGCACACCCAAACAAAGGCCTAGCACGCTAATGTAACCTTTAAAGTAAAGATATGCGTGTTCCAAAAATACCTATAACCACAGTATCCAAATACATATACTATTGCAGACACATAGAAAGGCACATGCTTACACACATATACACACAACAGCCAAATACATACATAAACCATACTACACACAAACAAAGGTTTTTTACTTCCAGTTTTCTAAATACAGTATCCAGACAGTTAATATAGAAAAACATTTAAAATTTAAAGAATGCTTACCGAAACGATTGTTCAACGAACGAAGAAATCCGCGACCAAAAAAAATCCACTTGCACGAACAAATCTCCAATACCGAAATGACGATTCTTCGTGCACAGTCTTGTGTTCCCTCCCCATAGTTCCGCCCCTCATGAATAATTGGCGCGAAAACACCACCGCGTAGGCAGACTCCATGCAGGCCAAGCAGGAAGATATGGCTGAAATGGAAGTGGACAAGGGGTTGCCAGACGAGGTAGAGCAGTGTTCCCTAAATAACCAAAACGTCAGTAAATCTCCAGTTGAGGTGAAAGGGCATGGTCCTACAATCAAACTGAAGAAAATGATGCAGGGGAATACTCCGATGGCTGAAGTAACAGAGGGCGTTCCTTCCAAAATGGCGGACGAAATGAGAGCTAATCCAATGTCAAGGGCAGAAATGGAGGCCATAGTTCGATATTTTGACAAGTGGGACTATGATTGTGTCCTCAAGAGCTATCCAGCCATAAACACACGTAAACGGAAGATTATGGTGAAAGTTATTGAAATCCTTCAGCGACAATTCGGCATGAAAAGGCAGAAAGAACAGATACAAAAACGGTGGTCCGATTTAAAAAGAAAGGAAAAAAACAGACTGAAAAGAATTAGGAAAGACATCATAAGTGAGTATTTCTGTACAAATAATGGAGTCATTATAGTGGTAAACCTGTATGTTTTTTGGGGATCCATTATGTCTTCTTCCCCAGAATACTCACTCCATGTTGTTGCTGTTTTTGGACTTATGACATGTGCCCAAACCACAGATTGTAATGAACACTTTTCCATTTACAGGGAAGAATTATAAGCAGAGGAAGCAAGGCTTTACAAGTCATCCAATGAGCATCAAAGAAGGTAAAGTTTAAAATAAAACTTTATGGCATGACAATCAGCAGAGGAAACAGGATGTAATGTTTTTATAATTTTTTACTACAGAAATACATGATGCACAATGCTGTGACAAGAGCACACAAGAGGACGCAACATATTTGGAGGCAAAAGGTAGTGTAATACATGTGTAAACTTTTTCTTTAATGTAAAAATAGAAGGGGTAGTAATTTTGTTTTTGGTTTTTTATTCTTTAAGCAGACATGTCTATGGAAAGGCCACAGGATGCTGCTTTAAAAGATGAAAATGAACATCAAAATGAAAACATTACAAGCAGTGCAACAGGCAAGTTATTAATATTATTAAATAAAAGCTTGAAAACACAAAAAAAAAGGGCAATGCAATGCAGGAGTTGAAAGTAAACTTTAATGATCAGTGAGGGTTAAGGATAAGAACAGTGTTGAATATGGGGTAAAAAATTAACTCAATAGAAAAGGGACACTAATGTGATGTGTAATGGGGATCTAAAGGACAGTGGTACAGTGGATCTAAAGGGACAGTAGTAAAGGCTAGTGATAATAACAGTGAGTAATATGTGCAAGAAACTACAAATCAGAAAGG
>WWET01000135.1:956507-971174 GCA_011038615.1 Limnodynastes dumerilii | reverse complement strand
TTATCCCGACTGAAGGCTACCTTAAGTTCAGCCGGCATAGCAGTGGGTAATTACGCCGGCCACAGGGTCGTAACTGCCCTAACCCACCCTCCCTCCCTCCCTCAGTTACTTACTTTCCCCCGCCTTCTTTCCGTAACGGTTGCGTAGTTACGGCGAGGAACGCCCCCCCTATGCAACAGTTAGGAATGCCCGATCCTAAGGATCATCGGCAACATCTGCCCGGCGCTTGTGCAGAATGGCAGAAATGCCGTTCTTATGCATACGGCCGCCGTAACTAGTGCAGCGGCCGTAGGTCTTGATAAGCCCCAATGTCTCCAAATGGTCATATGTTGGACTCCTTCTCTTCTTTAACTATATGAGAAAACATGTTAGGTTAAGAAGGCTTAAGCTGGTCATAAAATAGAGCAATTAGTGTAATGAACATACAGTTATTGAGGGTTTGGTACAATAGTAGTGAGTAACTTGGATAGATATTTGTACCGGGCAATAATAATACAAGATACGTTCTGGTACGATTATTAGATGTTATGGCATGCTTGAAATATATTGGGAGCTATCTCCCAATATTTTGAGCAAAGCCAATTAGCTAACTGAAGTGAACAAGAGCCTCCCACTTCTGCCAGGATTATCGGTCCCAGCAGGAGAGGTGTATGGCACAGATATCAGGACCCTTCCCTAGAGGACAATCCTCCCATGTAATATATCACGTCCTGCTGGGAGTGATAATCTGTGTATTGTATGACTAGTTTATGTGTATGTTTGTCTATTTCTCTCTCTCTCAGAAAGAGAGAGAGAGAGAGAGAATACTAATATTGACCAAAGCACTCGTCTATATAAAGTCAGATCATAATTTATTTCTCATGATTAATGCATTTTCTGTAATATTCAATTTAGCATTATATGACATAAATTACATATAAAACATATCATTTATTTAATGATATAGAACCTGATTCACAACAACGTGATTTTTAACTTATGTGCCTCGTTATCCATTCAGAGGTACGACGCATGCGTAATAACTATTTTACGCTATCTCCATAGCGTTTCGTTACATAGATTGCATACATGCAGACTTTAATATCCGCATGTACGCAATCTACGTAACTTTGAATGGATAACTAGGCACGTCAGTTAAAAAACACGTTATTGTGAATCCGGTCCATAATTATTAAGAATAATTATATTATTCTGCATAAATATATTTATTCAACATTAAAGTAACAGTTTTACAATTAAAAGAGTGAAACAGTAATTTAATCAGAGGAAACTAAGGTAAGCTAAGTAACACAAAGATAAGTAACATAAACCCCTACAATCACACAGTGTGAAAAGGTTGATTAAAAGCTGAATAAAGACATTAGGTACTTTGCAAGTGCATTACACATCTGTGTGCTGGTAACTATACAACAGTAACATGATCTTGCTGGGATTATTTTAACTCAGTCCGACCTCCCTTATCATGTTTCTAATAATGACAGAGACGTTGGATATTAAAGGCACATATTCATTCAATTTGTCTATGGTTTATATTAATGCTGGAAAAGGGGCAAATAAAATATTTAAGAAATAATGTCTCAAATATCACTAGCATTATTTGAAGTAATACAGCTTCCTTGTGAGGTTGCAGTTACATTTTTCCCGGTAAAGGGTTATCACAACTTACTGTTCATCAAACACGTTATACCAGTAGTGGAAATACTGTGGGTGCAAGGGGCCTGGAAGAGAGGGTGGCCTGAAGCAGCCACTCACAGAGGATTTGCCAACCCAGAAGAGGGACCTTGGGTCACGTTTTCATTCTGCAGCTCTTAGGAGTGAGGAGGAGGGAGAGACTTACAGGGGGGGTGTTGTTTGCCCAAACAATTTGTTGATTTTCTACATATCGTAATGTAACATTGGAGCAGTGACAGCTGACGAAAAGGATACTAGGATCCATCGACGCATCAAGAGGTGGCAGGTAAAATTTTACTCTAACCCCTTACCCAAATCCTCACACTAACCTTCCTCCTCTATCATCCTAACCTTAACCCTCCATCTCCCGCAGCCTAACCCTCCCCTTCAATAAGCCTAACCTTAACTCTCCATCTCCCATAGCTTAACCCTAACCTTCCCCTTCTATTAGCCTAACCTTAATTTGCCATATCCCACAGTCTATTTCTAACCCCAACCTTAACACTCCATGTCATGCAGCCTAAACCCTAACCCTCTTCTCAATGGACCGGATCCAGACCTACGTTACCTTTACGTTTCAACGCATAGCAGATTTACGCTTTTGTAACTACTATGCACTCCCCTATGCACTCCACTCGTTCATACGTATTTTTGCCGTTTTACACTTTTCAAACCCTACCTTAACTTTTCCAAGCGTAACTGCTGTCGGCTGTAATGGCTGCATGTACTTACGCGCCTCACCCCGCCTCCGAAGCGTAATTATGGGTGTCGTATGTCTGGCACGCCCCTTCGTCTGTAGTTACGCTGTCGATCGTAGGCTCGTAAGTATGTTCAGAGTTTCGGGTTGTAACATCTGCCGCGTGAATGCGCAGAACATGCAAAACAGCGTTTTTACAACTCCGGTTAGCATATATACGCTAGCGGCTGTAGAATTGTTGAAATAGGGCCTTTACAACCAACAGCTCCCTTAGCCTCTACTCTTCTTTGGGACAGGCCCCCCTTCAGATCTGCGGTGGATGAATCACCCCCTTGCTCCTTTTTCCCTATCTGCTTCAAAACCACGTATTATGTTATGTAGCAAACCATGATCTGCCACACTTGTGTTTGCATCCAGTGTTACACTTTCTTTTATTTTCACATCTGGATTGCTCTTAGACTTCCCATTATTACTTATTCACATGGGACTTTCCCTAATGCAGGAGGAGATCATGCATTTGGGTCTCGATCACGCCCTAGGTGTGTCTGCAATTTTTCAGATTTTCCTGAAGTGTTGATGTATATATGATTGTTGTGGCATTTAAGTATAGGTTTTGCTATATAGTAAATAGCCACTATGGCCCTGACTCAGACTTAGGCTTGGAAGGGGACTTATGAAAGTAATTTTCACAATTCCTCCTGACATGTCCACACCTTTGTTTCATACAGAAGAACTTCTGTAGAAGGGCCCGGCAAGTAAGATTTGCATGCTTAAACCCCGCCATACAAGAACGGGTAGGCATGCTAATTAAGTGTCGGTGGTGGAGACCATGCAGATACAGTTCCGTGCAGTTAAGGAAGGGTTCTGGATACTCAAGTGTCCAGAACCCTGTAAGAAGGAGTGGAGTGCCAGGGGCGTGCAGTCCCCTCCTCCATGCTTTATCACAGAGCTCCATGTGGGTGTAAGCGTCACGAAGCTCTGAATCTGGTCCTATATTTTTAACATACACATATTAAACCTTTAAAACCTGAAAATCTCAGCAGTATGAAATATGATGAATGCAAATGTGTAAAATAAAAAGAAGTCTGATAAACTGAACGCTCCACAAAGGTGTTCATACTGCAAGCAATGAGTTCACTTATAGAATATCTGAATTATAAAATCTTCCATACAGATTTTCTGTCATTGCTGCAGGCCACAAGATCTAACAGTCCATGTAAATCCTACTATTGGATGTTAAATGAAAACAATTTCCCTTTGTACTGCTAGCTTCCTATGAACTTTTTGAATGGACTCCTACTGAAAATATGCTCAGGAAGTGAGGAACACAGACACCCCTTGGTGCTAAAAACAGGAAATTCAGTTAAAGATTATTTCACATACATCATGTGGTTTATTCAGAGTTATTAGAGCAAGAGCCAAGAAAGGAGTACATTTAATCCTGAACTATTTTGCAGTGAGTTGAGGGCAAATGAACTGAATTATTTTATTTAATCACATTTATTTTATTTGTTTTTCATGTAGTGAAATATTGGCTGCTTGTACAGAATATATCAGATTTATTTTTATATGTATACTGCACTTTAAAGTTCACCAGGAACTTATCCCTCTCAATTCTTTTTTTGTACACATTTTGAAGTTGCCTCCTCCTTATAGCGCAACATCGCTTAAACCAGTGGTTGAAATGGAAATTGGTGGTATGGACATTTAGAAATAATGGAAGTGAATGGGGATCTATTGTTTTCCAATGAAATCAGTTGGAGAAGTGACTGTATGGCATACCCTGGTATACCCACTCACTTCCAGCCCTGTCTTATACCCAACTGTCATTGACAGTGTGCTAGCTTTGACTGTGTTTAGTCAGCTAAATGAAATCCTCTTCCTTAATTTCTAAGAATTCATTAGCTGAGTGGCTTTACACCTGCTACAGTCTTACTAGTTAAGCTTTTCTTTTAAAAGGCTCTTAACGCTAAGACTTTAAATCTCAAGAATAAGGCTATTAAAACCTTATAGAACCATGTCAAACATATATATCAAGATTTCATTGTTTCTCCCCAGTAGATCTGTGAGGGAAACAGTTTACATGCTCCTGGACTTGATGAGGTAAATTATGAGACCCAATCACCATACACAGTGCTGTCCAACACAAAGGGGCTGATCCAGAGGTGCTTGTATAAACCTGAGCAAACCCATGCTGCAGTGTGGGGGGAGGCAAACTTAAACTGTGAAAACAGAATCTCCAGCATGAAAAGTACATTTTTGAAATACAGACTTTTTAAAGCTCATATTTGGCTGTCGTTATTACAAAAATAATAGTGATTAAAAAGTATTACTAATGAATCGGTATTCGGCATGTACTTACCCATTCATTGTATTGGAAACCACCGCCGCAAACCCGTCGCACCTCCGCAGACCCGTCGCACCTCCACAGACCCACCAGACTAGACAGGTGAGTATTACAAGGGAGTCTATGGGGAATCTTAGGATTAGGCTGCAGGGAGGAGAGTCTTATGGTTAGGCTGCTGGGAGGGGTGTCTTAGAGTTAGGCTGCGAGGATTGGAGTCTTATACCGGGTCCAGGAAATTCCCTGCAGTGTTTTATGGGTCCGACACTTTTTTTTCTTTTTTATCCTGGGTTAGTGCAGGCTGGTGATGTGAAAGCATTATTAGTTGTACTGTACACCAGGACCGTGGTTAGGAACCCCTGCTGTATATAGTTTGTGTATATTTCTTTCATCTGTGTAATGTGGCTTTGGCAGTTAAACAGTAATGAAGCGAGCAATTACTACTGTGTCATGGTATCTAAAGGTTTTTTTTTTATTGAAATATAAGTCACAAACTTAACACCTTTTTGCATATGACTTTTATCACACATTGGGGATGATCCAGAGTTTGGGAGTAAGGGAAATACAGGAGCAGATGTACAGCTCGGCTAAACCATTTTGCAAAGTGAGGAGATCTATTTCATTTTAATTCTTTTGTATGCAGGGAAAATACTTAACATTTACAGATAGAGCTCAAATACTGCACAACTTTATATATAATCTAAAAATGAGAGTTATGCTAAGAAACTTCACATCTTAATTCTTATTCTGCTTTCATCATTTAAATTTACCTCCCATTGCAGTTCCATATGGTATTGCTCAGGGCTATCAAAAATAAAGGTATAAGTGCAAGTCTGGATCAACTTCTGTATTGTCTACATCTAGAAAGAGGGGATTCACATTTACTACAAACACTTTAAAACTGCATCTCATCTATTATTTGAGAAGGTGAGAAATACACATTTGTGTACCCAGGGCCGCCATCAGGGGGGGACAGCCGGAACTACTATCCTGGGCCCCGAAGCTGATGGGGCCTGCAAAAACTTATCTTAGCTATGCAGCAGCAAGAATCAGTGGTTACTAGAGCTGCACACTAGCGGGCCAATGTGCAGGGAAATCCCACTGATAATGTGGTTCCGCAGCACCCCGTCTCCTATATGACGTCACAGATGACGTTGTGTAGGGGCGGGGGGGGCGACGAGGCCCCAAAATATCTGGTGTCAGCCCTGTGTGTACCTATTACCTGATATATTGGGCCTGATCCAGACCTATGCTGGTGTGCGTAGCGTATTATCGCCGAACGTACCACCAATGCACAGCAATAGGCACTCCCCTTGCTCGTACCTAGTTTAGCATCCATATGTTCGGCAAACCCTACCCTAACTTTTGTGTTCATTCCCGCAGCCGTCCGTACGTTAATTGCGTATGAACGATGCTTAGCACGCCCATACTGTACAATTTGAATGGCTCCCCCCGCCTATATTCCTTAACTCCAGCTTCCATACGAACTTCATAATATAAACATGCCCCTTCGTCGGTTAAAACGCAAAGTATACGGATGCCCGAATCGCCGCTACGAAAATCAGTGTTTTACTACCGGAAGTTGTCACCAGGCGCATGTTCGGTGCGTTTATTTAATAATCAGAGTTAGCTCGCAAGCGTGCGTTGTTCTGGATCAGGCCCATTGTCACGTTTTAAGGTTCAGTATGTGAGATTATTTTAAACAGCTTTTTTTTACATACACCTGCGGCTAAAAAATGCATTGGATCCCAAAGGGATGCCTTCATGGCATTTAGTAAAGTTCAGCACCTGGCACAGCTTCCCCAGGTCCTATTGGCCCAATCATGTAGCATGGTGACAGCAGGGTTGTGAGAGTTATACCCCTTTTACACCGAGCTATGAGCCTGGGAATAACCCTGGTTGTATGTGGGTGTGAACCAGGGTTATTGCCAGGATGGCCTGAGCCATGCTGTGGTGTGAAAGGGTTTTCCTGGGGTATTTAACCCAAGTTCCATTAAAAGTACTAAACTGGGGGATAGGAACACAGGTCCAGTGTGAAAGGTTACTTGGGTTGTAGCTGCGTATGAACAGATGCAACACGGTTATAAGCCGTGTTCATTATCCCATGTGACCCGGAATTTTGGTGTAAAAGGGGCATTAGCAAGCAGAGAAGAGCTTAGGTCATGTCCTCTTGTTCTCCAAAAGGCTGCCATCTTAGGGTAGTGATCCTCTTGCTACAAATAGGAATGACTTGTCTCTGCTGATCAGCTCGCTCTTTCTTCAGTGATGTCAAGATCTTCACTTCCTTTCTTCTGTGTCTACATGTTTGGCCGCCGCACATGTACAATTTCTGACATGTACAAAAATCCTGACACCACTGAAGAATGAGCTCCCTGGAAAGGTAAGTTTGAAAAATTCTGATGTTTCATCCTGTAGGAATATCACGACTGCTGACATCTATACAAGTTATTTTAGTTTGATATAAAGTAAATAGATGCCTAATACCTTGTTCATACTGTGATATTGCCAGGGCAAGCCCTGATGACCTGGGTCGTGGCACAGTGTGAACGGGAGCGCCTGCTGCTACTCGGGTCTACTGACCCGGGAATTAGACCCAGGACATTTGGAGGGTTATTCCTGGGGTCCTTGGGTTCAACCTGGGTAGCCGCCAGTGTGAACGATGCGACCTGGGTTTTTCAACCCGGGTCTCACTGAAAGAGGCTGATTGGGGTGAGTGATTAAAATGCCTTTACATGATGTCAATAGTATGCTACTGATAAAGAGTAATGGGCCTGACCCGGGAATTTCCTGTGTCTAAGCAGCAGTGTGAATGGGGTCTGAGGAGCTGGGCTGATGGGTGCCCCGGAAATAACCCAGATTGAAAATCCCGGGATATTGCCGGGGTGGCAGTGTGAACATGGTGTAAGCAGGAAAGTAAAAATGCAACCCTGTTACTGGAGAGGCAAAAGGGTCAGTGCTAATACTAGGCAGTTGTCTAGGGTGACAGGCCAGGGGGCACAACATGAAGGGAATAAGGGACTGTAATGCTGGCCTCAGCTGTGAAACAAATAAGCCACCGCACAACTAATCACCTGAACTGAAACTTACTTTACCTGCTCAGCTGTCATGTAGCTGACAGTTAATCGGTTAAGCAGTAAACACAGCTGCAGGAGCTCTGACGCAGCTGATAACCCTAGCCAGGATATACAGTTAAACAATCTTTTTTTGGGACCAAGACAACAGATGATCACTCAGGATCATCAAGAGACACCTAGAGAGATTACTTAAGCAACAACGATAAGTAATATTAACCAAAGTTCTATATATTACCTTAATGTGTACACCTGCATACAATGTTTTATCTTTATTGGTATTTATTCAAATGCTTCTTCATTTTACTAAAATCCTCCATTATGGAAAATATTAGTGAAATCATTAAGCATTTTAGTATATAAAATTAAAGAGAAAACATTTTATGCAGGTGCCCTTTATACAGTCCTTTTTTGTGGTAATGTCACATGTGTTTGTTATAGCTTGTAACATTTATGGACAATGTTGAATATTATCATATTACATATATATGTCTCTATCCAAAATATTTTCTCAGGTGGTGTGTGTCGCAATGCAAAGTGTGGCCGTGCCCTGGGTTAGTTAATGGTTATGTTTGTACAATTGTGGAAAAGATATATGATAGGTTGAAAAAATTATATTTTTATTTTTTGTTTCACATTTTAAAAAGTATAAATTACAAATCAATAAAATGGATTAGGATATAGTCGATATTAGTTTCCCTCAAAATCTTCTATGTAAACCCATTTTGTTTCTGTGTCACCCGAAATGGCTTTTTACTTTTAATAACATAGCGGATTTATTGCTCCAGTGTTTTACATCAGGACAAAATGTTTGCAATTGAGAAGCAATCCTTTACTGCTGTCTATAAAGTGCTGAGCTACTGTGCACCCTGTTCAGCAAAGTTTACTTTACAATTCAACAAGCTAATGCCTAAAATGGTTTTTATTTGCAGCAGGGAGTTTTAATGAGTTTTTCCATAACCATGTGTAATGACAGCAGAAAACAGACTTTTTTCACAGCCTTGGTGCACAGCAGTTTCATGGTCTCCTTGCTTGACCCAGGATTAAAATATACAATACTAGATTATTCATAGAAAATGACAAATGTTGTTGATATTCCAAGCAGTGATTAATACTTTATTTATACTCTATTGATATACTTATTGTGGTGTATAGCAGTTGTTCTCAGTCTCCTAGCTGCAACAATGCATTGATCTACTGTATAGTGGTTGCACCTGCTCTGCTTGTATCTGTCCACCAGGTTAAACATCGGGGTCACGTTTATGAGAGGGCAGTGCACACAGAACAAAAACCCAATCATAGGTCCATATTCACATCTAGGAAGCAGAAGCTAGGATCTCCTTGGTGGGAAAAAAAAGTTGGTAAATATGATGTGGACTGACTAAAGCTGGCCATACACTGGGCCGATTATTGATCCCAGCAGGAGAGTCTCCCGATAAACAAGACGATTTCCTTCCAGGGACATGTCCTGTTATCGGCACCGTATACCCATGCTGCTGAGACAGATAATCCTAGCAGAAAAGGGAGGCACTTACAGTATAGGGAGCCATTCAGTTAGCTGATTGGCTCTATTAAATTATCGGCCACTAAAAGACCAAATAATCGTACCAGACTGTTTTTGGTGCATTTATTTGGCGTTTATAGGGCGATTATTTGACCAATCACCCAATAATTGGATTATCAGGCCGATAATTGTTCCAGTGTATGGCCAGCTTTAGTGTCAAATACAGCAATGAGTTCTGCTAAAGATTTTATCTATGTCTGAACGTATAACAGCAGAAAAATAACATGTCCAAGATACAGTTGCTTTTTTACATAATGAACTTGTGTATATATATTACACCAAATGTAGATAGTCAGCAGGATTAACTGTTGTTATTACCAACATCAACCTATTTCACTACTAGGATGAACAAGACCTGAAGTCATTGTTTGCAGAGTAAACTGTAATGTTTATTCACACTAACGTCACACAGCACACAACAGCTGGTACTTTTGGCCCTGATTCATACTTAATAACGTAACTATACGCAGGCTGTGTGCATATATTGCCGATTTTATGTGAATTGCGCATGCGCGATCCAGATCTTATGCACAGTTTAACTCCGTGCCTTAAGAGATCTGTAAGAAGGGGGTGTGCCAGTACGCCATAAGAAGGAAGATAGGAAAAGTGGGTGGAGTGAGGAATTTAAATAGAGCTGAATGTGCTGGGGTAGCAAACTCCACATGTACTATAGCAAGATCCGCACAAAGATACGCATGGAGAGTAAAGGAAGCCCCATGGAGGCGGAAATAAGCAAAGATCCATAAGAACAAGCGCAGTGTCATAGGAGTTGACTTGCAACTTAGCTGCATAGTTTAGCAAATCCGTTTGTACTTATTTCATTCTTAAGCGGAAATCAGGGCCTTTGTTTCAAAATGTTAACAAAAAAAATCACAAAACTGAATAATGACTAAAATAATCAGTCAAATAAGAACAAAAAACATACAACACGTATAGCATGTATACCTTTAACATTGTTACAATGAAGACTTTGGGAAATGGCACTGAAAACTCACATACAAAAACTAGTCATTGTTTAAATAGAAAACTTATTATCGCCCCTGAAACAGTAACTGCTAACTGCAGTTTTCTTCAATCCTCATGACTGTGGGAACCTGTGTAACAGGGCGGTTATTCCGCTCCGTCCGCCAAGGTGGTCAGCCGGAGATATGTAAATGATACAGTAGAGGCTGGATTTATTACTTATGTAGTCACTGTTAAGGCTGCCTTATGGCAACGTATCTGCCATAAAGTCTGTGCGATAGAGGAGAGTGACGCGGAGTTCACGGAAAGCGTGCGGGGGTCTGGATCCAGTCCACTGTGTTTTACCTGGATTGCGAGTCCCCATTGCGAAGGCTCGCATTGCGAATTAGGGACAGCCGAAAGCGATGCGACTCACCCTTTCACTTTCGGAAGCACTGCCGCCGGGGATTTAGGATTAGGCTGTGTGGGGGGAGACTTAGGGTTAGGCTGTGTGGGGGGAGACTTAGGGTTAGGCTGGGGGAGGGACTTTGTTTTAGGTTGTGGGGCGAGCACTTAGGGTTTGGGTTAGGGAGCGGGTTCGGGTAAACTCACCTTTCGGGGCACTGTGTTTGGTGCTCCGGAGATCGATTGCTATGCCTCTATCGAAATAGGGCTGATTGCTATGGGGACCCACACTCGTTTTACCTGAATAACATAACGATACACTCCCCTTTACCTCCCAAAATACGGTCAATAGTGAGAACTGCACCAAGCAGAAACATTGAAAAAGAGAGTACAGAGTTTTAAACCACTTAATGTATTAAGAAATCACGGATTTTATATTTACCAGTACAATCTTGTGGAGGTGGCAAAGTGATGCTTGGATATTGGCTTCTGTTTATCCTAAAATATCTAGAAAAAGAAGCCGACCTTAATTGCACATTCTTCTTGCATTTATTAATTGCTTTGCAGCTGTTTAACTATATCCAAGAGTTCTCTTATGTCAGTATAACAAATGAAATATCACATTATTAGCATGTTTGCTTTACAGTAGCTGAATAGAAAGATAAATGCACAACATAACCTCAAATAGATATTAGGAATGTGTTCTCTTTGTTCATACAGTGTAGATAAAAAGTCTGTCCTATGTATCCTCTCCAGGAAGTTGAACACATTAGAGAAAGAATGCATTGCTAATGGAATGACAGTCATCTTACATTATGATTATTGACATGGGCTAACATTCTTCTGAGCTGCTTAAATAGGGAGTGCTGTTAGAAATACTCCACCAAATGCAGACATACACATAGGCCCCTATTCAGAGCACAAGATGCCATCTGCCCATACGTTGATGAATTGGATGTATGTCCATACAAATATGAGCAGCTATAGATTTTTCCTCAAAGCATTTCCATAGTTCCCTGAAAATATTGTCATTCAAAGAGCCCTTTTTATCTGTTGTTCTTTAATTCCAGTCATCACGTAAAAGATATATTAGTCCTATAGAAATCTTTTTTTATTCTACCAGATTGTCAATTTCCTACAAATAAAGTCAATGCAGACAGCAATCTGGCTTTCCAAGGTAAACAAAATGCAATGTTTAATTTTTTCTGTAACATAGTGTAATATTATGATGTTTGTCATACTATATTAATGGCATTTCATTATGGTTAAAAAAAAAAACAATAAATGTCCAGGGCATTAAAATTCATGCCTACCAACCAGATTTGATTAATTTGCTGATTCTTTCCCAAGAAAACACAACTGGCAAATCTATTTTATTTTACTTATAAGTGAGTCAAGATATATTCTGGCTTCTGGTTATTTACCAATGGTATTCCAGCTAACAGTATTTAACATTGCATTTGAAAAGCAAATGCAAACATTGCGAGCAATGATTCAGATTTATCCATTTTTTCTTTGCCGTGTATAGTAAATAGAACTTACAGGACAACACAGGCATCTATTTAATATCCACTGAATTCTACAATATTTTGTCTGCCTTTGGTACAAGGGTATAAAATACCTCTAATTACAGTCCCTAGCTCAGATACATATGTCTCACGTATCTCATGTAATCATACGTGAGATGCAATGACTCAATTACAATTTCACTGATGATTGCATTGATGAGCATGCAGATTCCTGTGTACATGCTATACTAATTTACCAGCAGATCTGAGATCATCATCGCTCCTAATTATCTGCTGAAGCAATTGTGACTATGTACACACTGTACAGATATCTGCCTATGCTGCACAGAAAGACTGCCAAAAATAGTTGGACAGATGTTATACATGTGTACACACTACACACATTGGGGTAGATCCTGAGCTACGTACTCTAGCGTATTTACGCTAGCCAAAGATGTAAAAACGCTGTTTTGTATTTACTGCACATGCGCTATGTAACTCTGAACGTACCAGCTTACTATCAGCAGCGTAACTACGAACGAAGGGGCGTGACAACCATATGACACCCGTAATTACCTTTCTGAGGCGTACAGTATATGCGTGCTTAAGCACTTACGCACGTGAAGCCTTTACGTACGTCAGTAGTTATGCTTTGAAAAGTTATGGTAGGGTTTGGCAGGTGTAAAACGGCCAAAGTATGTACGGCAGAGGGGAGTGCATAGTAAATACACTACGTGCTGTAACCTAATGGAAACGTAGCTCAGGATCTGGCTCATTGTACTATCAGTGATGGAAAAAACCAAGTCATCTGATGCCACCTTTCTTATCACTACAAATTATGATTGTGGGAGTGTACACATTCTTCAAATATGCTTCCTAATTGCCTGGAATCACATGATCGGCTCAGTAATTGCACAGGCGTGTAACCAGCTTAAGGCTGGCAGAGGCCTGGATAGGTAGCACAGTTATTTAAGTATTAGATTTGAAAGAGAATTAAATAGCAGAAACTGAGTAACTGCCTTGAAATTAGGAGAAATAAAGATAAGGGAGAGGGTTAGTTGTATAATGCAGTATAGGCTGGCATTCTTAAGCCCAAGCAATTCAGACTCCTGAACCGTTGCCACAGAAGTCAGTTTGGTATTTAATAGGTAAATTATTTTTAAGCCCCCATGTCACAAAGCCCTTAGACCCAAAATACTGAATAACTGTAGTAATAGTTCAACCTGAATGATCACCAATATTAAAATGCATAGAATGATAAAATCCAAAGATCACCAAACAGTTACTGATCATTTTAAGCAGCAACTTTAAAATGCAATTAACAAACAGGTGCAAAAAAGGCATTGGTATTTTAGTATGTGGACTGGCACCTGTTTTTTTGGGGGGGGGGAGGGGGATTGTTGTTTTAAATGCCTGAAATATCTGCCTTGCCCATAATAAATTCTTGTGATGTCATACAGATCTCCTCGGCTGTGAGGAAAATAATATTTTATTGATATGTAAGTAGAGCATGTAAAAGTGTCCACACAGTATACTGTAATAGAATATATTATACTCTAACTATACAGTCAGACCCAGTTTACATAGTGCAGAGCCTGTCATATTCCCTGGCCGTCATCTAGAACTGTCACAAGGATGAATGGCACTTGATACTGGGATCACACAGGTCGGGTTCTCTTAGTTGTCCTGGGACACAATGTCAAATTAAACTAAAAGGACAAGCTGGGCTTCATGATGAAAAAGCTGCAGGGAGTCACAAAGAATGTGTAAAACCACTGGAGAAAATAACACATGAGTAGCCAGTATGGACACCTATTGTTCTGACACTGGAGACAATGCTGAGCAGGTTTATACAGCTTGTGAATGTCACATAACGTATGTTACAGATTGCGAAATAGGGACAGGCGAAAGTGTCTTTTCGGCTGTCCCTATTTCGAATGTGTAACACCGCAGAATTTTTTTTTATGAATGGGCGAAAATAGGCTGTCCCTATTTCACAATCTGTAACATCGCAGCGGGGACTCACAATGGGGGCAGGGCCGGTGCTAGGTCCCTGGGCACCCTAGGCGAAGTTTGGCCTGTCCCCTTGCCCCTTATATGCGCCCCTTCATATGCCCATTCAGGCCTCTATGCCCCCTTCATAGTCCCCTTCAGGCCTCTAATTAGGTATTGCAGGCCCCCCTCCCGTTTTAATTAGATATTGCAGCCCCCTCCCTAGTTTAGCTCATATAGCAGGCCCCCTCTCTAGTTTAGCTCATATATAGCAGCCCCCTTCTTAGTTTAGCTCATATAGCAGGCCCCTCCATAGTTTTACTCATATGCAGCCCTCTCCCTAGTTTAGCTCATATATAGCAGCCCCCTCCATAGTTTAGCTCATGTAGCAGGCCCCCTCCATAGCTTTGCTCATATGCAGCCCCCTCCCTAGTTTAGCTCATGTAGCAGGCCCCCTCCATAGTTTTACTAAT
>WWET01000135.1:930587-955857 GCA_011038615.1 Limnodynastes dumerilii | reverse complement strand
CAGACTTTGCTGCGGCGCTGCAGTGAGTAAAGGGGGTGACGGAGAGATGAGGCTCCATCACCCCCTTTACTCACCGTAGCGCTGCAACAGAATCTGCGACTGCCTCTCTCCTCCACAGCATCTCCTCTCTGATCATCAGAGAGGAGATGCTGCGGATATAGGCAGTCACAGACACTGCTGCGGCGCTGAGGTGAGTAAAGGGGTTGATGGAGCCTCATCTCTCTGTCACCCCCTTTACTCACCGCAGCGCAGTAGCAGATAAACACAAAAGGTAGGTAATGGAAGCGGGGGACTGCTCCCGCCCCCCCGGGACTGGCGCTCCAGGCGATCGCCTAAGATCGCTTAATGGTAGCGCCGGCCCTGAATGGGGGTAAACCAGCCAATAAAATGAGCAGAATGAGCAATTTCCGAAATCACCACTTTACATGATTTTTTTCTAGGATGAATATACAAACCGTCAGATATACAAAGCCATGGTTTGTTACACCACCGTAAAGCACTGTAAAACCACCATGCAAACAGCCAAAATAAAAGATTGGGCTGTGAGTGGTGATTTTAAGGAAATCTCTTGTCAATTGACCAAAAAAGAAAAAAACATAACAAAACAGTCACCCACACCACCCTCACATACAATAAATACACACAACGGACTATAAAAAAAACCTCAACACCAACAGGACAGAACCTTGCAAACAAATCTCCATTGTGATGTAAACAGACTTCTCCTAAATGCCAGAGACTAAAGTAAAGGTCAAGGTTGGTTTAAAGAATAAAAGATGACTTTATGACACATAAATAAACAAGCAAATATATAAGGAAATATTAACCCCAATAATGAATGGGATGCCCCTATTTCTCCTTATTAGGGAGAACACCCTGTAAATACCACTCTCCATTATAGAGTGTCCATTGAGTACCTGATAAGAGTATTTGAATGAGCAATATAAAATCAACCACACTAAAATGCAATACTGCACAGTCCCAAGACAAGCAACGAGTGTAGCAATTTCATTGCGTTATAGCACATCCGTGTGACGCGGTGGCGATGGACATTTCCAAAGAGTAAACTGTTCCTATGACAGTCTCTGTTGAATGCAGAGCAAGCTCTTACCTCATACACACTGCATTTGGTGGAATTATATACTTGCAGCCTGCATGTGGGGTTTACTGTCCTGTGTGGTCACACTCTTCCGTGGTAACTTGCAGCTGATAGAGTGCATTTACAACTCAAACTGCCACCTTTTACATACAAACCACTGCATGTTTAAAGAATTACAAACCGCAAGTGGCTTTACATTGACCCATTAAACCGCCTTATAGTAAATGCAGCAGTGTGGACTACAAACCCGCAGGAAATAATGTGATGATGTGCGATGATTTCAAACTTCCGGCAAACATGATTTTTCGTGAGCAAACTACAGAAGCCCTACCTTCTAGTCCAACTTTACAGTCTAATAGTCCCTATTTTCTATATTAGGTCGTATTCACACCTAAGAGTGAGTTAGGTGCGGACAGATCCGCTCCTAACTCACCTATGCGTCCCCTAACACGCCCCCCCCCCATTTTTAGGTACCTTATAGCGCTTACGAGAGCGAATATAGCCCATAGTCCCAGTTTCTGGTGGTCAAAAAAGATTGTCACAGAGTGTAGGCAATATGTTACAATGTAAGCCACTCTTTTGACCTGAATGGCTCGAGGATTCATTTTAGCTTAACCTCAAATTTCATGGTTTTTAAATGAATCCATACTGTAAAAAAATTGCCATAAATCTTGACTTTATCTCAATGTATATTTTAGCAAACATGTTCTCATATATTTATGTAGCCTGTTCCATCACAGAAAGCCTGCACCCAGTTCTCCAATTGTTTATTCTTCAAACGTAGATATACACAATCAGTATTATGCAATGCTTGGCATTGTTTTGAGAATTTTTTTTACTGTACAAGTGGATATTTGTTTTTCAAATAAGCAGTAAAACATGTGGTTTCTTTGCATAAATAAATCATACACTGGTCTCCTGACCTTGATTAATGTTTAGCTGCTGTCTGATTACATTCTTTTGTGCAGAGGGTTTTCAGCTAATACAGCAAATTCAAAGAGAACACACACACGCAACTGAAACCATTGGAGCAAACTACTAGATAACAGTATCTACCAAAAGATCAACACATGCTGAAAGAAGTCATCTGAAATATCAGAACCTGAGCATATTTTACTGGGTTCAACACAAAGGACATCAAATAGGATGTAGAGAAATGGTGGCTGTCATTTTAATGATAATAATCTACACACACATTTCTCTAGACCCCTGAAAAGGTAACTACAGTACTGTATGCTACTATGTGTACTGCAAATGAATATTGGTCCTACTCATATTATTCTAGCTAATAATTTAACAATTATATAAGAATAACAACAATAAATATAAATTTAAAAAAACTTACAATAGTTTATGAAAATCCAGCAATAATAGAAAAACTTTTCTCATTATTCTTCATTGTAAGCACTGAAATATGATTACACCCATGGCTTAAAGCTTTGTACCTTTGATACTTAAGTTGTCAAACCTGCTGCCACCAAAACACAACCTTCTACAAAGGTAATGACTCAGAAAATAACAAATTTCTTTAAATTACACCATATCCACTACTATTTACACTTGGGGGACCGTATGCAGACAACCAGACGTATTACATATACATCCGGAGTTTAGCTTTTTTTACTACTGCGCATGTGTAGTAAATTTTTTACGTAATCTGCGTATCTTTTCCTAACGTAGATTATGTATATATTCAGTCTTAAAGACCGCATATGCGCAATCTACTTAAGGAAATGATACGTAGATAACGTAATCAATCAGATGCTAGCTCTCATTTTTCCTAGTACATACTTGAAAATGTCAGCTAGAAGCTGATTGGTTCATATTTTCAACATCTACACTTTTCCTTTCCCGCAGCTTAGTAAATCTGGCAATAGGGGCTCCATTTACTAAATGGTGAAGTCTTCATATTCAGTAGATAAAGTTTGTTTCCACCTGAAAATTAAGACTTTACCATTTACAAAGCTATGATCGCAATGAAAACCATAGTGATCATCAGCTTGTGTACTCCCGATCGACAACCCACTCTAATAAATGCAGGACTGCTGATCGCAATATTTACTAAGTGATTTTCCAATCTGCGATCTGAAGATGTCATTAGGTTAAGTATTCCAGTGGTCTTCCCATATACCCCCCTTTTCATCCTTTTAATAGCTGTTATTAGGGGGAGGAAAAGGGGATATATCTGGAGACAGCTGGAATACAAAACTAAAAAGCGAATCATAAAAATAATAATAATAAAAAAAAATTATAATCTTTGTTATATTTTATTATTAAATAAATAGTAAAAACACTTAAATAAAAGTTAAAACATGCAAAATAAATAGTTAAAACGTACCCGTCCGGGTGTCGCGTCTGCCTTGGAGTCCTATGTATGCGCAGTGTTGTTTACTTTTTGGGACATTACATTTTTAAAGTCCCAAAGACAACTATTGCACATGCATAGACACTTTGGCGCATTTTGACGCTGACTGATGTTGACAAAAGTCCCACAGATTATCGCGAGACCTCGCCAAAGGGGTAAGTATAAGTAAGTATGGGGCCTGCTGTGATTAGCTCGATGCGCTAACCATAGTAAATGGAACCCCATGTGTCTATCATAAATCCATTAGCAATGTTACAAAACATACTGGACTATTCTGCAGCAAGTTCTATAAAGACATTTATGTTGCTATGCTGTTATAGTAGCTATTATATCCTTCAGTACACATGTGCTTATATTTCAGTAAACATTTTCTCATATATTTATGTCCCTTATCCAATCCATTAGAAACTCTAAATCTAAAGAGCATTTTGCTTTGCATAATTTATTATTTCTAAAATAGTAACATGCTCTATAGCACTTCCAGGGACGCAATAATAAAAATAATAAAAATAACAATACAACTGTAAGAAGATTCACAACAATAACAGCAAAGTTTTTTCTGTATTACTGGAACTTTCTCAACTTTCCGTTAGAAGGTGCTCATTATATTTCCACATTTCCAGTGCTGTAATTAGCATTAATTATTAATCCTAATCCCAGAATGCTTTTGTGCATTAGATGGAGCCAGCTGCTGCAGGGTATATTTTTCTTTCTACATGACAAACTAAGTCTTTATTCTTCATCTACATTATCATCTTGGTCGCAGCCTGAGAATGCCTTTCATGTGCCTGGATGCAAAGGTGAAGAGTTTGATATGAAAACAGAGTAGGTTCAAAGTCAGGTTATATCCCAGTAGGTTTTGTGTGTGTGTGTGTGTGTTTTCACGGCTGATCCAAGATCTACTTATTCTTAGACATTTTTTGGGGGGGGGAAAAAATCTGGCACCACTTCATTTATTTTCAGAAGTGGCCCACCAATGTTTAAGCCAGTTGTTCTCAAACGGTGGTACTAGTAAGCTTTACTAAGCTGTGGGTTTGGAAAAGTGGAGATGTTGCCCATAGCAACCAATCAGATTCTAGCTAACATTCTCAAGTATGTAACAGGAAAGTGAGAGCTAGAATCTGATTGGTTGCCATGGGCAACATCTCCACTTTTCTAAACCCGCAGCTCAGTAAATCTGGCCCCTGGTGGTACTAAAGGCTGACTTAAGTCACACTTATTACGCATGAGATAGGGAAGTTACAGGGGAAGTCTACTCCTCTCTTTCGTGCACACTGCCAGGACCTTCCTCCCCTGCACGTACAGAAAGCATGCAGAGGTCTGGATCCGGTCCTTAGTTGGTAACTGGAACTCCCTGAAAAAAGGTTGAGAACCTCTGGTTTAGAACACAATTTCCTACTCTCAATGAATCTCAGGGAGACTCCTGAAATAGAGGAATTCTTAAATTAATTGCCAACATGCACATACCTGCTTGCCAGTCTTTTAGGATGAAATGACAGTGGAATTAAAAGTGATGGCTGACAAACCAATAATGAGAAACATTCACCGCATGAACTCTGACCCAAGCAGATGGAACGTCCCAGCTGCTCAAGTCTTCAAATGTTCGCATGGCACAAAATGTATAACATGACTAAAAGCACCCACTCACACCAAAATAACATCAAATATCCTTTAGCGTAAGAAACACAGAGAACTGAAACATATAGGACCATGGAAACACGCAACTCTGGATAGATCGTAGGGAAATAGGGCAGGTATGTAATCCTCGCAGACAGAGCCCTATGGGCAGTTGCAGACTCTGCCAGTTTCCAATAAGGGTTTTAGTTTAGTTTAATTTTTTTTCAAGTTAAAAATATGAAAACACCACTTGAAATCATTTAGACATCTTACGGCAATGACTGAACATACTGTAGTTTTGGAATTCCACTGCTTTTATGCCATAAAAAAACTGCTGAAATTTATATTAAACATTGATTCATTCATAATATAGCAAGGACAATTTTTTTTAGTTACCGGTAATATCACAATTTTTTTTATAACTATGGCCAAATTCTCACTTTGCTTATGCCAGAAGAACAGACGGAAGAGTAGCTCTGGATCAGCTCCAAGGTCTGCATACTCACCCATTCTAAAAAAAAAAATTCTAAACTGCGCAGTATTCGAAATAGGGACATCCGAAACGAACTTTCCGATGTCCCTATTTCGGAAGTCAGAGTTTCTGACCGGAGACTGACAACGCCCCCCCCCCCCTCCATCCTGCCAATTAAAATAAATAAATCAAATCGCAAAACACCAGGGCATGCTGATGCTGATGCTTGCAGTACTGCTAACACCTGCATGCCTAAGGATGCCAGGGCATGCTGGCACTTGAGTTACCACAAGTGTGGCCTTCAATTTCCCCAGTAGTAACTGATTAGAATAAAACAAAATAAAATGTGTATTTTTTTTTTAACTTTACTGTAGTTGCGCCTCCCCTGGGATGGTGTAAGATTTTCACGGAAGCGCAACTGCACATGGTTAAATGCGAAAAACTTGCTTTTCTAGTTTAAATATTATAAGACTCCTAGTTCCACTGGTGCAGTGCTGTCAGATGCGGACAGTCGGATGGCCAGCCTTGCGCCGATCTTTCTGTGAGCGCCCCTATTCTGAGCATGTGCAGTGCTCATTTTGGCTGCATTTCCGTCTGAATAACAGACAGAGGCACAGCTCTGGATCGGCCCCATGCTGTTCACTGATGCGCTTTTCAAGATACTGCTGTCATGCAGATCTTCCTGAGACTCAAATCAAATCATTGGGCCAGATTCACAGATACGTTTTTGCGTGGAGTTCCGTGCATATTTTTAGGATCGGAGGAACTGCGCATGCGTAGTAACTTTATTTACGCTGTTGACGTTGAATTTACGCACAGGAAGTCTATTAGGCACGTACATGTGAATCGCACTTGGAGACATACATGCGGAGGGGCGTGGTTGACATCCGTACGGGTAAAGTTACGTGAAAGTGGGTGGGGGGAGGCATTTAAATGACCATTTGAGGGCGCGGTTAGTTAGATACGCACGTATGGAAGTATTTTACGCACTTATATGCACATGTATAGATAGAGGTGCTCTATGAACTCGTAAGTCACCGAAAACCCATCCGTGTGAGGAGAGTGTCATGAGTGTTGCCTTGCAACGTTCGTGCGTATAATTGCGTACCTATAA
Source organism: Limnodynastes dumerilii (assembly GCA_011038615.1). Lineage (NCBI taxonomy): Eukaryota > Metazoa > Chordata > Amphibia > Anura > Limnodynastidae > Limnodynastes > Limnodynastes dumerilii. The sequence continues at coordinate 949,190 of WWET01000135.1, read as the reverse complement.
CTGACGGATCTCTGAATACGGCCCATTATGCTCTTGGACTATAATGATTAGCCACCTCAATTAAGAAACTAGAAATACATTTTTTAAATAGAACTGACCATTTTTTAAATAAAATCATATATATTTGCTATTAATTCCTAATGTTGGTGAAGGTTAAAGCATATATCATTGCTTGAAACACGATCCCTTATTATCTGACAAGTTCTCATCCTATGTCACAAAAGTGCAGTTGTTTAAACAACAGATGTCTGTCAGTTGTGGTTGTTGTTTGTAAAGCACTTACATGGCAATAGGTGCTGTCTGGGAAAGGGTGCCTCAAATATTTGTAGATGACATAACACCTGCAGCTGATTTGTGCAGGTAACAAAGTGTTTTCCTAAGTCAAGTTTAAAGACCACATGATGCAATGTTTTTATACAGCAAAGCTAAGGATTTGGTGTGAGATAGGTAGATGGCTGATCAACACCAACGCTTCTTAGTTTATTTTCTAGAAGTATTTCAAACCATGGTTGCCAACTTTTCAAATCGAGATAGAGGCCAACATGGGGGCCTGGCTTAATGACAATTTATGCAAATTGTGTCATTAAGACCAATCCCCTTTCCAGCACTACCTTAATTCATAGTGTTCCAGGGGTGGGCGGGACTTGATTACTAAAATTGTGTCATCAATTCCCGCCCATCCCTAGTAACACTAGACATTACCATTATGAGAGGCCCCCTTGCCTATTATGCAGGAGATTTGTCGGCTCTCCTGGGATACCGGGAGAACTGCCCAAATTTCAGGGGTCTCACTGATATTCTGGGAGAGTTAACAATCCTGTTCCAAACCATGATGATTTTAAGACAATTCTCTTTGAATTTCTGTTCTCTCATGGGCTGAACCATGTTACAGGGTGTGTGAGGGGTACAAATATTGGTCCTGATCCAGAATGAATAACGTCAGCTGACTTTTCCAAGCGGTGTGCGTAAGTGGGCCTGTGAGAGCACACTGCACACGCCAAATGTTATGCATGGAAACTCTGCAGTTCCATTCTTTCAGACCTCCGTATATCAGGATGTGACAACACTCCAGACATGCGAGGATCCAGGGAGGGATGGAGAGGCTTTTACATTGTACATTCTGGGCTGGGTTGAGCAATTCCATATGTCAGAGTGTTCCGTGTGCACAGCAATCCATGAAGTCTTCTTGGTGGAGAGATATAGCAGACAGGCTCCAGCACGATGCTTTGGATTGCAGCAGTGTGAAGCATGGATTGGAGTCACATAAAACCCTGCACATTGTAGTGATTAACTGCAGGGAACAGTTGGGGTGACGTTTTAAGACACGATTCATATTATGAAGCTCTACTGTGGGCCAAAGGCAGGAGGATGTCCCGTTCTCCCTTCTCTCTCATACCATGATTTTATTATGTTGTATAATGGGATTGGGGTTAGTATCAAACACTTAGGAACAAAATCCAGAAATACAATAAAATGAGAGGAATTTGTGGCCTGTGCATAATATGATACAGATACACAGTTTTAGTAAATTTGGACTTAATAGCTTGCTGGCTTGCTGATGTGAACAGTCTTTATAGAAAGTGTAATGTTATTTGTTCAAAGTATATCACATATCACAGATTATTACAGACACAGGTGGGATGTCTTTATGGTGTCCGGTGGCACTAATCAGGCATTTGTGTGTTCACATTGTAACCACTGGTATGGGTGGACTTTTGACATCCAAAGGCTACCTAGTGTTTTCCAACTCAAACACAGACATTTCCAGAAACTGTTTTAAGGGGAAAAGCCATTAGCACTTAGTCCTTCTTTCAGAAGTGTCAATGGGTCGGATCCGGACCTATGGCCGACAGTGAACTTACGCAACTTAAGTTCACTGTCAGGGATAGCCTTTTAAACAAAGGGTACAGGATGGGGGAAACCCCGTTACGACAGCTGCAGACCAAGTCGTAATAGTTAAGGTAGCAGATTTACTACCGAGAGCGGGGAGAGGTGGCATGCACTACCCGCTACGCAATCATACCTACAGTATGCATGTAAAGCGTGCAGGGGTTTGGATCTTACCCAATGGCCTTAAGTCATAGTTGCCGCCTCTCCCAGAATCTCTGTGAGACTCCCAAATCCTGGGAGAGCTGGCAAATCTCCCAAAATTGGCATAAAGCAGTGATGTAATGCTAGGTATGTCTTGGTGACGTAATTAGTGGATGGCATCATTGATAGGCAGGGGGCAGTGATTAAATGCAATTCAAGCCTCGTCTTTTTCTTCCCTCTGAGATCTTCTGGCAACTATTCCTTAAATCTAGGTGAGTCACAATATGTGCTCCAATTGGTTAGCATGGTTTCCCCCTCATGAAGAATGTGAGAACGCAGTCATAATACAACCGAAATGCACAGAAAGTACAGAAAATATATCATTCTGTATTGGGCCAAATATGAGAATCTTATATTCAATAAAGGAGATTCTCATCTTAAGAACAGATAAAGTGTAAAATGTCACCTCCAGTTTTTCTTATGTAAATTACCTAGAAAAATAGGGGGAGGGGATAGTGCTAATTGATGACCATCCAATTCTAATTCCAATAATACCAGATAAAAATATTAGGAAATATAGATTAATGGGATTTAAAGTTTCTTAGAATTATTATTTATTATACGCCTTGCTGGTTGTTATGTTGACAGTTAAAATATGAACAGGTCAATATGTCGGCAGTTGAGTATTATGCCCAGCATATATATTACATATATAGTATTACATTCCTGACATTTTTTACAAGCCACCTGCTTGTTACAAAAAAATACTAACATAACATAATACTCAACTGATGACATTCTGACCTGTCGACATATTGACCTGTCAACATTTTGACTGTCGACTTTTTATACCAGACCCATTTTACAAACCCTCTTACTTCATTTTGTAAATCAGCTGTGTTATCTCCTCCAAGTTTTCTGCTCATCTCACAAGGTCTTCATGTCATTTGATTGCAGCACTGAATGAAGAATATGTGGGAAATGTTGTATATACAGAATATTAAAAGTCTCATTTGAAAAGCAACAAAATAAAAAAAAAGTTGGAAATATCATGAGGTAGAAAAAGACGCAATAAAAAAAAATAATGGCGCTTGGATGCCAAATGTCCATTGGCTCTGAGATAATGTCCAGCTGAATAACATCTTCAGTCTTTTCTAAATGATTTATTGGTGCTCCTGAACAAGCACAATTCTCAATCAGATGTTTCCAATATCAGGTACATATAAAAAAAAACTTTGTTATAATTATGAATATCCATGCAGCTGCTGATAAAGCACACAGCAAGGAGATCTTGCTATGATTAATTTAGCACTCCTAGAGGGAATTTCTGAGGGCTTGAGGAAAGCATTTTATGTTGGACAAGGCAGTCTGGGCACTGATTCAAGAACTTTGTCACCATAATAATTTAATAAGTGAGCTCAGCTCCTTCCTGGTTCTTCAGTCAATTTTTAACTCTAAAACTATCTTAGCACTGAGGTTGACCAAGAGTTTGTAGTAACTGCATGGTGCAATGTCAAGTGCAAATTCATTTTATTATATCATTCTTTATGGTTTTGTTGAGGTACATATTTGTCTTCTATTTTTCTCTGTTACTTCTATCAACCCCTATTATTTTATGTATAACTTTCCATGCCTAGCACTTCCAGAGTGCATGGACCACATAATACCGTAAAATATCCCATCAATGCTGCTTATACTAAAGTGGTTCTCACAGCATGTGAAGCACCCTGTGTTCAGGAGATGAGTATTGCTACTTTTCAGAGTGCCTAAGGCATATGGACATGAGTGGTATAGATTATACTGGTCTGCTTAATAATAACACAGACTACAAAATGAGATGCGCTAAAACCGGGTGTGGTTGCTGTGATGATGTGTTGCATATTGACACAGTGTATTCCTGGAAGTGCAGTCACTTTGCAACTGCTGCAAAATAGACAGCGTGGACCTAACAACGACTGAAGATGCAACTGCTACAATGGTGACAAGTAAGATTTTCCCTTAACCCCAATCCTCATACTAACCCTCCCAGTCTATTAGCCAAACTTTAACCCTACATCTCCCGCAGCCTAACCTTAATTTTTCCCTTATATTAGCCTAACCTTAACCCTTCATCTCCCTCAACTAATTTTCCACTATTAACCTCCATCTCTCGCAGCCTAACTATAACCCTAATCATAACCCTTCCTAACCCACTGCCAGCCCCAGCCTATCCCAGCAGTCAGCTGCAGCATGTATCAGGGAGAGAACATTTCGATATTGGGAATGACTACTTCTGTGAAATAGGGCCATTCGCTATAAATACCCATTCCTAATAGTAATATTCGGAATGTGAATCATTTTGGCGTCTTCTTTTTTAAACGTTTAAACAATCTGTGTAACAAGTTGTGAGGAGATTGGTAGTGAGGTATCTCAGTTGCCCAGGTAGTGAAAGACAAGGATGTACTTTTAGCTTTCCTTAGGCTGAAGCCCTAAAAACCCAAAATGGGCCTGATGGGTGGAGCCTGCCCTATCTCTCCAACCATAATCCCAGGAACCCATAACAAGCTTTGACCTAAACTGAAATGGCTTAGCAAGCTGTGTGACCACATAGCAACCAACCATGACCATCTTCAGTTTTCATTTCATGAATAATTTAGAAATCTTGGATATATTTGGGTCTCTGCACCTACAATTCATGGTTTCTATTGAAATATACTTATTGTAGTGGAAGAAGGCATTCCAAAAGATATTCATAACTATATATTCATGATAATACAGAGACATGAAGCTTTTTTAATGTAATGTACTGATACTCTGAAAGGTTTGCAGGCTATATATTTAGAAGTACATGAAAATAGAACAAAAACTGTTTTATAATTATTTTTAAATTATCTTTGATCTGGAATAATAATGTGCTTGGTTTCCAAGTAATACTTGCTGGGCTGGTTTAAAAAAATGTACTTGGTTTCGAAGTAAATCTTTTTTTCCCCTTACTCATATAAAAAATAAAAATAAATCTAATAGGTAAGGAAAAGGTATTTGTTATGGAGTCATAGTAAACAACTTGTTACTAGAATGTTATTTAGGAATATAGAATTCAGTTGAGTTTCTTTCTTTTTAAGGAATATCATTTTCTTTTGTAATGAATATGCACTACAATAACATGTTCGTTTGAAGTAAGAACTTTTTAAGGGGTTTGTTTAATTGTTTTTAAGTATATTATTGTGCAGTAAAATTTATAATATAAATGTGTGCTTATAATGATAGAGAGCTAGCAAAAAAGTCTCCGGTGCTAGCAATTCAGCTGTGTGAGGGAATTTTTGCAACTTCCTCAGCAGAAGAAATAGTTAATGAAAGAACACAGCGAAAAAGTATAAAAATGAAATATACCAAAATAGGTCTATATGTGGATGAATTCACTTAAAGCAGCAACCAAGTAGAAAGGAGAAGTACTTTATTAAATACACAATTAAAAGTAGCGTACTATGTATAAAAAATATATACTAAATAGTCACTGCAACAAAGTAACAATTATGTCTGCTCAGCAACGGCAATAGAATTTATAAAAATCAACCCCCTAAACAAAGCTTAGAGTTCATGCATAGGGGCTGATTCAGAGTTGCACCTCCACCTTTTTTTAGGTGCAAGTGTAGACCTGAGCAATACCATGTTGAATTGCAAGGGGAGGCAGCTTTAAATTGTAAAGCCAGAAATAAAATTAGGAGGTGAAGTTTCTTAGCTCAACTCTATTTTATAGAATAAACATAAAGCTATGCAATATTTTAGTTCTATGTGTAAAAGTAATGTATTTTCCCTGCATTCAAATTTTTTTCAATTAATAAACACCCCTTACTTTGAAAAATGGTTTAGCCGAGCTCTACAATTCCACCTAAAAAAAAGGTGTAAGTACATCTCTCAATCAGCCCCATTGAGTGTTAGATCGTAATGAGAATTTGTAGATTTTGTCCACTTGTGTCTTTATGGGGATAATAGAAAACTTGCACGTGTAGCAACTGATCCTCCAAGCACTGAAGTGTGGTTTAAGGTCCGGGAGTAATTAGCACCACAAAGTCCGCAAAGAACAGTTTCCAATTAGAAAGTGTAATAGAGGATATGTACTGGAGAGCAATATCATGCAAATGTTGATGTATTACTGTGGTTCAGATGGAAAGTAGCAGTGGGAGTCCGCAATATATGAAGACCCCCTAGGAACTGGATCCTCGTAAAGTACTCTTGGTATAACACAGTGGGCATCCGATGGATATTAGCTCGCAAGTGGAGCGGCAAACTGGCATGGATACAGCCGTCCGACGCCGAAAGTTCTCCTCTATGCAACACGTGTAATTAGCAGTGACAGGTGGGTATCAAATAAAGCAGTTGGCCAGCTATAAAGTAATTGCAAAACTTTGCAGCAGGATAGGTAGCAATGAATCATCGGGCTTACGTGTTTCGTCCTGCCCCCGGGACTTTCTCAAAACATTCAATGTTATCTAATGATAGAGACATATAATACCACCTTGAATTTTGGTGCTAGTTTTATTTTATATATTGTATGTCAAGCTCACTTAGGTACCATACAGATCTTTAAAACCATTGCATTGTCAGGTGTGTATGGACACCTGTATCACAACGATAGGTGCTTGATGTTATAAAAGACCGGTTATATGGAAAGGCTTTAGATTCTGAATGATTGATGGAAGGATTCCGCCCATACGTTAGTGAGGAGAGGATGGTGAGCAGGTCAAGATAGGTTCCTCAACACCAAACAAAGCAAACCGTTTTCATCAGACTGCTTCCAGGTAATGTAGTCTTTCAGATGCGTATTACGTTCAAATTCACAATATTTCTATTTTTATTTTAGATTTATTTATATGTTTATATCTATTTGAAGATAACGGACATCTGGTGCTCCTAACTTCAGCAGGTGACATGGGGCTCCTAGTCCCTGCTCAGGCCTATCTTGGGAAATAGCCAGAAGGTCTCCTTTACAATATGAAACAATGATTTGGAAAGGTGATAAAATAAACAGACCTTAGGCAAAGATCTGCAATGATTGATTAACTGTCTGCCTTACATCTAGTACACTCTCTTTACTATTTACACCTGTATTACTAATAAAGAATAGTAAGACAACCTCAGTCTGGAATGGCATCATTCTTCTTTAACTATTACAAACAGCTAGAATCTGATTGGTTGCTATGGGCAACATCTCCACTTTTCCAAAGCTGCAGCTTAGTAAATCTGGCACAAAAAGTTTCCAAGTTCAGCAATGGGACAGAAAAATAATCTCAGTCTACCTCCAGTGATATTTAACAATCTTGGATTTTAGTTTACATAGATACTAAGCTTTCACGCTAAACGCCCTGCAGCAAAAGGAGATGAATGTTTCACTCTTTATTTAGTTTCTACTCCTCCCCAGGAGCCTCATGAGCACTGCGTGAGGCTCTGAAATGTTTTACTAGCATTATGCAAAGTAAACATTCCTCTACTTTACAGGGTCAAAATCCTTCTCCCTATCTTGTGTATCCTTTTAGGGCAGTCCTTTGCCAGAGCAACGCTGGACAATTAGAACCACAGTGTGAAAAATCACTGTAGACCGAATCACATTCCGTAAGTCTGTGACAGTTATTTTAGCAACTTATAGGTATAATGTAAAATGGATGAGCTATGGAAACAAGAGCAGATTAATTTGTTTTGCTCATGGAACTGTAGCCAAATATTACCGTATTTCCCCATGTATAAGATGCTTCCATGTATAAAACGCACCTTAATTTTGGGGCCTGAAATTTGAAAAAAAAAATGTATTTCATAAATATTGAACTCATCATTTAGCCTTATTGCCCCCTCTATTTGTGTCCAGCCAGTCTTACTGCCTCCTCTATTTGTGTCCAGCCAGTGTTATTGCCCCCTCTATTTGTGTCCAACCAGTGTTATTGCCTCCTCTATTTGTGTCCAGCCAGTCTTATTGCCCCCTTTTTGTGTGTGCCCACCCTGCCTTTGTTCCCCCTCCATGTCCAGCCTTCACATCCATTCATTAATTCCAATCACATCGCAGCACACTTACCTTTGCTCTCCTTTCAGCTCTCTCCCCCGCGGTGCGTTCTGCAGAATGGCGCTGATATGACCTTAGGTCACGCTAGCGTCATTGGCAGAGCGTGACACAGGGTGGGAGAGAGCCGGAGGGAGAGCAAAGGTAAGTGTGCTGCAGGCATCCCCTGTATAAGATGCACCCGGTTTTTAGACCCCAAATTTTTCTAAAAGAAGGAGCGTCTTATACATGGGGATATACGGTATATATTATAAAACTGAATTACCAGATGCTGCAGGGAGGAATTTGATAAGATTTAAGCTAATCTGCAGACAGTCCATAGAGTAATAAAAAAATTTAACTAAATAAAAAAAAAACCTTTCTACCTTTTTGGTTTGGGTCATTGGACCTGATCTTGAACTAAGAAGGTCAGTGAATTTTGCGTAAAATGGACCAAAAGGAAGAATTTTCTTGTAGTCTTACTTGGCTGCAGCACCTCAAGATCTTAGTAGAGCAGCCTATTACTTTTGTTAAAAAACATTATACAGCGGTGAACCAGGCAATATTTGTGTGCACTGGGTGTAATCTGCTGGAAGCGGCTCCTACTAGCAGCTTGCTGATGTGAAGTCAGGTGCTGAGAGCAGAGGCGGAACAAGCGAGTTGTGGGCCCAGGTGCAAAAAATATGCTTTGGCCCTGATGATATCCCAGGTAACCTGGTGGGGAGCTTCAGCGGTGCAGTGATGATGGCTGTGGGCCCTTGTATCAGCATGGGCCTCGGTGCCACTGCACCTGTTGCACCAATGGTAGTTTCGCCCCTGGCTGGGAGTTTTTATGCCATAAGCTAAGACAGCAATGTCTGCAAACATGCTGCAGGTCACATGAGATGCAGAACCGCACATAACTGTGTCATTTGAATTACAAGCATATACAGCATGTAGGGTACAGGCACACGGCAGTTACACTATAAGAAGATACCTGTCCAAATACCAGCACAAGGGCAGTGTGGTATAATGTATTTTAAGCTGTTATAAATACAGGGAACAGTTCAGGGGATTTATGAACAATGTAAAATAAAAAAATTACTTTTTCAGAATTGATATCAGCTTTAAACAGATGCAGCAATTTCATGATTACCGGTATATTATTTTCCAGGTTGTTTATTGTATGCCTCCGGGACTTGGACATGACCTGCAGAAGATGGAAATGTTTAAATGTAAACAGACCCGTGTTACATCTGCTTTCTGACCAGGGTCAGGTGCCCTTACTGTACGCTGACTATGTTGCTCCACCGCGTCCCTCCCCCAACACACCCCTCAGTGCGTGAGTCCCGGACGCCAGGGTTGCGCTATGATATGAATCTGCCATGGCTGCGCTCTATTCAGTTCTGCGCATGCACAATGCAAATAACCACAAAGAAACATCACACCAGCTGGCGTATGGACAGATCAGGACATCACTCACCCATCATCTCCTTTGACTGGTTGACCTGCAGGTTGTGGGAGGAGTTGCATCTAGTTAAGTCACCTGACATAGGAAATGGTCCTCTCTCTTCTTCGGATTTACCCTCCCTCCCTTTCCTCTTCTGTTTAGTATTTAGTTTTCCTTCTGCATTTGTTGACATGGTAGAAAGTAAGTTTGCTTATTGTGGTACTGTTGGCACAAGTGATGGTGAGTCAGATGAGGAACAATTTTCATCAGCGAAGGCATTCTCCCGTAGCACCTAGTTGAGGTGCAGTGCCCAAGGCAAAAGGAGAGTGCCTGGTTTGTTGTGCTTGTGTTTGCTTGTTGTTCATATGTTGGTGGAATATTATTTTAGTGATGCTGGCGCAGGTGGTGGTGAGTCTGATGAGGCACAGGTGATCATGTCGGCTGTTGAATTTGTCCTGAGTTGAGGCTTGTCTTTGAGGTGGGCCTCATGTAGCACCTAGTTGCAGTGATGAAAGGCTGGAGGAGAGCGCCTGGTTCTGTTTGTTGTTGAATTACTGTTCTGTGTGGAACCTGCAATTATTTGTTTTATGTGCTTTCTTTGACCCCCATCAATAATGATAATCCTTTGCATGAAGCACTATGGATGCCAAATGTGATATACAAGGTATGTCTATAAAATTACGAGACTGTGATTCCACCTAGTAAACAAAGCCAGTTATAATTGCATACGTAGTGACCTTGAACATGTGGCAGAATAGGTTCCAGAAGGCACAACAGTTACCAGCATTATTATAGGGAAGTTTTGAAAAAGTTGATAGAAAGAGTCAGAAAGAAACGGCCGCAACTGTGGGAAAATGGTTTCATTCTTCACCAGGACAATGCGCCTGCTCACACAGCACTTTCTGTGACCAATCACATTACTACACTTGAACATCCTCCATATTCGCCCGATTTAGCACCTTGTGACTTTTACCTTTTCCCAAAAGTTAAATCAGTGTTTAAAGGGACACATTTTGAGTCAGTTGATGCTGTAAAGAAGAACATGGCAGATATGTGGAAACAAATGACAGAAGTTGATTTGCTCCATGTCTTCGACCAGTGGAAAACAAGACTATAGCGATGTATTAGTGCAAATGGGGAGTATATTGAAGGGGACAAGCATTACCTTTGTAATACCAAGAAATAAAAGTGAGCTATTTAATCAGTCTCGTTATTTAATAGACATACCTCATATAAATAAATAAATTATTTACATTTAAATGATATTTTGACTTACAGACAAGTATCAGTGTTTTTTATTCAGTGTAGATCCCTTGGGGTGAGCGATGTTGCTGGTGGGCACAATTTCAGAATGCATTTACGCAATCTACATAAGAAAAAGATACGTAGATTCATATTTTATATGCCCAGTACTCTGAATACGGACTGCATCTTTGTGCTACACTTCAAGTACAAAACAGGTTCAGATTTCCATACAGGAAGTCTTTGCGACACCAAAGTGGAACGTGGTGTGATGTGTACGTCCTTGCCTAGGTGGGAAGTGTTTCAATTTCACCACAAGGGCATTTTAAGGCCTTTATGCCCTACTCATTATGCCCATCCTAATTTTAACTGATGATGGCACATATTTATCGTAGTGACATTATAATATAATAATATATTAATTGACTTTAAAATATAGCAGTTTAAAAAAAAATGTTACGTATCATAGTATAGTAGAGAGTAGCACATTAACTCTCAGACACTGTTGGATTACAGCCCATGGGCCTGATCCAGAACTACGCCCACGGGCGTAAATACGCCTGCCGTAATCGTAAATTCATCTAAAAACAGGCACTGCGCATGCGCACAGTGACTACTTCCTGTCGTAACTCGGTGTTGGCCATAGTTGAAAATAGGTCGTCCATAACAGTGGCGTAATTACAGACGAAAGGGCGTGTCTATATTACGATTGCCGTACGTACGATGCAGTTATGAAATGTAGGCAGGCCGATGCATTTAAATAATACCACTTGAACATCCTCCATATTCACCCGAGTTAGCACCTTGTGACTTTTATCTTTTCCCAAAAGTTAAATCCGTGCTTAAAGGGACACATGTTGAGTCAGGTGATGCTGTAAAGAAGAACATGGCAGATATGTGGAAACAAATGACAGAAGTTGATTTGCTCCATGTCTTCGACCAGTGGAAAACAAGACTATAGCGATGTATTAGTGCAAATGGGGAGTATATTGAAGGGGACAAGCATTACCTTTGTAATACCAAGAAATAAAAGTGAGCTATTTAATCAGTCTCGTTATTTAATAGACATACCTCATATAAATAAATAAATTATTTACATTTAAATGATATTTTGACTTACAGACAAGTATCAGTGTTTTTTATTCAGTGTAGATCCCTTGGGGTGAGCGATGTTGCTGGTGGGCACAATTTCAGAATGCATTTACGCAATCTACATAAGAAAAAGATACGTAGATTCATATTTTATATGCCCAGTACTCTGAATACGGACTGCATCTTTGTGCTACACTTCAAGTACAAAACAGGTTCAGATTTCCATACAGGAAGTCTTTGCGACACCAAAGTGGAACGTGGTGTGATGTGTACGTCCTTGCCTAGGTGGGAAGTGTTTCAATTTCACCACAAGGGCATTTTAAGGCCTTCAGCCCTACTCATTATGCCCAATTTTAACTGATGACAGCACATATTCATCGTAGTATTTATCGTAGTGACATTATAATATAATCATTTATTAATTGACTTTAAAATATAGCAGTTTAAAAAAAAATGTTACGTATCATAGTATAGTAGAGAGTAGCACATTAACTCTCAGACACTGTTGGATTACAGCCCATGGGCCTGATCCAGAACTACGCCCACGGGCGTAAATACGCCTGCCGTAATCGTAAATTCATCTAAAAACAGGCACTGCGCATGCGCACAGTGACTACTTCCTGTCGTAACTCGGTGTTGGCCATAGTTGAAAATAGGTCGTCCATAACAGTGGCGTAATTACAGACGAAAGGGCGTGTCTATATTACGATAGCCGTAATTACGATGCAGTTATGAAATGTAGGCGGGGGGGTGAATTTAAATCGTACAGTATGGGCGTGCTTAGGCTGTTACGAACATCGCGTAATTACAACTGGACGTACTTACGATAGGAAAAGTTAAGGTGGGATTTGGCAAGCGTAAGGAGGTGAAATTACAGTTGACCAAGGGGATAGTCCGGGGGAATGCATTGTATTTATGCTGATCGTATTTACGCACAGCGCATGTCTGTAGTTCAGGATCTGCCCCCTTGTGGTTAGTTACATGTTATCTGTTCCATCTGCATCAATGCCTATAAAAAAAAATTGTTTCTAATATTATATTAATATTTTTACACTTTTAGTAAGTTTCCTAAACTATTTCTTCAAATATCAATATCAAATTGCGAGGACACATTGGATTAAATTTATACCATTTGCAGGATCTACGACTTTGATTAATTTGATCCTCAATTCACACTTTCGAATGAGCAGGAAATTAAAACATACATTCAGGATTTCCACTCAACAAGGGGCTGACTAAATACTTTTTTCTAACGCTCAAAAACGTTCAATCAACATATAATAGAGTCAGATTCGCTAGAATAGCTGTGGTCAAGCAAAGCCCTGCTGGTTTTTATATGAAAAAACAACATTTCACCTTCTCCAAATATTGCTATTTCAGAATATGTTGAACATTCAAAATCTTCATCAGTTCTATTATGCTTTTGCTTTTCTCCTTTTCTGAAGTGTCTCAATCCTTTGTCCAATTTCTATCCTCTGTGGCTTTCTATAATAAAGTAGATGTTATTGAGAAGCAGTTCAAGTTCAGTAGCTCAGTCTCCACTCATAACTATTCTGCTGAAGTGAAAGCCTTAAAACAAACTGTAGCATTAAAATATTAGCTGATGACAATGAGTGCTTTAATATGTTTAAGTTTGAATCAATATATTATGCAGATGTGGAGCTTGACATCCCAAATCATATTTCATCGGGTGACCCCAGTTCTACTGCTATGGCCTCTCAGTCCATTCTGGAAAGATCGGGATGGGTTTCTCTCAGGGTTGTCGACTCTCCCGGAATATCTAGTATGTCTACCGGTATCCCTGAGAGCTGGAAAATCTTCCATTATTTAATGCAACTCACAGCCTAAAGTCCCGCCCCCTACCTATCTATACTATACATCCCAGTGTTACTAGTGATTAGGCAGGATTTGATTATGTAATTTGCAGTCCCAATGCAATTGCCGATACTCCAGCAGAACAGTTTTCTAAATTTAAGTTTTGCTTTAGTTACACTATACTTAAATACAAAGGGGACAGGTTTACTAAGCTGCAGGAATGGAAAAAGTGGAGATGTTGCCTATAGTCAGATTCTATCTGACATTCTCTAGTATGTAATAGGAAAGTGAGAACTAGAATCTCATTGGTTGCTATAGGCAACATCTCTACTATTCCTTTTTCTATAGTTTAGTAAATCTAGTCCAGTTTTGCTTTATTACACTACACTATAGCAGTATCAGTGGCTTCCTAGTAAGTAAGCTACTAGCTGCTAGCAAGCAGAAAACTTATAGTACATTCAGCAATTTGATGCATGGGCAGATAACAGCTGGAAGGCAGACTGGCAGAGGCTCTATTATCATGTAGTTTGTAGCCAACTAAACACACACCATCCATTTATAAGTTCACCAACATAGCTTCATCCACAGGGAACAATAGTATTTCAAACCATAAATTCCTCCCCAGATTTGTCCTAATACAATATCGGGCTGACCCAGAGTTTGGGAGTAAGGGCAAGGTGCAAGTGTACAGCTCGGCTAAACCATTTTGCAGAGTAAGGGGTGATAATTATTTTTAAATATTTTGCATCAAGGAAAATACTTTTTTTTTTGCACATAGAACTCACATACTGCAGAGCTTTATATTTCATCAATAAATTAGAGTTGAGCTAAGAAACGTCACCTCTCCTTGAAGTTAGATATGGTATCGCTCAGGTCTACACTTACCTAAAAAAAGGGGTTAGTGCAGATCTGAATTCCCAATATGTCTTTACCACTCTGAGTGTCACTCAATCCAACACTACTAAATAAAGATGGCTAGGACAGGTGTGTTGTTTGGTCTATATGTAAGGCTCATCACAGTCACACCTTTGCTTGATGCTGTTAATTTAAATCAGGGCCAGATCCAGGGACAGATTAATGGCCACATGGGCATGTGGCTGAAAATGATCTCTGGCCCATTGGAGTGGTTGTGACGGTCAGAGACAGAGAATAGTAGAGTAGAAAGATTATAAGTATGGGAAAATGGTTGGGTATATTTACAAAAACTGACAGAAAGTGTACTATAACAGTGGGAGCGAAAAAGAATAAATAAATAAAAAAAATGTGGCTATAAATGAGGAATCAGGAAGCGGATCCAGACCTCCGTGTGTTTACTGTATGCACAGAGATCTGGTATCCTGCATGGAAGAGGGGAATGAACTCCCCTGTCTATAACGACCACTGATCCACATGGATCCCTTTAACCCAACCCAGTCTGTAATATTTACATGTTCTCCCCATACACCTTACAGAGTGTAGATGGGTGGAGGGGATGGATCTCCAGGCATACAGAACCTAGTTCCGTATGCCAGGAGACACGTGGGGTAACATTTGGTGCGCTCATGCACGGACGTTATCAAGAGACTTACGGCTTATAGAGGTCTGGATCCGGTCCCAGGAGTGTGGGTCTCCGCAAAGAAAATCTGAATTTCGAAAATTCTGATTTCTCCCAGCCAGTTGTGACATGGCTGGGATTTCGATTGCATATGCCCCGATGGGGCATTGCAATTGCTCCACGGAGCACCGAGCTAAAAATGATCACTGGCCCATTGGAGTGGTTGTGACGGTCAGAGACAGAGAATAGTAGAGTAGAAAGATTATAAGTATGGGAAAATGGTTGGGTATATTTACAAAAACTGACAGAAAGTGTACTATAACAGTGGGAGAAAAAAAGAATAAATAAATAAAAAATATGTGGCTATAAATGAGGAATCAGGGAGCGGATCCAGACCTTCGTGTGTTTACTGTATGCACAGAGATCTGGTATCCTTCACGGAAGAGGGGAATGAACTCCCCTGTCTATAACGACCACTGATCCACATGGAACCCTTTAACCCAACCCAGTCTGTAATATTTACATGTTCTCCCCATACACCTTACAGAGTGTAGGTGGGTGGAGGGGATGGATCTCGAGGCATACAGAACCTAGTTCCGTATGCCAGGAGACACGTGGGGTAACATTGGTGCACTCATGCACAGACGTTATCAAGAGGCTTATGGCTTATAGAGGTCTAGATCCGGTCCCAGGAGTGTGGGTCTCCACAAAGAAAATCTGAATTTCGAACAGGCTGGGATTTTTGATTGCATATGCCTCGATGAGGCATTGCAATTGATCCACGGAGCACCGAGCTGACAGTCAGGTCAGTTACACTGTAACTGACGTCATGCTTTATATAAAAGGCTGCACCCTAGCGACCGAATGGTCATTAGGAGCAGCCCAGAAGAAGAAGAAGGAGCCTGTCCCCGCCATGTCAAGCACTGAAGAGCCAGAGGACTGGACCAGAACAACAGGGATTCCACTGCAAGCAACCGGACAACAGTCTCTCAACTGAAGAAAATTCTACTCTGCAAGCAAGGCTTCCCAAGAAAGATGACAGCAAACGGTGAGTGACAAATACTTTTATTCTTTTATTACACCACACACTGCATTCATACACAGCAGTATAGGACACGGTGACCAACGGAGGTAAGTGCAAACATTAGGGGACATTATTAGTGAGGGAAAATGTTTTATTTACATTCACACTTTGATTAATGTTGAAATGTATGTTTTGTGTAGACTGTTTTTTTTTTACACTTTACACGCACAACACACACAGCGCTTCTAACCATGCTCACGCTGATATTACTACAATGCTAAGCAATGCTTAGCTTGTAGTTCTATCAGCACTGCATAGCTAAGGCTTTCAACCATGCTGCAATTTTTTTTTTTTTTTTTTAACTCCAGCAAGTTGCCGCGATTTTTTAAAGGACAAATCGCGGTTCTTCTCTATAGAAAAGCACCGCGATTTACCCCTTGTAAAAGCGCCGCATCTGGCGGGAGTTTAAAAAATTTGCAGGCAATTCGCAACTTAGTGAATTTGGTGAATTCACGCTGCAAATCCCCTGAAAATAGCAGCGACTTGCTGCGAATTGAAATTGGTGGCAAAAATCGCCTTTGTAAATATACCCCTAGGTCAGAGAGTGACCACTATTGGTGCAATTGGGGTCATTGCCTGAGTTCCCCTTTAACTTGTTGCCATTGTACCCAGACCCTCCAACATGACCCATTCCATTAGGTAAATTTAATCAGCTCCTAAGCTTCCAACTGTCACTCACCTGGTTTAAATGAATTTGCCTCTTCAACAAAGGAGGTTACCATAGTAACTGACAGTTGAAAACTGAGGAGCAGAGTATTTTTTACCTAATGGAATGTGTCATATTGGAGGGTATGTTGCACCTGCTGCACCCATATTAATTACACCATGGGTTTAAAACTGACTAAAGTCTAGGTGCACAGTGCCCTGCATTTTTTAAGGTCATCAATGTAAACTAATATGTATATTTAATATTAAAGCAAATGTTAAATCCTGACAACAATATTGATTTGAAACAGCGTTTGATTGATTTGATTTCTGCTGTTTTCCTAACCTTCACTTGACCCTGCAACTTCTTTATCACAGTGGTTGATATGTTTATCTTGTTTTCTGTGCTCATACAAGTCCCAACTCACCTCCATCCAAACCTTTTCATGGCTATTCCTTTCCCACTGCATTATACACTTAGAATGGTCATTATATCAAGCCTTTCTATTAAACAAAAGTGCTGAACAAAGGCAGAACCTTTTTGAACCCTCTGCAAAAAAGGATTACACAAAGGTATGCCATCGAAGCATAAAACAGTATTACGCAGCCATTCCTGTTATTCAAATATATTTACTTTCCAAAGAATTAAAAAAGCCATTGAGAGGCTGCATTAAACTAAACATTTCTTTCAACCAGCCCCTCCCTTAATTGTCCGCAGTCTTGTCCTTTCTTATACTCTTTGTCATATCAGCTAATGAATGGTTGTCCTTGGAATGTGGGCAGTGCAGTATAAATGATGCTATACTTACAATCCGCAGTGCCTCACTTTTATTAGAAACACTTATTCAGCAGCATCTATAGCTAGTGCCACACTTACAGAAAAAGACATTTCCATGCTCTTATAGGCCTGAAACAGCAGTTATCACAGGGCGTACCCTTTCTGCAGGTAATTATATAATCTGATATCATCAGATGAAAAACCAGAGGTAGAGAGGAACTGTATTAATAATAAAGGCTGAGAAATAGTTCCTGACTTATGAAAAAAAGAATAATGGCCATATCAATTTTTATCTCATACATGAAATGAGACCTTGAAAAGTAATTACCATTTATACCTAAAAATAATTAGCCCCAAAACATTTTCCTGTAAATCATAGGTTTTACCATATTTTCTGTGTTATTAAACAAATAAGCTTTTGCTCCTGCTACTTCGGCCTCTAAATTTAAATAGTAAACTATAAGTTCTCCTACTATTAAACAGTTAAGGTGGCCACACACTAAAGAGATTATGGACCTGATTCAGAGTTTTAGCAGATGCGCATTCTATTCAGAGGTGCGTGTTTCTGAAGAATTATCGAAAGAACGAGAATTCAGTGTCAGAGATCTCGTTCTCTCGATGATTCTTACAGTGCCCAAAGGGTATAAATACACCCCAATGACAGTAG
This sequence comes from Limnodynastes dumerilii, assembly GCA_011038615.1. Classification (NCBI taxonomy): domain Eukaryota; kingdom Metazoa; phylum Chordata; class Amphibia; order Anura; family Limnodynastidae; genus Limnodynastes; species Limnodynastes dumerilii. The sequence continues at coordinate 930,866 of WWET01000135.1, read as the reverse complement.
ACCTGTCATTAGCGCCGGGATGTCCTGCGTGCAGGACATGGTCATCGTCGTATGTATAGGGTTTTTTAATTTGCCTAGGCCACCCCTGGATTAAAAGCCTACAACACTGGACCCCCATCAGAGCAGGTAAGTATGTTTTTTCTTAATTTATGTGGGCATTTTTTGGGGGCATTTTTTTGTAGCGGGCACATGTCATGTTTTTTTATTTATTCTCTGTGGGCACTGTAATTTTTTTAATGACGGGGTATTTATATTTCTATTTAATTTCTTATTATTAGG
>WWET01000135.1:910328-923888 GCA_011038615.1 Limnodynastes dumerilii | reverse complement strand
AAAGGGGGGTGGCTGGCACCCAGGGTGAGAGGCCTGGTTGCCCACCCCCACCTGGCCACTGAAACTCCCAGCCAGGGGTGGGTAAGCACCAGGGGTAGGAGCCCCCATATAGGACAGGGGAGATGTCACTGGGGTGGGGGGCAAAGGGGGCACAGCACTGTCCCCAGGAGGGGAGGACCCACCACCCTGGGCATCTTGCCCAAGCGCAGCAGGCCCTCCACTGGCATCCCCAGCACCCTGCAATAACATTGGTGGTGCAGCAGGCTGGAGGGCCTCGGCCACCGGCGACCCCCCCGCGACCGCCGCCCGCCCCCACGTGTCTCCAGGAGCGGGCCGCGCCACGGGAGTATCGGCGCTGCCGCCAGTCCTCCCAGAGCATTGGCGGCTCAGGGGAGCGTCTCTCCTGCGGGGCATAGAGCGCCGCGACGCTCTATGCCCACGCGCAGCCGGACGGAAATGACTTCCGGCCGGCGCCTCAGGCACAGCTGCACGGCCGCGGCTGCTGGCTCTCCCCTGGGAATGGGAGCGAACCGCAGGGGGAGCCACAGAAGGGCCAGGGGAAGCCTCTGCCATACGAGCAGGTGGGCGGGACACCCTGGCAGACCGCACACGCCGCTGGGCCACCAATGCAGTTGGAGCAGACATAGTAAGAACAAGGAGCAATAAAAGGCAAAACAAATTTTTTTAAGGCACACAGCAGCGATTGTTAACCAACAAATAACAGTCACAGTAGGATACAGGCCTGATAAAGAGGTAATGCAGCAGCATGCAGGATGAATTGCAGCAGGAAAAAAAGGGGCTGGAGAGTGAGCCCAGGGGTTTTTTATTAAGAGCTATACACCCCACCCACCATGACCAGGATTGGGCACCCAAGGGAAAATATTTACTCATGCCACAAACCCCCTCTGGCAACTTAATCCAGCCTCCATTCCCAGCCACGCAGTTTAATTTTCCCTCAGGTTATTAACCCTCGGTTCACCAAAGCAAAAAAACAAAAACAACAAAAAATTGTACTAATCAAGATTTTACCACAGGACAGTACAGATAAATCCGTTTGGATGATTGCACCCAAAATGTATTTATGCAAACAGTTTAGTTATGTGATCCATAAAACCTTCAAGAAATATCGTTTAGAAATTTGTCAGGCAATAATATATTATTATATTAAGTGTGTAAACCACATTACTACATATAGAAAGAGTGGTGTTTCACAGAGGTCAGGCAACATTGACCACATTTTTATATATATTTTTTTAAACTGTCACTCAGTTGGGGAAATAGCAACTGGTAGTGTTTGTTTCCAATGGAAGAACCTTCAAGATCTTAAGACCTGATCCAGACTTTTGAACACTTTCTGTACGTTTGGGGGGTCTTAGAGTATGCATGAAAGAGGGAAGTGAACGCCCCCTGTCACTCTCCTCTCTCTACCTTGGCGGGCGGAGGGGAAGAACCCACCTTACGGCCGCCCAAGGTCAGTACGGCCGGCATCGGAGCGGGGAATGCACTTACGTGTCCAGATTTCTACCCTAACTTTTGAGCTGATTGTAATGGGGCTTCCCCTGCCCTGTCCCCTAATTTGCATGTCTATCTCTGCCTTTACGGTGGAGATACCGCATGTGTAAACCTTTTCATAACAGCTGCCGGCACTTACAGCATCGTATGAAGTATGCGCACAACCTTTAAAACAGGGGAATTACGGCCAAAGGGCACGTAATTCCCCTGTCAGCTGTTCTTCAGGATTTGGCCCTTTATGCTTAAATCCTAACCTACGTAACTCAGTTCCATATGATAGCTGTTACGTGCGGAAATCGCACACGTAACATTGGAAAGGTACATGCACCCTGCCCCCCAGACACTCCACTTACACATTTTGTATGCGTATGTAAGGTGTCGTTCTTACGTCTGGATCTGGTCATTAGTCACATATATTATAGCCTATTTATGAATAATTGGGAAAACTACATTTGTCTCTTAAGCACATAGACCAAAATATGCAGAACGTAAATACTTTAGCTGGGTTCTCTCATTTTCTTTAAGGTCATTGGGCCAGACCATGAGTTCATTACGAAAACGTATATATACGCTACCCGCTTGCGTAACTTTGACTTCTTGTATGTACTGCGCATGTGTGCGTCAGATGTTAGGCATCGTAACTTTGATCGTACGTACCTTCCTCGTAAATACGTACGAAGGAGCGGGTCATCCTTACGATGGGCGTAAATACGCTTTGTAGGTGAAGGGAGGCATTTTAATTATACAGCATGGGCCGTGTTAGGCAGTTATGTGCGACAATCCATCACGCACGACCGTACTTACACAAGGAAAAGTTAAGGTAGGGTTTAGTACTCATATATCAAGTAAATTACGTGCGACCAAGGGGAGTGCCCGGAGGAGTGCATAGTACTTACGATCGTGTAAATACGCTATAAGATTGTACTTAAACTGCACTTAGGTCTGGATTTGGTCCATTGATTTTTGGCAAATTTAGGAGCATTAATGTTAACATACATAAACGTATATAGTTTACAGTAATTAATTTATTGACATTTATTTATTTCATACAATATTGAGGCAATTGTGCATAAGTATACTATTATATCACATTAAAGTTTGTATATTTCAGTGCTGTCTACTTATATTACAATACAGTGACACCCACCCTCAGAACAAAGAGGAACTGCAGATAAGATCATCCCAGCCAGAGGTAAGATGTGCACAAGGCACAACAGACAATGAGGAAAGGAGCGTCTGTCCTTCATTTTCATCAGGGCAACAGTTTATAGTAAAAAAAAAATTATGATTTTTATGTTTCATTAGTTAGTTTGTTTTATCATTGCCTTAATGCAGAATTAGATTTCAGTATGGCTGTGCACATAATGCTACATAGTATAGCACAGATCTTACTGGTTTCCTTTTTTACTAGTTGAATAATATGATGGGAGATGAGGGAAAGAAACATTTTGCTCCCACAGTCTCAGTACTCAGTCACACCTACATATGACAGTTATGATGCAATAGTTGAGGCAGTTAATAAATATCTATGAATGGCAGATAAGTATCTGCCCTGCCAAACAATTCCACATTGCAACAGACAGGATGTCTGCTAGCACAAACAATAACTACAGCCAAAAATCATTTCATTGTACTGATTATTAATTTCCAATGGTATAACCCATATGTGACAAATAAGTAAAATATTCCTTAGGGATCCTTGGAAAGAACATTAGGAAAAACATGAAAATAACTTTCTTTAGAATAACCATGGACCTGATTTAGACTTAAGAAGGTGCTTAAAATAAGAGAGGAAAGTCACTCCTGGGCTAAACCATGTTGATTGCAGGGGAGTCATATTTCATCTGTTGCAAACAGTATTAGAGTTGAGAGGTGATGTTTCCTATCCCAAGTCTAAATAACAGTGTAATAGTAACGCTGGTCAGTATCTGTGCGCCTTAAGCAATTCATAGATATATAAATACAATTTACTTGACTCCCCTGCAATCAGCATGGTTTAGCCCAGGAGTGACTTTTCTCTCTTATTTTAAGCACCTTCTTAAGTCTGAATCAGGTCCCATCTCCATAAGCAAAATGGATCAGTTTATATCTGTGGGATTATCCTATGGAAGCGATGGTCAGCACGACACAACATGTATGAATGGGTGGGCTGTTAACCATCCAAAGGGCTGCATATAAGCGCTTAATAAGTTCAGTCAACATATTTAAATCAGAGAAACTACTATATAATACCATACCAGAATACCACGAACAAAAAACATCTGACCTCAGCTCAAAGAACTGGAAGATGCATATAACCTTATTTCTGGAAATGTCTTAGATACAATTATTGAATCCAGAGTGTTCAGGGAGAGTCAAACTAAGTATATTCATTGGTGACATGGGGCCGGATTCAGAGCTCCGGCCGCAATGCAATTGAGGCCAGAGTTCTGCGAAAAGTGCTAATTTTGGAACGTGATCTACGTTACTTCTTGCAATGTAGATTGCGTACACGCGGTTTTAAAGACTGCGTGTACGCAATCTACGTTGCAAGAAGTAACGTAGAATACGTTCCAAAATCCGTCTCTGAATCCGGCCCATGGGGTGGTGCTTTTCACCTGCTACTCGGTGGACCCCCATAAGCTCCGGGGGTACAATAGTTCTGGTTGCCCCCCCCCCTGATGGGGTGTCCCTGACTGTACCTTTCTGGGGGAGCTAGGCTTACTCCAAGTTCCTCCAAAGAATTTATGTTGCAGTACTGGGGACCCAAATTCTTCTTGCTTGAAATTCCCTATAACTCTCCGTCTATAGATCAAAATGCAGAAAATAAATATCATGCCGTACCTTGAAAGAATATCAGGACTAAAAAATTGTATCAGGGAACTGTGACTCAGCCTTCATTTACATGAACTTTAAATTTGCAAACTCGCTCTTCTAGAAGTATCAGACTTTACAAAATAAATTAACATCCAATATGCCTAAAAGATAAAAGTGAAACCTGATTAATTGAATACTTTTCCAGTTATTTCCACGGAAATTCAATTATGTAACTTGATAAGTGCACCTTTTAAAGTTCTTGGCTTGTTGAAGACATGTTGATAGACTCAGTAGAAGAACTAGACCATGTCATTGGATCTTGCAAAGCAGTCACATGAGAACTTGCCAACTCTTATGGACAGTTTGTTAATATATTCAAGAGAGCCACCCAAATAGATTTTCAGCTCAGTTTTCCAAACCAACTCTCAAGACGCACAGTTTGCATTCACTAAGGCAGCACTTTATTAAGTATGCCCCACTTCCATGAATATATAGGCATTCTTGGCATTCTCTCTCTACTCTGGAGAAGAGGATATTTATCAGGAGTCAAGCCACAAATGGCTGGGAATCTAGAGCTTTCACTTCCCAGAGAAAGTTTAGATAAAGCTCTCAGCTGACCCTAAGGGACTAACAGGCTCTCTATACAGGAGACTCTTTGATTCTATTACAAAAATGAGAGCCAGATTTGTGTGGGCCTGTTAGAAATGAAAGCCTCAGTGCCATATCACTGTGGAATGATTTGTATGGCTGAATTTCTCTTTCCTGTTCAGTGAAAATCCACAGTGTGTACTAATGGCAAATGCTAACAAGACGTAGCAAACTATACACAAATATCTATCCTGTTATAAATGTAATGGATTTGAATGTAGTTTTAATGAAAACTTCAGTGTACAATCCTGCCATTTCCAAATCGCTGTCAGAGCATCTGTATGGCAATGTGCATAGGATAAAGTACTTTTTACCATAGATGTCTTACTACCTACAACGTACAATAAACTCTTTGCGTATTACTGTCATCTATACAACTTTCTTGAAATATGCAAATACAAGCAAGAAAAGTCTGGGCTCCATTTACTTACAATAATATTTAGGGCCGGATTTACTAAGCTGCGGGTTTGGAAAACGGGAGATGTTGCCCATAGCAACCAATCAGATTTTACCCGACATTCTCTGGTATGTAATAGGAAAGTGAGAGCTAGAATCTGATTGGCTGCTATAGGCAACATCTCTACGTTTCCAAACCAGCAGCTTTGTAAATCTGGCCCCTGGAATGTTTCTTACCTGATCCATGCGTATCGATGTCCGGCAACTCCTCTCGCAAGATTTACAAACACTCATCCCTACCTAATAACAACTAATAGGGTGAGGAAAAGGGAAGTATTTGCGGAGACCACTGGAATTCCATGCTTTCCATGTTGTTGATAGGATTGTAAATAATAAACACTTTGATTTCAGGCAATAAAGTCCACTTTTGTGTGAAAACAGCCTTTATCGCCTGTGAAATCGATGTGATCAAGGTTTTGTAAATGGAGCCCTCCATCTCTTAAGTAGTCCTTTAGTATTAATTTCAAGGAAATGTGTTTCACCAGTTTCATAACCTAGATCAGGGGTTCTCAACCACTGTCCTCAGGGGATGTGGGTCCCCTCTAAGAACAGCCCTATTTCGATAGGATCATGCTCTCCCAACCAGTTTTGAACTGTCTGGAATATCCATTGCTTATGCCTCGATGAGGCATAAGCCCCCCCATCGCTGCGGGGACTGCAACCGGTGCATGTATTCCAGGTCTCCTTGTTGGAGCACAGGCGATCTTGCTATTGACTGACATGTGAAAACATCCACAGGTGGTAATCATTATATCTGTACATAGAAAACATGCCTTGTTAATGGTACCTGAGGACCAGGGTAGAGTACCCCTGGTCTCGATGGCAACATCTCATGTGAAAGTCTTAATATCAAACCCTATCAGCTAATTGTGGCTAGAGAGGGTTACATAAATTCAGTGTAGCACTATTTGTTGTAGGGTTCCTATGTTATTTGACATTAAATCTTATTTAGACTATAGACTGCTCTGGGAAGAGAGGATAGCGTAGCAAATTACGTCACCACAATGCTAAGCCACAGTTCACGTAGTGGTTGGCAGGACTCTGATTTATGTCATCAAGCCCCTAGATCTGGAAGTCTGCAGTGCCATGCCAGGAGTCTGGGAGAGATTCCAGAATTTCAGTGGTCTCCTGGACCTTTCCAAGAGGTGGTGATTGTTATAACGATAGCACACAGCAGGATCAAACAACTAGTACCTTTTACATGGTATAGTTATGTGGAAAGATACTGGGCTTTGTGAAAGTTGTAAAAGATTATTAAATTATTGATGTATATCGTATCATGTAAGGGAGATATTCATGTCCTGTCTCAGCAGTTATCTCGAACTACTTTTCATTTTTTCTTTTCTGTAACTCACAGCTCTGGCAAAGGACTCAAATCAGGACTGTTCCACTGAAATTGGGGCACCTGAGAGGCGAACTTAGTATAGAATGAACTTCTGTCCCTGCTACAGGGATGTTACAGAGCACAGTGAACATGGGGGTAGATCCAGACCTTGTGCTTGTTACGCTTCATCGCGTAGCATATTTTCTATGCACTCCCCTAGGCACTCCCCCCGCTTGTATGTACTGTGGCCGTTTTACGCTTCCCAAACCCTACCTTAACTGTTCAAAGTGTAACTGCTGACGTACGTTAAGGCTACATGTACGTAACTGCCGCACGCCCATACTGTATGATTTAATTGCCTCACCCCGCTGCCAAAGCATAATTACAGGTGTCATATGGATGTCACGCCCCTTCGTTCATAGTTACGCTGTTGATACGTGGCTGGTACATACGTTCAGAGTTACGCGGCGTAACAACTAATGGGCGATTTTATGTCAGCGGCTAGCGTAAAATCGCTGGCGTACATAGTTTAGGATCCAGCCCATAATAATTAGTAAATATTTATCATGTTCACATTTATATATATAAATATATAGTGGCTTTATTTGACTTTTAAAATATGCTTGTTTATTAGAGTAATGCGTGACACATAACTGTGTGGCTAGATACATCCTGCATAAAGTAGAAAGTGTTAATATGTAATGTATGTGCATTAATACCGTCCTAACATGTTCACAATCAGACTGCTAGCTTATTCCAATGTATAAATAAGCTCATGAAAGCATATCAGCCAAAGCAGATTAAACCACTTGTGAATCCAAGAAAATAAATAACACACGCGGTGGGTGGAACAATCTGACCACATGCCATTATGGGAATGCGTCACACACATATTTGATGCTTCCCAGAACCTCACAGGATTCAGTCAAAGGATAATGGAGCAATGTTAACAAATTGCAGTCACCTTCCAAATGTTAAAGTACAGCTGATAACTAATGTCAGAGCTGCATATTTCACGCAACATACCATCTCTGTAAAAAGGCAATGCTTCACTTATATAAAAGGCATAAATAACTATCATTAGAAAGAGAACAATCTGTGTTTCCTCCTCGGTGGTCCATATATTTAATTATCTTTAGTTTAAAACAATAGATTCAACAGGGATTACCCCACTGGATGCCAAAAATCACATAGGAGTTTTAGCATTGCTGGTGGGCTTAAACTCTGAAGCATTAATCTTTGTTTTTCATATGTCTAGAGACAGTGCTGACATGGGAAACCTTGCAGTTTATTCTGTACTGCTAGTCCCCGGAGCAGGGTTTTAATGCCCATGTGATCACAATAGATTGATACTATAGGGGCTGAGTCCCATTTGGAAGCAAAAGATAACCAGGGGTAAAAAAAATTTGCAATGTGAGGGATGTAAATTAATCACAGGGATATAAGCGATCAACGATTGACTACCTTACATCACAGCACCCAACATTAATACAAATAAAGACAACTTTATCGGATTTAAAAAAAAGGGGGATTTAGGTTTTATTAATTGAAATAGAATTTTTTTAAGACTATAAAATTTAGGGTTGAGACAAGTGGCAAATAACAAGTGGGTGTCACCTCAGGATACTTAAAGGAAAACGATTCTTCATTGATAAGATGCCCCCACCCAAATACCCTGACTACACCTCTTCACTTGCACACCTCACCATGTGGAGGAGGCAGACCAGAACCCTGACACAGGTCAGGCGAATTTTTGCAAATAGCTTTATTTTTACATTGTGATTTAGAGTTCAGCTGGATAAAATGTAATCTTAACTTTATTTATTTTATCAGCATTTCTTAAATATGTCTTATGCTGCACTATAACCCTGTTTTCTGTCTTCCACTGCGTTGGTGACTGGTGGGCCCACTTAACGGTACACCACTGTATAGACCAGGGGCCTCATTTACTAAGGGAGATTTGAGTAAAATCGCCAGAGATTTGCAAGTCTCCGGATTTACTAAAGCAAAATCTCCACAAACTCGCTGGAGATGAGTGGAGAATTAAATCTACAGTTTTTAAATTTCTATGGTGATTTTTTGCATGAGGAACATACAAATTTTTGGATTTACTAAGAGGAGATTTTCAAAATCACTGGAGTTTGGCCTCAAAGTCTACACAGATAAATCTCAGGGGGGGTCAGTGGAGACATTCCTTAAATCGCTGGTAATTGGTCATGTAATCATGTGTCAGAGCATGAAAGTAAGGTGTAAATGTATTTCAGCTAATTATTTAGACTCAAGACAAAAGCTATGGCTTTCTGTGTCGCATATGCATAGTGGATGTTTAATGTGCAGTTTAGTCTTAATAAGGGCAACAGAAAGGACAGAGCAACAGCAGGACCACAACCATCACCAGCTCATGGTTCATCGCAGGCAGCACATAACATCATTTGTGTGTGTTTGGCCGGCGTTTGAACTTTGACTTCCTGTCTGATCAGGAGGTAATTCAATTGTTTTGCCTCAACCGCACTAACCTCCTGAGCCGTTATGAGCAGATGGGGAGGGATTTGGACCAAGCAACATCACGGTCTCATGCAGTGTCTGGGCTACACAAATTACTGTGTATTATCCACTTTTTGGCCACAGGGTCATTCCAGTCTGTGACTGGCAGAGTGGTTGGAATATTACAGGCGACATTTTCACATTACATAACTCATGTGTTAAGTGCACTGATTAAATTGTCGTGTACATATATCTGCTTCCCCAGCCAGGAGGAAACTTGGCGTGACCTGAAGTTACACTTTTATCGATTCTCTGAATTTCCCAATGTCCTTGGAACGATAGATTGCACACATATTGCGCTGAGACCACCTAAAAGCAGGGCACATTTATATACTAATCATCACCTTTACCACTCATTAAATGTGCAGATGGTCTGTGATGCTGATAGTGTTCTGTGTGAAGTCTCCCGATTTTTGACATAACACCGGAGATTTTAAAGCAAACTCTGGAGATTTACTGTGAAACAAGCATTTTCCTATACATACCATTACATTAATACAAATCACGTGCAACTCCAGAGATTTAAATATCCGGAGAAAAATCTCCGGACATCTCCGGAGTTTGAAAATCTCCATGCAAAATCTCCCTGTAGCAAATACAGAGGTTTTTGTGAAAAAATCTCCACTCAACTCCGGAGATGTATGGAGATTTATCTTGGAGATTTAAATCTCCCCTCAGTAAATGAGGCCCCAGGACCGTGATCATCTCAGGAGACCTTCACTTATGACACCACTTGGGGCATCGGAGGGCACAAAAGCATATTTTTTCACCTGGACCTACTACTTACTTTTTCCATCACTGTTATACCCCTAACTCTTATTCAGTCAGAAAGGGCCTGAACAAGATTCAAATGCTAAGAAAAGTATTGTGTGTCTCAGAAAAAGCGTGTTGCACATAATATGTTCTCATGGAAAATCTAAACGTGCAAATAAGCACAAGGCTGTCTTGGTGGCAACTGCATATGGGCCACATTATACATACACACCCACTTTCACCATGGTGGCTAAGCTGTGTGGGAACGCTTAATTGATATTGTGCATGAACATTTAAATATAGTCTTATCAAACAGCATTCCTATACATATAATGAAGCATTCTGAAGGTAAAATGTTCCTGCAATGCTCCTGTATAGTCTGTGGAATGTCAGCCCAAAGCAGCATTCTAGTCTTAGGACCGGATCCAGAACTAAGAATACACAGCGCTTGTAAGTCTCTACAGCAGAGGCAATGTACACTAAGGAGCTGATCCAGAGTGTTAGCGAATGATTAGCGGTATGCTTTTTTTATTTTGTTTTACTAATGTAAATCCCCCCACCCCTGCCAATATAAATAAATTAAATAATACATTTACCGCAACACATCAGCCCGTAAGTGTGTAACTTTTAGTAAGTGAATCATAATGGAGGAGAATCGTCCCTAAGGGCTTGGTCAAGCCCCTACTGTACAAGTTAAATACTCCCACCCTTGCACACCATGCATGCATGCGGTATGCATGTCTAGTCACATGTGAGTACACATTTCATGTGAATATGCACAATGCAACGGGCAAAGGCGGAACTAGCAAGTTGTGGGCCCAGGTGCAGATAATATGCTTTGGCCCTGATGATATCCCAGGTAACCCAGTGGAGAGCTTCAGCGGTGCGGTGATGACGACTGTGGGCACTTGTATCTGTATAGACCCCCGGTGTCGCTGCACCTGTTGCACCAATGGCAGTTCCGCCCCTGGCAACGCAGTGTCTTCATATCGGGTCTGAAATCTTCAGAGTCGGAACAAGTCTCTTGGACAGGTGAGTTTATCTTTTTTTTTTACAGGTTTTCATGTTTTTAATGTATTAGTTTATTTTTTTGCTTTAAATATAATACAAACATTTTTTTTTTCTTTTTTTTTACATTAGTGCATACTCCTCTATTCCAGCGGTGTCCCCATATATGCCCCCCCCCTTTTCCTCCCTCTAATAACAGCTATTAAGGGGAGGAAAAGGGGGGAATATGAGATCGTTGGTATGAAGGCACTAATGCCACCCTGAGATGGCGTTATTTTATTCCTCGGAACAGATTGATAATCTCCGCTCCGAGTGTTTGTAAATTGTATGAAGTGCCGGCCCGCATTAAGAACAACGGGCCGGCAAAAAAATATGAAGTCTATGTGCATTGTCATGGAAACAGCAGATTTCCATGAGGATAGCAATGTTGTAAATGGTAAGTTCTTCATTTTTAAGTGATAATGTTCGTTTTTCAGTGAAAACAGGCATTATCACCTAAAAATGAAGTTTGTAAATATAGCCCTTAGTAACATCTGCCGAGCGCATGCACAGTGCGTTCCCACAGCCAGACTGACGCAATCTTCTGCATAAAGTGTTTAAACTCCAAAAGAAACAGCATTAAATGCACAATTCCGATCTCTCATATATTTGATCATAATACCTAATCCCCGTTTTCCCATCTTCCCATATGTAAATCTGATTCTCCATTTTGTTAAATATAAGGTTTGTGCCGTGTAGTTTAACGTGCACAACACGTGCTGTGGAGGCAGCTTGTGGAGCTTATCCAATAGACAAGTCTATAAATTCATTTTTCACTCAGCCAAATATTTTTGAGACTCCTGGTGAGCCAAATGACAGCATAAATGCCTGATAAACCAAAAGGCTTACCAGGGTACTTTTCCCGATTAATTCAGTGGCATAGAGTATGTGTGCACATACAGCTAAATATCAGCAATGAACAGTGGGGACAGGGCTTCATGATGCGATTTGGGCCAAATGCTGGAATATGGATCTATTCTTCTGGACTTCAGATGTCTCCCAGATGTTTCAGAAAAGTTGTCACGTGTGATACTTTAAATCATGTTTACAGCTTATGCCTGAACACAGTGAAGTTGATCCAGATCTAGGAGTAATTGCACCAAAAGGTGAAAATTTGCAGCTGGACAAATCATGTTGCAATGTGAGGGGTGCAAATTACATACATTTTTATGCATACAGGGTAAATATTGGCTGACTTTAATTATTGCACACAAACAATTAACAGCTTTATTTGTAAACCCTAATTTAGTTGAGTTGAGCTACATAACATCACCTTCTAACTCATTCTATTTACACATTTTAAATTTAGTTTTACCAAGATGCAGATTTGCTCCTTTATTTGCTGTTACTTCCAAATCTGGATCAGCCCCAGTGTCTTTCACAGCAAATTCCCAAACCAATCCCCCACAGCTTCCCCTTGTCTCCCGACTCTACACTGACAATGTAGTGACTGTTATGGGAGTGTATGCAAAACTGGAAATGTACAACTCAGTTTACCTTTATTTTATTAAGTTATTGGAAACAGAGCTATAGCTAGAAATTTTAGTGCCAGGGGCAAAAAGAGAAAATGGCGCCCCCAACCATGAATTAGTAATTAGTTTAACCTTAAAAACTAAATATCTGCCGCCCCACTTTGACTTTGAGCTCTGGGTGACCGCCTCTTGGGAACAGCCTGTATTTTATTTATAATGGTTGCATGGAGGTCTGTAAATTATTACGTGAGAGGGAAGTGAACTCCCATGTCTGTCCCCTCTCATGTACACTTACATGTCCAGAACCCAACCTTAAGATCTCCGCACTTCCATGTGGAAGTGCCTACTGCCGTCCGCTCTCCATCATCTGCATGCCTGTCCCCGCCCCCATTGTAGGAATTAGCCATGCCGATCTGAAGTGATGCCCCGTTAGACAGATCTCCTGTTGCATCACTATCTGTTATGCACATGCGCAGTGCTTGAAAATTACCTGACTTGTGCAGGTCGGGTGTTATAAGCAAATCTGGATCTAGCCCAACATTATTTATCATTATATAACCAAAAAAAATAAATAAAAAAAACACATATGCAATGATTGTCATTTATAGTAGTACTAGGTGTAAATGATAGATTTTGGACCTGATTCACACTTAAGAATAATTTAGGTTCTTAATTATACGCAACTAGTAGCAAGGTGACTCCCCTGACAGGCCCCCAATTTTCAGCTTCTTAGAAACATAGAAACATAGAAAGTGACGGCAGATAAGAGCCACATGGCCCATCTAGACTGCCCATTTGTTTATTGAAAACAATACTGACCGTAGACCCTATTTACCCTCAATTTGGTTTACAATTTAGGATACCCTTATATTTATCCTAAGCATGTTTAAATTGTTCTACTGTATTGGCCTCAACCACCTCAGATGGGAGAATATTCCACTTATCTATCACCCTTTCAGTGAAGTAATTTTTCCGCACATTTCCTCTGAATCTACCACCCTCCAGTTT
>WWET01000135.1:874285-885803 GCA_011038615.1 Limnodynastes dumerilii | reverse complement strand
TCTTCCCATTCCTGCCCATATCTCCAATCAGAGAACAGCTCCCAGGAGTGGAGTGCGCACGGCGTGGTTTCGGGCAGGGCCGGTGCTAGCATTTCTGGCGCCCTCCTCTTTTATAAATTTGTGCCCTCCTCTTTTATAAATATTATAAACACATTGCTGTGCCCAGGACAGGAAAACGACTCCTCCCTCTGATCAGGTGACAGGTCACATGGGTCCTTTAGCCCACTTAGATTTAGCATCTACCTACAGCACAGGCTGGCTCCGCTGCATTGAGGACTGGCGCTGTCTCTCACAGTTGTCACAGATCTGGCTAAATGTCAGCTCTGAGAAGCAGGGAGATGAGCGGTGGCGCCTATCCAGCATGGCGCCTGGATGCGCTTTTATCCTTAAAATTATCTGTTTCAAAATGTGTTGACTCATTATCTTGATTATATAACAAATTATGGCCACGCTGGGGAGATCCAAAATAACTTAAATAAGTTGATAAATGGTTCAGAATATAATAATATTATTTATTAGGAAAATACTAAAAATTAATGAATAAAAATAAACCTATATAAATATAAATGCATATAAAATCAATAATAAATAGTGCAAATCAAGGACCACAAAAGCATAAATGGGCAATCAAACAGTTAAATACAGTCCGCAGGGAATCACCACAAAGTTGATGAATAAGGGGGGGCCGAACGGAAGGTTTAAAAAACCACTGTAAAAGAAACTGAATGGACAAAATAATGCTTCAGGGTAAATCGTGAGATCTCAGGAAAAATCAGTGTAGCACCAGCTTAATAATTATAGAGGTAGCCAGATCCACAAGAGTGTATATGATGTGATGATATGCAGTTTCGTGGCAAAGGTAAATAGATTCCAACAGTTCAGCTCTCAACCCACAGCTGAGCGCCGGCAAGCAGCCCAGCACGTGGGACACGGAGCGGTATTAGATGCCGTATACTGTAAAGTCTCAAGTGGATCACTGAAAGTGCCGTATGCAGTCTTAGTACAAGTGAGGAACGGAAAACTAATTGCTTACCGGGCGTCCCCGGAGCAGTGGTTTCTCAGCAGCAGTGAGATTTGAGACACTGTTATAACGATCCTGCTCCACACTATGTATTAACAGCTTGGTGGTCTCCTTTGATATGCACAAGTGGTGAAGTATGTAGCAGGTGACGCGTTTCGTACCGGGTGGGTACTTTCTCAAGCCAAAGCATGTGGATTCAAATGCAAATGATCCTTATAAAGGATGCAGACAGGTGGTCCAAGTCTGTAATCAATACTCAACACCATAGAGTTCATTCAATGCGTACAAATAAGACAGCAACTTTATAACATTATTAAAAACTATAATCAAAATAGATCTGAAAATTAATATCTAATAGATGTAATAAAAAAGTAGCAACAATAAATGGTTTTGGCTAGTCAATGGTTAATGGATAATAAATGCATAATAGCCAAAAAATAAGTAACATAACAAATAAAAATAGCAAAAATGACATAAATAACAAAAACAGAGACAATATATCAACTTTAAATAATTAAATAAATAATAAATCTATAACAGAGGATAAACAATCCTATAACAAAAATATATGTATATGTGTATATAGTGGTGGTGTTTTTTCTCAATAATGCTGATACCTCAAAGCTAGCCAAAAAAATCAATACATGATAATATTAAAATTTAAATAGTTAGCCTTAAGTATAAATTAAACAGATAATTACAAATAAAAATAATAATAAAAATGTATAAAAATATAAATATAAAAAAAATGTGAGCAAAAATATATGTAAACATAAATAAGAAATATATAAATAGAATATATTATATATGTGATACACAATACATAATATATAGTACATAATCGAAAAATGAAAATAAAAATAAAAATAGAAATCAATATAAATAAAAATGAAAATAAAAATGATAATAATAATAATAATAAAAATAAATATAAAAATGCAGATACAAATACAAATAATAAAAATAAAAAATATATAAATAAGAATAAAAATAAATATAAAAGTAAAAATAATAAAATAAAAATAATGATTGATGAAAGTGATGATATTGAAAATCCAATAATCATGATGATAATTATAGTTTCTCAATGATATAATAATATCATAAGAAATTTTTAAGAAACTTTAAAACAAAAGGATATTAGAGGATGTTATTTTTTATTTATTATTTTTTGCGCACACAGATATATTTGTGCGTGCATATATCATTATGGAGACACCTCTCAAAGGATACTAAAAAATAGATAAACAATGGTACCAAAATGGGATACGAATAGAGTTATAAGTAAAAATCATAAATAAACACATGAACACACACGCAAATACATATGCACATATACGTACACATACAAGCGTGCAAATATAACAGAGAGAAGGGGAGGGTCCCACACCCTCACACCTCAGGGGTCATGAAACTCTAAAGCCTCATTAAGACCCCTAGGGGCAAGGGTCTGTAGATGAAATATCCACTCCGTCTTTTTGTTACATAAGACCCTGAAATGGTCACCCCCCCCAGGGGTGGCCAAAATATTTTCCACTCCAATCACAGAGAGAGAACATGAGGACCGATCATGACATTCAGAAAAATGCTTTGAAACACTATGTGAGTCCAGCCCCATTTCAATATTGCATTTATGCTCCCTAAACCGTTCCTTCAGTGTGCGCGTGGTCCTGCCCACATACTGTAGGCCACACCCACACTGAAGGACGTAAACCACATAAGGGGTACAGCAATTTATAAAAGAATCAATATCATATGTCATTCCAGCCACCAATGAGGTGACTGAAGACACTTTGTTACCAATAAACTTGCAAGTCAAACAAATAGTTTTGTTGCATTTGAAATTACCTTTGGGCTTACTAGACATTCAGGTAGAAGCTAGAGGGGAAGGGGTGAGTGACAGAAGGGAACTTGGAGATAAGATGTTTTTAATACACATGTTTTTCTTAAACACAACCTTAGGTTTTAACGGGAGCTGAGGCCCTAAAATATTGTCGCATCGGAGGAGTTTGAAGTTTTTTTGAATTATATTTCTGATCTTTTGCAATTGTTGATTGAACTTACTGATGTAATGTCGTTCTCAGGAATCGAATTTGAAATGGTAGACTTAGGGTGACCAGCAGATGAATCCATTAATTGTATGGTCTGACTCCTTGTTCTGTTTCCTTTACCTGTGTTAGAAATCATCTCAAATCTATTTTGATTGTCTGCAAAAGAAATTGCGTCATCAACCAATTTACTGGGATAGCCTCTCTTAATAAATTCTAATTTGAGATGTTGGGATTGTAGAGAGAAATCTCCCAAACGAGAGCAATTTCTCCTCAAATGACACATCTGGCTTGTGGGAATGTTCCTCAACCAAGGGTGATAGTGACCGCTATCATATTTAAGGTAGTTACAAGTGTCAACCTCCTTACGATATGTTTTTGTGAGAATGTGAGAGTTATCAGTGAAAACAGTGATATCCAAAAAATGTATCTGAGTATCCAAAATTTGTGAAGTGAACTGTAAATTATAAGTGTTAGTGTTTAAATAGGAAACAAATTGATGAGCTAAATCTAAACCCCCATTCCAAATAAAAAATAAATAGTCAATGTAACGGCCATAGAGCACCAGGTTCCCGCCAAAGGGACCTCCCCAAATGGAGTCCTCAAATTCCGCCATATATAGATTCGCGAAACTTGGCGCGAACCTGGTGCCCATGGCCGTCCCATGACGTTGTAACTAAAAAGTGCCATCAAAAATAAAATAATTATGAGACAAAATAAAAGAAATAGAACTCACCCTAAATTGTAGTAGTCTCTCAGAGATCGTAGCATCTTTGGATAGGAAACTGTCAATGACCCTGGTTCCCTCTGAATGAGGGATATTGGTGTAAAGAGCGGAAACATCCAGGGTCAAAAACAGATAGTGCGGTTCCCACTGAAGGGAAGATAGTTTGTTAATAAGATGTACCGTATCTCTGATGTAAGATCTCTGAGAGACCACAAGAGGTTGTAAAAAGTGATCCACAAAGAAAAATAAATTAGATGTCAAAGACCCCACACCCGAAATTATCTTATCATTATCTTGATTATTTCTACATAAACGGAGGGTGAAAGGCAATTTGACCAGAACCTTTGTTGGCCTTAATTAACTGTCAACACAAGAAAGGTCACACTCTGAAAGCAATTCCAAAATTCCAAGAAAATTTCCATTTGTTGATGATCTAATCTCCCGTACCTCAAAATGCCAATCACAACAAACATGAGAAGCTGATACTAATGTCCACACAACCCATGCTTTGCTAAAATTAATACAGATTCTAGAGGAAATTTAGTTTTTTTTCGTGTTGATATATTTATCTGCAGGTTCCCGGTCACAAAATCCATAAGTGGACAATTTACCTTTCTCAGTGACAACCATTTTACATATGTAACAACAGATCTTGTCAGTAGATGTGAAAAAACAGAAATGTTTCATTGTTTATTTTTTTCGCATTTTTTAACAAAACAAATTTCTAAAACATTTTTTCAGAAAGAGTTTCTTATACTTTTTTTTTTGCGAGTGCTAATATCTTAAGTAATTTTTTTCAATTTAGCAGACTATCTATTTGGCATAAAGGCTATTATTTCTTGTGTTGGTGTGTCACATTAGCAGATACAACCAGGCTATGCCAGGAATGATTTTGCAGCTCACCACAGTGAGGACTTGGCAGCAGACCCACAGCAAGGTCCGTCGTGGAAGCCCCTGATTTAGCAGGCAGACACAGGAAACAGATGAGAGATAAAAGATTGAGTAGCTCAAATAGAAAGTAATACAGTAGCTCGGTAAACTATGCACAGGATCAGCTGACATGTCATGAAAGCCAGGGGATATACTCAGGGAGCAGGTAACACATGAGGAATGGAGACTTGTATCAGATTACAGGAAGTACAGGAAATTACATGAATACTGTGAGCAGGTTTTACCAGAATGGAGTTGGAGTGACAATTGTATTACCATGGGGCTGGTACAAAATTTGTGATTAAGGCGCAACTATTGATCAGAGCAAAACAATGTTGAACTGTAAAGGGAAGACAATCATAAAGTGTAAAAACAGACGTTTTGTAGCTCAAGTCTAATTTACAGATTAAACATATAAGGGTAAGTGTATATAAATGTACACAGAGGCCAGATCTAGACTTACAGGGCCGTATGTAGAGTTTTCTGATGTGTTCTACTGCGCATGCACAGTAATTCTGTTAATTGTTACGCGGTCTCTGCATATGGGCCATTATGATTTAGCATCCTCTAGATCTGGACCATAATGGAAGTGTTTCCAGTGGTGAGGTGGGGTGGGGTGGGAGGGGATGCATACAGATAAATCATTAAATAAATAGTAAATAAACATTCACAGTCACACATTATATATATACACACGTGCACACATCACACATACAATATATGTGTATATATGTGTGTATATGTAAAAATATAGCTTTATTCTATGATGATCCAATAATGAAACCTATCTAATTATGTTTAAAAACTGTAAAAAAAATAAACCTTTACCGGGACAATTGCAATTGCTGCAGGATCCATTCTGTCACTCTCTCCTCTTCTTTCTGCTTTTTAAGTCTTATCTCTTGGGTTGTGTTCCTCCCCTACATTTCCAGTATCATCCATGCAGGAGCTTGCCTGCAACACCTGGGTCTAGATTTACTAAACTTCGGAAAAAGAAAAGTGGAGATGTTGCTCATAGAAACCAATCAGATATTAGCTGACATTCTCTAGTATGTAATAGGAAAGTGGGAGGTAGGATCTGATTGGTTGCTATGGGCAACATCTCCACTCCACTGGCCCCTGGACTCTGGAGATAAAATATCAGTCAGTCAAAACAGCAAAAAAAAAAAAGGAGCAAATCTGTACATGTGCTAACAGATTATGTTAAAAGATGATGTTTTGTATCTCAACTTTATTTATTTTTAAAACAAACATAAGTAAAAACTGAGTATTTACATTACAACATGGCTTTTCTGGGTGCTAATTTGTACCTTTTCATCCAGTTATTCATAACTCTGTATCAACCCTTTGGGGCATTGGGTGAAATGGCTGGACAGAATTTAGAAAATTTCATAGTGGTGCGTTCAGACTGAGCTGAACGCATCGGCTTTTTTTTTTTTTTTTAGAAGCCGGCAGCTGGGAAAATAGCCGGCTTTTTGGCTCAAGGCAGCTGAGAAAATAGCCGGCTTTTTGGATCAATCTGAACGCAAAAAGCCGGCTATTGAAAAAGCAGGCAAAAACCCTTCTTTTTAGAGAAAGAGATCCGGGGTTTGTGTTCAGATTGCCAAAAAAAGCCGGGGTTTTCATGAAACCCGGCAATTTCATGAAAACCCCCGGCTTTTAGGTGGTAATGTGAATGGGGTATAACTTAAGATCTGTGTGCTGGACTTAAGAAACCCAGTTGACTTGAGTACGCCGTGTTCTGTGCACAGGGGGCGGGCCCACGGCGTAGGGCTTGGCTAAGTCCTTATGTGCGATTTAGTGTTCCGCACTCACAGAGATGCATGCAGAATACTTAAGATAGGGTTCTGGCCACTGAAAATCAATTCAATTTAGGATAGCAAACCTTTCTATGTTATCCTCTGCAATGGAGAATAAGTATGAAATATGTCCTTAAGCCTGTATCCGGTCCCATGACACTATGCATCCTCATGTACTCAGGATCCTACTTTAACCTTTATACACTGACCCCATGGAAATTGGGGCCAGTGCATAACTGTGAATCGTTCATAAGGCCTTAACCAAGGGGATGCATTTACCAGTACAATAGGCCCTATTTCTACAATGATAGTCGAGATGTGTGTATGAAATACATTTCGATTTTTACTATTGGGAACAGGTACTTACAGTGAAAGACCCTATTTAGGCAAAGTACCTGTTCCCTATGGCAAGATGTTCTCTCTCAGACACTGGAGAGAGAACAAGAAAATTTAGGGTTATGAGGGACATGTAGGGTTAAGGTTAGGCTAATAGAAGACTCTTCTGACTATACTTTCTACAGATGCTATAATGAACTGTTTATGAAGCATAAAATCAAGAGTCCCATACATACACACACATCCTCTTTACTGGACAGACCAAGAAATCTCAACCCCACGAAGTCTGTCCTGCAGTCTGTCCATGTGTCTTGCACTCACCACTGTACAATACAGAATTCTGCTCTAGTTTTATTATCTAAAGTGCATGATCTACAAGTTTACAGATTCCTGATTTATGCCAAGAGATCAAATGATCTTCCACAGCATAATTAAAATCACCATAGAATTATCAAACAACACTTTTTATTTAAAAACACCAATAGTTGCAAGATGTAAATTGAGCATTAAAGCATTAATCAGATTTATGCAAATAGAAGAACATTTCATTTTTAAAGTATAAAATAAGTAACAGGAAACAACTGTTCTAAGAATAAAGTATTGCAACTAGTCAAGTACAATCATTATTTGTCCTTTTCCTTTAAAACAGAGTAGGCCAGATTAGCTGTTGTTACATTGGGCCTGATCCAGACCTACGTCCCCTTGCGTTTTTACAGTGGGCATAAGCGTAAAAAAGGCCTTTCGTACTTACTGCGCATGCGTGGGGCAGATGTTACGCTCATGTTACGGTCTGAGAAACTGAGCGTATAGGACTTGATCGTAACAGCTTCGTATTTACGCTCGGGGGGGGCGTGCCTGCCATACAAAATCCGTAATTACGAACCGAGGTCGGGGTGAAGCATTTAAATCGTACAGTATGGCGTGCTAAGCGTTGTAACTACGCAATGAGCTTATGGACGCTCGTGGTTATGCTAAAAAAAGATAGGGTACATTTTGCTGAGCGTAAGAAGCCAAAAGTAAATACGACCAAGGGGAGTGCCGAGCGGAGTGCATCGGAGGTACGCCGGCATAAATACGCTACGCACATGAGTGTTTCATGTGCGTAGGTCTGGATCAGGCCCATTGTTACATCATGGACATGTAGTTTCCTGTTTTGCCCCTTGGACCAGTCCTGGACTTGTATGCCTGGTTTGTGGACATTCTCCCGACCTGCTGTTTGAACTTCCATGATTAATTTTCAGCACCTAAGCAGCTAGGACAAAAGTACTACCTCTAGCTATCTCAGGTGCTGGTCAATTTGCTTTTCATGCCTTGCTTTCCACATGCATATTTCAGTCTTGCTTGTTACCTCCTTTGTGAACTAGCTGCCTTTTGTCCTTTATACCATTACCTTCTGTTTTATGTATGTATTTATATTTAGTTGTATCTTTGTTTATTCGTATTTAGTGTTTCAGGCCAAAATGATTTTTATCTCCTGAAAACAAAGTCATTGCCATTTATAAAGCTATGATTGCCTCAGCACACCTGATCGCCAGCCCGCTCTAATGAATGCAGGTTGGCTTAATTCTGTGGCTCCGTCAGGACTCAACGAGACTCTGAACCTTTCCTGTTTTCTATAATTATTAATTATTAGCTCTTGTCTCTATTTTGGCCTCTATTTTCTATTTAGTTTTTGCCTGCTGGTCTTTCTCAAACTGTTTCCATTATTGCCTCTTTATCAAACTGGCCATTTAGAATGTTTCTATTTATTAGAACTTGTGTTTTTGACTCGTGTTTAAGCCCATGCATGAATGATCTCTTTTTGTCATATTGTAACTTTGTTTTTAATGCTTTGTACGCTTTCACCTGGTATTTGTTTATTGCATCAGGTTTCCATGACTATGGGGGCGCGTGTCGGTGACGTCATGTCCGCACTGCCATATCAGCATGTCCTGGACCGCCAACCCCGCATAACACCCAAAGGTAGATTGGTTTCCACAAGTGGGGGGTACGTTATAAATTTCTTTATTGTTCATTTGTTTGTTTCACTGTTCCCTATAGAAATGGTTGCATAATAAACCTGAAACGTCAGAAAGATTCCAGACTCTTGTGTTAGTTTCTAACTAGTCTCTAAATGCCACCACGTGCAAATATATAAACAATGTAAAAAAAATGTTTTAAGAATTAAAAAATAGAATAAATAATACATTTACATATACATTTTGCCCACTGGATTTACTAATGGTGTTTATAGGAACAATGAAAACCAAGGTATTCCAGTGGACAAAAGATAAAGAAAGAAAGCATTAAACTCACCTGTCCAGCACAACACATCTCTCTCTCCCTCTGATGCTAAGTCCCGATGCATGCACTGTGGTTTATACTTTTGAGACTTGAAATTTTCAACGTCCCAAAAGATAGCCACTGCGCATGCGCCGATACATCTCATTCGAGCGACACCGAACATCTTATGTGAAATTCTCGCATACCATCACAGTAGTAGTAGTGGAGGGGTAAGTATTACTTAATGTGGGGGGCGTTATTTCCAGGCTTGCTGAGAGGCACAGAAAGCCTGGATTACTTAAATAGTGTCCGCTGGGTTATTATTAGTAAATGGACCCCACAATGATGTACAGTAAGGGAGGCACTCAAGATGAAGAATCC
Organism: Limnodynastes dumerilii; assembly: GCA_011038615.1. NCBI lineage: Eukaryota > Metazoa > Chordata > Amphibia > Anura > Limnodynastidae > Limnodynastes > Limnodynastes dumerilii. The sequence goes on along the minus strand of WWET01000135.1, from coordinate 876,299 downwards.
TGAGGTAAAGACCAGTGAATAAGAAGCAAGTGCTTATCCCTGATCCCTGATCCCTGTGTAATATCCCTGATAGCTTCTTTGCAGATGTACAAAGAATGGAGCAATCAAGAAGTGCTGACATTGAATAACCTTAAACTCTGCGGTGATCTAGTCATGTATTTACTGCTTACCTGTTTGATGGACAGGAACTCAACACCAATGAATCACTGGATAGATCTTTGGTTATGCCAAATAAACGAATCTGCACTCCACAGGGATGTCTGCTCAACACTTCTGTACTGATAGGGATGCCTGCTGGACATTTTTGATCTTGATGTGACATGAACAGGTGAGTGTTTCCAGCAGGAAAGGTGTATGTCACTTAATGTTACTTCTAATGCTAGTTTTGTGGTCAAGGTTAGGGTAGTGTTTGGATTAGAATGCTGTTAGGGGAAGGATAGGTGTAGGCTGTGGTAAGGGGACAGTTAGGGTTAGGCTTAGGGTTAGGCTGTGGTGAGGGGAATTTTAGAGTTAGGCTGCAGTGGGAGGATGGTTAGGATAAGACCACGGTGAGTGGATGTTAAGGATAGGCTGCAGTTAAGGAATAGTTAGGGTAGGCTGTGGCCAGATGTATCGTCATTGAATTTGTTGCTGTCACCATAGTGACCGTGAACGAATAAAAGTAGTAGAAAAGATTTTATCCTGTATAGATATATCAAGATCCTTTAGGTCTCTAGTGGTGACCTTTTAGCAGTGCCTGTGGTAACGATGGTTGACTCAGTGCTTATTACTGTCAACACAGATGAAGTATACTGCAGTGGTATGCAGCTGTAGTAGTATAAAGCTGGTAGGTAAGTGTGGCTATTGGTAGTCAATAACATTGTGGTGAGATTACCATGAGTAAGTGACTGATATGTAAAATAACAAGCAACTGTGGATGTAAAGGCAGACCAGATGCCAATGTGAAGTGTCTAAAGCCCTGTCTTAGTGATATTGTAGAGAGGATGAATCCAGTTAGATGCCTGAACTGCAGACCTCTCTAGCAACTGAAGGGATGAGGTGCTAGTAATAGTGGAATCACCCACTCAGCCATCTAGGTTTCAGGCTGCTAGACTTTAGCAGTAGCTTGATAGGGAAGGTAAAAATTTGCCCCTATGTGGTTCTTGTGCTGTTGATGTGAGGATTCGATAAGGTCGCGTTGGCTTTTTGATACTTTTTGGTTATTTTTGTGATTGGCTGCTACTGAGCTCTGGGAAGAGTGTGTTCAGGGTCAGGGAACACCCCTACTGCCGCCTTTGAAGTATATATTGTGGGTTCGTTATATTTTGGATATAATCTAATTGTGCCAAAACCACAGCACATTTATCCTAAGGCTAATTAAGGATTTGAAAAATATTTTCAAAACAAATCTTGTGCTTATTTAATTCCATTAGCATGAAAGCAAACGAAAATCAGCTGAACATCAGTTTTAATCTGTTCATCTAGTTTTAGTAAAACTTAATAAAATTACATTTGTACTTCATATAACTCCCTGTGCTTCAGATCCTAAGCAACTTTGAGTTCATTAAATTTAGATCCTCTGGTTGTACATAGTAAAAGCACTAATACATGTGCTATGATGACATGTCTCCAGTTGGGACACTTATAAACACCTTCCTTACATCTATCAACGTTTGCCCAAATGCACAATGTGTGGGGATACGGTATTGGAGACCTGCTGTATCCACGCATCCAAGCAAATAGACCACTAACCACATCCCTGCTGATACACTTCCAAGACCAATACCCAGGGACGTCTTAACAGAATTGTAGGCCCTGGGTAAAGCAATGCACAGGGGCCCCTACCCACCCATTCACAGGAATAAAAATGTCCCCCAATATTCCCAAATCATGTCACTCCAGCCAACCATCATGTCTCTCTAGCTCCCAGTATCCTTATGTGTCTCCAGCCCCCCAGTATTCACAAATCATGTCACTCCAGCCCCCCATCACATGTCTCCAGACCCCCAGTTCACCATCATGTCTCTCCAGCCCA
>WWET01000135.1:853754-870572 GCA_011038615.1 Limnodynastes dumerilii | reverse complement strand
GCGTAGGGTAGGTCTGGATCAGGCCCATGATGGGCATAAGCAATGTCAGCAAGAATGGGGGCAAAGTAGTATGAGCATAAAGGTGGCAATGTTATTCTAGACGATCTTACGCTTATGCCCGCCGTCCTAGCGACGGCGGGCGTAGGTCTGGATCAGGCCCATGATGGGCATAAGCAATGTCAGCAAGAATGGGGGCAAAGTAGTATGAGCATAAAGGTGGCACAGCAATGTTATTCTGGGTTATCAAATTATTTATAAAGGAGAATGGCGCAAATTTATTTTTTGCAGGGGGTGCCAGACATGCTAGCACCAGCCCTGGTCCTTATAATATGTTATTAGATTACTACCATCAAGCAAGTTTATTTATAATTCTATTTTCATTATTGCTAATTAATGCCGTCTTTCACCTTACCGCAAATCCAAGCAAACGGACATTTACGAAACCTAATTGAACAAGTCTGTGATGAGATAGCATACACATCAATAAAATGGCTGACAGATCCATATAAAGGAAAGTTTGTCATAGTTTATTGTAAAACAATATAAGAAATTCTTATTGAACTAATACTATACCAGACAGCAGTGAATGCAATAAACAAGCTAATCTCATATCAATAGCATATTTTGACTTGCCCTATTTTTTCACCTTACTTAATGTATTTATTGTGATTTGTTGCCTAACGTTATCAGCTTTGTTGATGTTAAACTCCTACATGATGAAGTCTAAAGATAAGAACTAAAGACTCCCATGGAATGCAAAAGTCATAACATGGGAAATTTAAGAAATTCCTCTAACAAAACAAAAGAAAAATATGAGGAGCTGATAAACAGATCTGTATATTTAAAGTATATAATTTCTCTGAATATTTAACTTTTGAGTGAACCTCATTAAGTCATTTACAATTATATCATTTTACCTACCAGGGACCTCAGATCTCCAAAATTTTGTTTCATGAAACTTTGTAAAGGAACAATAATGTTACTTTTTAATGAACGTTGTGTTGCATGACCCACTAGCTTGGAGAGAAAACAAGACCCCCAGGTAAGTAGAACTCATCTATAGTTCACTAAAAACTAAATTTACTTGCTTGGAGCATTTTCAACACTATCAAAATCTATCTAGTGTGTAAACCTAAAGTTAATAAAACAAAATATAACAAACTGATGTAACTGAACTAATATGGTTCTCTCCACACAGACCTGTATGGCAGTTCCATTCTTCTTGTATGAAGAATGGAAAAAAGGGGCACTGCAGTGTCCTCGGCCTGGTCCTGCCCCTTTTCTTCATTCTTCATATAGGAGTCTCGTGTGCAGATATGATCTTCCATCCAGAGTGCAGCGCTGGTCTGCTGGAGTAGGTGGCACCCTCATAGAAATAAATAACAGGTATTAAAAAAAAACTTAAAACCTTTGTTGAGGGCAGAACAATAAAAAGATGGATGAGTGGTGGGAGACAGTAAAGGGACAGAGAAAAATAGGTTAGGAAGAACCCAGGGTGTACATGCTTGCTGTAGAATAATTGGGAATAACTGATGGCTAGGGGAAAATATGGTAAACACAATGACATAGGGTGACACATACACAATGAACAGCACAAACGGGGAAAGCAGGTACAACACATATAATAAGAAAAACCAGAACAGGACATATAGACAGGAATAACTGAGACATACACTGAAATGGTACATATAGACAGGGATAACAGAAATATACACTGAGGGGAGCACAAATAGACAGGTATAATATAGACATACACTAGGGGGTGAAAACATACCGTTTAATAATGGCACACCTTTTTTATTTGCCCTGGGATCCAGCAACCCTAGTTACACCATTGAAAATAAGTAGTTTATGTTTTGTATTTTGCTGTTTTTAAAAACTTTCTTGAAATCTCATTTCAGAAAAACATAATGAAATGTTTATCGACATGGGCTAGCAGATGTTTAATACAGTCTACTAGAGTGGCGCCCCTAAGCCAATACAATTACAGAACAATCACAATCTTTAAACATAAATTGATATTGGTGCTGTTTCAAATAAAAATTAATCAATATAATCTAAAAATATCTCAGTAATCACAGCAGCCAGGAGGGCATAAAAGACAGAGGGAGAAGGGCCGCACCCACTAAACAACGGATGCAGGCTGTGCATGGTGCAACGGCCTGCAGGATTTCCACAGAGGCACTGAGACAGGTAACAAAGGTAATAATTTACATGTCGCCATGTTTAGAGTGGCGGCATGTAATACATAGTGTCCTGACCACAGTAGCAGCACATAGTGTTTCTCCATCTGCACCAAGTGCAAATTATAGAATTGTAACACATAGTGACACTCAATCTGCACCAAGTACAAATCATAGTATTGTAGCACATAGTGCCACTCCATCTGCACTTAGAATTTATATTTAGTTTAATAGAGTATTCACTACTATTCTGTCTGCACACAGTTGTTGCTCTCTGTAATGGCACACAGTGCAATTCTATCTCAGGGTTACCGACCTTTATAAAGCTTCCCTCCGGGAAGGGCTTAATGGCACGGTTTATGCAAATCGCATTCTTAAGCCCTGCCTCTGTCACTCACTCCTAGTGTTACCAGGGATGTGTGGGGCTTAATGATGTCATCAAGCCCCACACATCCCGGGGGATACCGGGAGAACTCCGCAAATATCGGGAGTCTCCCGGACATTCTGGGAGAGTCGGCAACCCTGTTCTATCTACTCTTTATATATTGTCATTGGTTTGGCTTTTTTTTCCTTTACTCTGGCCATTTACCTGCACGTGGCTGTCCTCTGGGGGCCGCGACCGCATCCAAGTCCAACCCAACCATCAGGGGCTCTGGCGAAAACCCTCCAGTGGTTAGACTCCACGCCCTGGAGGGCCAGTATCGCAACACTTAGGACTGATTCACGCATACGACGGCATAGAATGAGTCCTGCATGCATTGCTAGAGGGGCAAGACTCTTAAGGCAAATGAGCTGCACACGGGCTATTAATGTAAAGTATGGATGTTTCTCTTAAGTTAGGACTGATTCACAAGTGCGAATGCCTTGCGGAAGCAACCATATTCACGGAAAAAGAAAAGGTAGCCATAAATCTTAAGTTGATTTATGTATGGTTTGCTGAGAGCCTATGCGCCTTGTCTTTGTTTGTTCATCGCACACCTGCTGATGTTTATAATGAATAGATGTGTTGCGTTTGATAGAAACAATTAAAGCCTCATCTATTTAATCCTGTGCTGCTATGCCCTTTTGTGCAACACTTTGTCAAGCTAGGCATTATTTGTTCCTTATTTTTATATTTAAACAATCTTCATGTCGTCTATTATTTTTTAAAGTTTTCAAAAGTTCCCTTTTCTGTATGGTTCTTCAGATGTATTGTTTGTTTGTGTTATGTATATATATTTTTTGTGTGTGTTTTTGTGTTTAACATATATTTTTGTTTTGTTTTAATTTTTAAGACATACATCTGTTTTTATATTTTTGCATGTCTCTCTGCTTACACCTTCATTGGGTATGTTTGTTTTTTACTTCAGAGGTGTTTTGCAATTAGAGTTGCATTTCATTGAGTTTTTCTGTCTGTATTTTTGCCATTGTTTCTACTCACATACTGTATTTTATTTTATTTTTTGTAATATTCAGATATAAATGTTTGTCTTTTTCAAACACCAACACTGCAGATTTGGATGATATGTTCCCTGTGACATGCTTGCGGGGAAGTAGAGCCCCTCCGTGTCATTGCTGACATGTGTCAGTCTCTTGGGAAAGTCAGATGATGATACGCGGCAGCATTACCCTTTTTTACCACATCTGATTCTGGAAACTCTGTAAACTCTGGAAACTCACTAAATTGTTGGAAGTGTTACAGTTTTGTGCCTCTGGATCATTCCAGAGGGTCATGGGCTGCGCAACATGAAAGTCCCAGGATTCCTTTAGCAGAACCCTGCTGGTTGTCCTAATGGCATTTCTATTGCATATTAATCAATTTATAAATTTTCCATTGGGCGAAGTACCCCTTGAGCCAGTTAAACAGTAGTTTGCCAGCATAACTAGTTTTCAGCATGTAATAAGGGTTGTGGATGGCACACATATAGCTCTGGTCCCTAGGGGAATGGACTTTTTCATTTTTATGAATTAGAAGAGCTTCCATTCTTCCATTCCCTGAATGTCCAGATTATATGTGATGCCAACCTGAGACGTGGTTGCTAGGTTCCCAGGGAGTAGTCATTACTCACTTGTGATGAGGCAATCATCCGTCTGGCAGAGATCAGAAGATAGATATGCACAAGGTGCAGGTGATGCATGGCTTTTAGCTATTATTTTTATATAGTTATTCATATGGCTGTAATGGTTTTTTGGATGTTTTGATGTACAATATTTTTTTCCCTTTATTAGATGACAGTGGCCATTTCTCCTAACACCCATTTTAAGCCCAAACACAGAGCAAAATTTGTCATACAACCAGGCACATGTGCAGACCAGGCAGATCATGGAGAGGTGTATAGGGCTCCTGAAAGGCAGAATCCATTGCCTAGTTCAGTCTGGTGGTGCACTTATGTATGTGCCTGGCGCTGTATGCCAAATAGTTACTCCGTGCTGCATATTCCACAACATTGCAGTGAAAAATGGTGTCACTTTTCAGTTAGGTGCTGATGCTGCTATCAGTGATGCTTTGGAAATAACACAATCATATGGCTCCACTTCACAGGATGCAAGCATGTTCAGGGAATATGTGCCAAACTTACTTTTAAAGTAAGTATATTCTAATTTTCCACAAACATTTTTATTTTAGTCATTATTGTGTTCATTAAACAAAGTAATGAAACACGTATATGTCACTGTCTGTTAACTTGATTCTGCTTTGTAATTATGGCAGCATTGACTAAACCTTCACTTAAAGACACATTAATTAAACAAGTCAACAAAATTGTTTGTCTAACCAACATTTGTGTCCCTATAAAAATGGTCCTTAGATAACATATGCACACATCACCCATTAAGCCTTTGTACCAAAGAAAGACGTTCATTATTTGAAGATTTTAATGAACAATTAGAAATTTGTGAATGTTGTAATTCTTTTTTTCTTTTTTTACAATTTTGCCACCTAATGATTTGGTATGAATCCCCCACCCCCACACACAAAGCACACCTGTGAATGTGCAACTGTTTTTATGCAAAAATAAATTTGTTTTAATGCCAAAAATATTATTTATTTTTCCTTGTTTGCTTAAACCCTTTTAGGACTGGAGAGGAGGTGGCCCTATGCACCCCTGATGTTGTTGGCACAGCGGTGGGTTGCTCAGCCACAGTCACAGGAGACACCCCTCTCACGCAACTTTGTTGCTGGAAATGTACCGGTAAAGATTCTGCTACAACTCCACCTCCGTTTCCTGCAACTCCAGCTGCCTATCAATTTCCTTTTGCCGCTCCATGCACACACTGACCTCCTCCATAATGGTGTTCAGCCACTCCGTATTGCGCTGGCCAGATGTAATTTCACAAATAAATCACCCTATGTAACCATAAGGGTCATACACGGAGGCTTGTGAAGAGGGGTGTGCACCCCTTGAGGGCCAGTAATAGCAGGAGCTGGAGCCACAGAAGGACGAACTGGTGGGAGCCACTGAATGTGGAGCTGGAGACACTGAACATGGGCCAGATGTATTGGCCACTAAAATACTGGGAGTGTCAAAATCATCTGCCCTCTTGCTCTATGTCTGTGGTGATGGGGTCAACTCAGGGGGTCCATGTAAAAAGATTCCTCAGGATCTTATAAAAAAAAAAATAAAAAAAAATATTTACAAAAGTCATGACTGAAAACTACTTTGTTAACAAACATCTCTATGTTCTAATAAGTTAATGTTGCATGGACCTATTTAAAAAAAAAGTTTTCCAACTAGGGGATTGTAAGGGTCTATGCAATACCACCTCTTAAATTGTTCACTGTAAACAGCTGTTATCAAATTATTTATTAAGTACAAATATTGTTAAAATTAATGTTTCAATAATAAATTTATGAAAAAACTCATGGGTAGATTTGCTATTTAACAACAACAAAAAAAGTGGGCAAACAATGACTATTCTTTATTTGTCAATCATTCATGTGATGTGTGTTGACATCAACCCTAACTCTGAAATTGACTAACAAAACACTTGTGGTTGTTATTTAAAAAGGGCTATGACAGTCATATGTTTCATTTTCGAAATCTATATACTCACCAGGGTCAATTCCAGCAACATCATCCTGAGGCAGAGGGTCCAAGAGGTGGCATGGAGATCCATTATCACTGTCCAATGAAAACTTAACATTTTTATGCAATATACAAGCATAGAATCACTTTTGTATGCAAAAATATGCAATATGCAATATTACATGTAACCGCTTTTTAATAATGTACATGTTAAAAAAGGAAAGATAAAATGACAATAATCATAAAGGTTAAATATGAACACATAACATTCATATTTTTATGACAAGTTTATATTAGTTTTAAAAATTAAATATTTAATTAGAAAAAAACACAAAAACAAACGAGAGCATGAAAGGTTAATATTGACAAAGCCTAAGAGTAAACATAAAAAAAGAAATTGGTTAATTATCTCATATCATCAACAAAGAACTTCTAATAACACAATTCAGCTGCTTGTTTAAATCAAGTAATGCATTTAGTTATGTATGTCTAAATGATGAGCAATGTTAAGAACCTAAACCTGTGCACGATTCTCTTTTAGCATACACGTGCATACTTAAATATACATACAAACAAAGAACCTGATTCACACTTAAGCACATGTTAGGTGCCTAAATATAGGCACCTAATAGCATTGAAACTCCCTCGGCACGCCTCTGGTTTTCAGGTTCTTATGTGACTTACAAGTGCCATAGGGCACCCTTAACTGTAGGTTTGCATTTGAATGCATAGGGATAGTACTTAGGAACTTAACTGCATAACCGCGTCTTCCTTATCTCATTTAAATGCTTCCCTCCACCCAAATCTGCGTATCTGCCTAGGTACTTATTCATGGAACGCCCATTCTTGCGTATGTTACTAGGAACCTAGAGACTTTAAGTTCTTAGGGCCTAATTCAGGGGCTGAAAATAAGAACTTAAAATTACACCTGGGCAAAACCATGTTGATTTCAGGGGGAGTCAAGTTAATTTTATTCTATGCATGCAGGGAGAATGCTTTGCTTTGCTTTTACTTATTGCACACAGATACCTGATCAGCTTCACTTTTAAACTGCTAATTAGACTTGAGCTGGGAAACATCACCTTTTAACTATAATACTGTTGCAACAAATGAAATTTGACTCCCCTGAAATCAACATAGTTTGGCCCAGGTGTAACTTTAAGTTCTTATTTTCAATCTCTGAATCAGGGCCTTCGTGTATAAGAACGGAATTTGCGTACTTAAGTCCTACATTAATAGCGTAGAAAAGTTACTAAGCATGCTCAGTGCATCCGTTCTTAAATATACACACCTAAAATCATAAGAATTCTTAAGTGTGAATCAGGTCCAAAGTCTGTCCGTGCATTTCTGTGCCGAGACTGGGGGTGTGGTTGACTCCATGTTTAATATATCTGAATTGTTCTTGCAGATTTTGTGTGTGGGTATATTTAGGTACGTTATTTTTTTTCCTTTAAGGCCGCGTATACGCAATCTACGTTGCAACAAGTAACGTAGATTACGTTACAGAATTACTGCGCATGCGCAGTAGAACATATCGAAAAACTCTGCATATGGCCCAATAAGGCAAAACCAGAGATTTTAAACACTTTCCTTTTTTTAGTATTTACTAAATAAGAACAAATTTATTATTTATTTATTAACAGGTTTTTGTATAGCGCTCCACAAAAAGACCCACAAAGCTAAAAGAAAGCTGAATTTTTAACTGCATTACAACTAATGTGGTTAATGTGCTAGAGTGCCCATGTCAGATGAGATATGTAGGCAAAACAACCCGAGAATTTAAAATCAGGTTATTAGACCACCTGGGTACAATTCGGAATGCCCAGCGTGACAAAGATAACTTTAAAACTCTTTTTCCTATTGCTAAACTTTTTTTGTTAAGACATAACTCAGATTTTGCAGGTTTACGAGCCTATGTGATTGAAAAAATACGATCTGACATACGGGGAGGCACCATCGATACTAGACTTTTACAGAGGGAACTGCACTGGATCTTGCTTAATACTTCTTACCCATATGGTTTGAATGAAGCTGCCAATTTTTCAGTATTTTTTCATAAATAATCATGAATTATTCAGGCCTACCATTGGGATATATATAATGGGGAAGGTTCAGTGCATTGTCTTTTAAAAAGGATGATATATCTTTATCTATATTTTTAGTATATATAAGATGGATGTCTCTTTTGGAATCGCATATTGGGCATATGCACGGAATGGTGTATTTTTTATTGATAACTCTAGGTGTATTCCAACGTGACACCTGGGTATAGGTATGTTATAGTGGATTGCAAAACAATGTTTTCCATGTCCCACTTAATATTGATATTCGTCTATATGTGTGACGTGTATTATTTAGTAACATTTACACTTTAATCCAGGTTGTTTTTGTTGTGTACTTCCCCTTTAAATCCAGGGATGCAGTTTAATATTGAGGGCTCAAGATATATGTACTCTGATATATGTACACTTTTATATCATATGGATTTTGGTGAGATTGGTCCCTTATGAGGAGAATTTTTTTCCTGGGTATTTCTTATGTGATATATGTTTCCGTGGCAATTGCATGCCTGATAATAGTAAAACGGGTATATTATATATGGCTATTATGAGGGATCGTGCACCTTTGCAGCAACACTAAGTTACTATTCATGTGGGAAGAATGAGTACACAATGATTGCATCTCCTTGTACTGTACCCTTGATAAATATCAAATAATATCATGTAAACAGCCCGTGACCACAAACATTTAATGGCAACAAATGTCACGTACTTGATTTTGAAATGTGCCCGATAATATTGTAACAATGTATGTCAGATCCATAATTTATAATCCTAGGCCTGCATATTATATGCTTCTTTGTAGCGGTCAAAATCCGGATGCTGCTATCTTGATATATCTCTGTATTTGTATTTTAAACATTGTATCTGTTTCTCTTAGACACTAGAAGTTTCGGCAGGTGTTTATGGGACGTTGATTGCGAGTTCCTGCTATGCAATGCTGATTGGCTCAGCTGATTATAAAGACACACACAAGCTTTACCTGCTCACAGCTCCTTGACAAAGCCGCCTGTCTGGCGAAACGTACGTTGGAGGACATGCACCCTTCTCTGGTGCACCAGAGGGGGTGATTTCTACGACCAATATCTGTTTGCTTTCTTCCACTTGCCCGGCATGTCAGTAGACTAGGTAAGGGACAGCATACTACCCGGAAGGGCGAAGCGCAGGCCGTGAGGCCGCTAGTCTGTATATATGCAGGGTGAGTGTTAATGCTGGTCTCTTAGGTAGATAGTGGGCTAGAAAGTGGATTATGTTTGCAAACAATATTGTACTAGCATTTTTTTGGTACTGTAATAAGCTGACAATGTTTATGGTCGTTGGTACTGTTTCATTAAATTCGCCTTGTATGTTTTAACATGGATTTATTAAAAACTTTTTTGCATCTTTCTATTTAAGTGTCTGAGATAATGATCATTGAATGATTGAGGGCTTTTGTGCATACCATAAGCAACTGTGCTTTTTTTCTACACAGCTTTCTTTTAGCTTTGTGGGTCTTTTTGTGATTTACTATTTATTTACAGTTGTGGGTGTAGCACCTCCCATATTTAGAGTCATTAGCCCAGATAATTAGGCCTGTTCAGTATTTAAATCCTTTTCATTGCTTTTGTATAGCGCTATCAGATTACGTAGTGCTTTACAGAGATATTTCACATTCACATCATTCCCTGCCCCATTGGAGCTACATACTGAGGTACCTAACACACATACATACACACACACACACAGACACACACACTAGGGTTAATTTATTCAGCAATCAATTAAACTTCCATCATGTTTTTGGAGTGTGAGAGGAAACCGGAGCACACAGGGGGAGAACATACAAACTCTACACAGATAAGGCCCTGCCGAGAATCAAACTTATGCCCTTAGCACTGTGAGACAGAAGTGCTACTCACTGAGCCACAGTTCTGCTGCCCCAAAATGTACAAATGGTAGGAATAATACAGAGGAATGGAAATGCAGCCATACCATTATTAGAAAAAAATTGAGACAAGTAAAGTTCCAGGGCCAGATGGAAAATACCCAAGAGTTTTTATGGAGCTAAACTCAGAAACAGCAAGACCATTATTTTTAATTTTCATAGATTCTGTTTCATCAGTCTCAGTAGCAAGGGATTGGCGAATAGTAGACGTGGTGCCGTAGTTTAAAAAGGGAATGTGTTCACAACTGGAGAATTATAGACCTGTAAGCCTGACATCAATAGTGGGGAAAATACTGGAAGGTATATTAAGGGTTAGTCTTCAGCATTACCTGGTCCGCAATAAGATTATTAGTGGGAATCAGTGTGGATTTGTGAGGGACAGGTCATGTTAAATTAATCTGATTAGTTTTTATGAGAAAATTAGTATGAACTTGGACCATGATTGTACAGTAGATGTGGTCGACTTATTGCAACAGCCTTTGAGACAGTGTTTTGATACAAGAGTTTGGTTCACAAAATAAAGGAACTGGGTCTAGGAAACAAAATTTTACTGTTGAAAACTGGTTGGAGAATAGGGAACAGAGAGTTGTAATAAATGGAACATTTTCTAATGGTCTAAAAGTATTAAGTGGTATACCTCAAGGTTCCTGCTGGGGTCACTCCATATTTATTTATTAAAACAAGCATGCAAACAATAAATGAAATGGGGAAAATTTAGGGGAATCTTTAATGGAGATAGAATTGGGAGTGCTCATAAACAATTGACTTAGTAATAGTGCTCAGTGTTGTTATGAGGGTGGCACAGGTAACCACTGGGTGTTGTCACTGGGGGCCGTGACCTACAAGTGTCTGCAGCCAAGCCTGTCCTCACCATCAGGGGCTCCAGTAAACACCAGGCTCTGGTTAGACAAGCTGTGGTTTGCGTATGGGAAGGGGGTTAGCAATTGGGGGAGGAGGGATCTGACTGTCAGANCACACACACACCTGTAAAGAACTGTATCTATAATTACAATGAAGACACAACCTTTGACAATTTAAAAAAAATGTGTGCACGGAACTATGTCGGTCCTACAGTATAATAGCAAACATTCGACATAAATTCAAAAGTCAACATTACTTTGAGAATTAGCTATAGGCCCAACATTCAGTGTTTTCTGCTTTTTCTTTCATTACAGCTGTTTTGGTCCATGCAATGCACTATTAGTGAAATGCAGTTGGCAGTGATAAACATAAAAGAAAAAATAAATCTAGTATGTCTACTTCCCAGGGGAATGAAATATTTCTGGCTATACAGTGTACTACATGGGAAAAAGTTGTAGCAGTTAATGGATAGATGGAGAAGAGAGTAACTAAACAAAAACACATGGAAACATACGCAGCTCAGTTGTAATTAATGTTCAGTAAAGCTTTTCCTTGGCCAGTTCTGGAAAAAGGTAGTCTTAAGGTCAAATATAATCAATTATTTATATCTTAGTAGAAATATTTTTACTGGGGTTTTTAAGTGCAGAGGAAAACTATCATTCATTTGTTAGGTCCAGTTTATGAAAGTAAATACATTTTTTTTTTATTGGAACACAGTGGGAACACATATACTAGTTCACTTCTATTTAATCTCATATTGCTGACCTGGATTGCTTGACACTGCTGTGTCACCTGACCTTTACATTTTAACCTGTAACTTTACAGGTTCTGAAACTTCCTGCCAGGACCTTAGATTATAAAACAGTGGACCTGATTCAGAGGTGAGCATACGCCAGCTGGCATGATGTTTCCCTGTGTGATTTTCTACTGGACCTGTTTTACAATTTGGATGATTAGGCAGAGCAGGGATAAATACAGACCCGTAATGGGTGAAGCATAGCCGTGAGGCTATTAATCTGTTTTAGGCATAGTCACGTGTTTTATCTTCTTAGATTAGGAACAGTGTTGGATATACTTTACTATTGAGGATTACTGTTTTAGGAGTACTATTTACAATATTTGCCTTGATGCTGCTATATATACATTTATTGCAAGGAATCTAGATGTCCTTTATGTATTCTTATATATCTGCTGGATTTTGTTTTGATGTCTTTCTTCCATGTTTGTGTTTTAATGAGAAATTATTAAAGAGATGTTTTTAATTTTTTCTTGTGTATTGTAATATCGCTGACACTAAGCAGTGTTTGCACCAAGGGGCTCTCTTTGGCATTGGGCAGTAGCTCTAGGTGTTTTTTCCCTAACTATGTATTCCTAGCCTCGATTAGCACCTGCTATCCTTTATGATTTGGGATTATCCATGTTAAGTTGCCGTTACCTGGTGCGGTCCTAATTTCCCTTTCTTTCCTTATTCCCTCTTATAATTAACATGACCTATTCCCTCTAATATTTGATTTTCTACTGAGCATGATCAGAAGTGACGAGCATGCAGTTACGGGTATTCAGATCAGTGCACAACTCTAGCATCAGTGGCTTTCATGGTAAGGGGCATGGTGGGGGAGGGAGGGTGTGGGGAGACGTATTCAATGGACAGTAAGGGTGTGCCCAAGCAACAGCACCCGAACCAGAGCTGAACATAGACATAAAAAGAACTGTAATATCAAAATATTTGCACCTGGTACAGGTCATGTCTAAGGCCAGGAGGCGCTCACACTCCACCACCTATTTCACACGATTATGCTACAATTTCAAGCTGTAAATGCTTTTCCATAGTCAGGTTGTTGTTTTCAATTTTGTAATAATATACTGTAACAAAAAATACATTCACTTTTTTATTGATTCAATTTTTTTAATTAGTTAGGAGCGTTTATATTACAACTACATATGAAGCCAATTAGCTGCTTTGAGTTTTGATACTGTAAGCTACATGACATGATTGGTTGCAATCTTAAGGACATTGTTATGTGTGCTTTTGGATCGGACACAGCCCACACTACTTTTTCAAACTTATCTATAGCACCAGTCAGCTTACCACTGGTCCACCAAGCTGTATGTGCTTGGTTCTGATCCCAATAGACACCAACCACTTAAAAATTATGGACACACTTATGTCTTTCTAATAGAACCCATCTTAACTGCTAACTAGGTAGTTTTTACTAGGAACACTGACCTATTTATCTTCTCTGTGCTCCTAAGGCATGTCCGCCAAGTCGTAATCTGCAGTAAACTTATCAGGGGTCATTGTGTTCACCAAGAAGATTCCTAATCAACAGAGTTAAGTTTTTCTGAAGGTATAAACATTCTAAAAAGTGCACACAGATAGTTGAGTTCAGAGTATAACTGGATTGTGGCAAAAGGTAAATTTAACATGTTACTAAATTCATAGGAAAATAGTACACTTTATATTCTTACCCAATATTACATTAATATGAGAAATTCCAGGAGGTAAAGCAACTGCTTTCCTACAGACATAAAGCTGTGGGATATCTATCAAGGGCAAATATTTTCCACCCTAGAGTTACTAAGGCTCTCTAGCACAACAGGAGCATAAGAAAAAAAGGAGGAGCAAGGGGCAATTGTGAAGGGAACAGGAAGTGCCCTGAAAGTCCATATGACAGAAATTACATTAGACCCTATTCACTAATCAATGATCTCCCAGTTACAGTGTACTTAAAGAACAATGTATCATTTTCCAGCCTGCAGATCTCTCAGCTGTCAGCAGCTGGCAACATATTTATAAACAGCACTCAGGACTCATAAGGCCCAATTCAATTCAACGTAAAGCCCACTTTATTTTGGTTGCAATGTTAATTGTCACAGATTTTAATACGCACCTCTATGGGATGCGTAAATATCAGCGACCAAAATTTGCACAATTATCTTTGCAACTAAAATAACGGGGACTTCGCGTTGAATTGAATCGGGCCCATAGACTGACTGCTGAGCACTGTCTAAGCTGTGAGCATGTAGACCGTCCTCCATAGGTGCAGGATGGGCTCCTATCTCCTCTGGTCCCTGTAACTGCCGCACCCCCTTCTCCCACAGTACTACCAGCTACACTTATCTATACTACATACAATCTAGAATATTATGTTATATAGAATATTATAAATACAAATATGTTTAATATATATATATATCTATATATATATATATATATATATATATATATATATATATATATACAGCGGTGCTTGAAAGCTTGTGAAGCCTTCAGAATTTTCTTAATTTTAAACAAATAAGTCACACATATTAGACCTGGTCATTTAATTATTGAGGAAAATGATCCGATATCAAAATCTGTGAGTGGCGACAGGACGTGACTCAGATAACTGGAAGGTAAAAATAGAGTCAGAGGTTATCAGTCTAGCGGCCTGCTGTTAGTTATATTGTTAAGTTAAACTGGATTTAAAATTAAACTGAAAAGCTGGTTTTCTCCAAGGACATGTTTTATACTATGAAGAAAAGCTCATTGCATATGGTTTGGTCCATTATGGTACTTTGAATTAATGGGAAACGTGTCCTCAGGTTAATGTTTTATTATTTAGAACACACTTCCCTTTACTTTTCTTGTGTTTTTCTAGGGATCACTACTCATATCACAACAGCTTAATCTGTATTACACCAAAACTCCTATTTCCTCCACATCTGTATTTATAATATGTGTTCTGTAAGGAATTATGTTTTTTTATGGCAGGAGCAGATCGGTGAACTAAAATAAAAAAAATTTCTTAAAAATTAGAGAATCCGCAGAGGTTATATATTTATCACTATTCTAATAAAAATTAGAACTGCTAAAAATTATACTCCTATTGTTGGTAATAAGACAATTTATTCTGTATGCATAGCTGAACTTACTATGAAAAAGAAAATTCTATTTCCACATATTATGAAATGCAGGGATTCTCACCTATATATTATATACTATGCTTTTATACTAAATTCTCAATGGTAACGATGTATGGCTCCATCTATAATGTAACTGTGGGGTCACATTTTTCAGTCACGTTAGAATTGTACTGTCACTGTTCATATTTGACTTTATTACATATAATATACAATAGTTAAGGGCATCATACATTACTGTCTATGGACCGTGTTCACACATACTTTTTGCGTGGGATTGCATGCGTATTTTTAGGAGCGGATTAACTGCGCATGTGTAGCAACTTTTTCCATGCAAATTACGTAGTATTTACGCGCATAAGTACTTTCGGCACAGACTTGTGAACCTAGGGACATACGTACGGAGGGGAGTGGTTTTAAACCATACGGTAGAAGTTACGTGAAAGTGGGCGGGGGAAGCATTTAAACGGACATTTGATGGCGCGATTAGATAAATAAGAACGTACGTAAGTAACATACGCGCATAAGTACACAAGTAGAGTTAAGGGTGCCCTATGGAGGCATAAGTCATGGGTGCTGTCTTTCTACGTGTGTGCGTAAAAAAGTGCACCTAGTAAATACGGATCTGTGAATCCGGACCTATATAGTTAATAAAGATATTGGTTCAAAATTGTAAATTGTGTGCACTTTATTTTTATGTAAAATAAATTTTTGGGGAAAATAAAACAATAAAGGATCTATATCACATATTTTTCTGTGGCAGTATTGTTGGATGTAATGAGCTGGATGTAATGGGTAAGATTGCTGTGTGGGGATTCAGAGTCCCCCCCCCCTTCTAATGTATAGAATTTGCGATCCAGACATCCCTACATGCGAGAGGAGTGGACACCCCCTGCATGTGTGGCCCTTCCACATCCAAATCCCTAGCTTAAATATTCCTCATGCAGAAGTGCACATACAGAATGGTGGATTGTACATTAGGGCTTTGGAAGGCATTTACTGTATGATTACTATTCCATGCATACCTTGTACACATTATGGGTGGCCGGCCCCTCTTGTGGATGCTGATTTTTGCACGGTATGCAGAAATATAGGTCCTGTGAATGCACGCTACCTATACAGAGCTAAGTTATGTACACTGCGTTCATAAACAGTTCCGCGTTCCGCACTACTAAGGTTAATGCACTCTCCTCGCACACACGTAACTTAGCTGATTTACATGTTCAGAACCCTATCTTGCGTATTTCTGGTCATACGTATCGCCTTGTCATATGTAAGTGCCTAATCCAGCCCATACTGTACAATTGAAATGCCTTCCTCCACCAACAATGGCATGTGTAGGGATGGCACACACTATCATACATAGTTACAAACAAGTTACGTACGATCAGAGTTACGATGCGTAACATCTGCCACGTGCAGCCAGATTTAGGCATAACGCATGTGTAAATTGCCTTTCGTTATTAAGTCTGGCTTGTGGTGCATCACTTTAGTGCTACTCTATAAACAAAATAATGAAGAGGAAACAAAAAAGAAAAGACACCTCACGGTGGATCATCACTCCGTGGAGCGAGAAGTATCTCCAGCAGTCTGCTTTCAGTTCCTGGCTCTTGTATCCTGTATGTACGATCATAGAGGGGCAGATAGCTGCTCCATGGAGTGAAGATCCACCATGAGCTGGCTTTTTCTTTTTTGTTTGCCCTTCAGCGGCAGATAATGGAGGCACTGCCGGAGGTGGGCACTTCTCTATTGTCCACCTCTCTGTGTCTCGGAGTCTCTTGGGGGCACCAAATGTTATCTTGCCTATGGGTGCTTGAGCTGAATTTATGCCAGTGTTCCCCTTTATTTGTTTGTTTTTGAGTATATGTTTGTAGATATTTTAT
>WWET01000135.1:794635-821485 GCA_011038615.1 Limnodynastes dumerilii | reverse complement strand
TTTTTAGTTAGCAGATTGGCTCCCTTTTAAATAAATCAAAATGTTTAAAAATCAAATAACTGCACCAGGGAATTTCTTGTGTGTTTATTGGACATTTTAAAAATTGATCCTGGCCGCTAACTAGAGCGATTTGATTTGATCATTTTATAAATCGGGCTGACAATCACTCCAGTGTATGACCAGCTTTATTGTGGTAAATCAATTTATTGAGCACCACCCATTACCATATTGAGTTAAATAACCCAAATAGTTACAAAGCCGAATTTCGTATAATCTCTTTCGTTCAGCTAGTTCATCTACAAGGCTCTCGCATTTCAAGATTCCTCAGGGTACGTTTTACAATGTTAGAACTGAGTTAAGTAGTTGACCCAGGAGGATAGGAAAATATATTTGTGAAATTGATAGAATACATATGTATCATATGATGGAACACATTTAATGATAATGGTAATCTGGCTGTACTTGGACAATCACAGAAGCAATATATTATGTTTATCAAGTTACATGATTTTTTATTTATTATCTACAAATGTAAGAAATTAGGCAAGGTCTGCTTTTGACGTTTTATAAAAAATGTGGACAATAAATATGCCTGTGCTTTTATAAAAGCCAAATGGACAAGATTTTGGTTCTGGAGCAGATATTCTTATTTTATGCCAATTTGCTCTTCTCACTAAAAAAAAACTGTATCAAAGCAGGTCAAGGAAAGACACTGAGCATCGCTTAGGAAAAAAATATTCAAATGTACTTTCCCAAAAGGGGAAAGGATTTCAAAAAGGAAGTTACACAGATACCCTCATTTGTAACATTTTTTGGGGAGATACGGTTGTCGGTCCGAGTGGCCATAATTCAAACATGATCCAGAAACCATCTGAATGGCAGCTGTATCGTTGTTCAAAAAGCTTGCAAAATAGAAGTTTGCCATTGGGAGCAGGAACCTATTTCCCTGTTCCTAATAGCTACTTTCTGTAGCGGATATGTTGGGTAAATTAAGGATAGTGTGGCAGGTAAAAGGTTAAGGTTAGGCTGTGGGGCATTGAGGGTTAGGCTGCAGGGCATGGACAAATAGTGTTAGGGTTGAAGAAGGAGATGTCTGATTTCACTGATTTCAAAGACACAATTGCCGGCAGTGTGCATTCAGCTGTAGCAAGATGCTTTTTCAAAATGAAGACCCTCGTGCTGCACAGGTCAAGTTGAACCGTTTTTTTTCCCGCATGCCTTGATGTTTCTATTGGTGAGGATTTTTTGGGGGGCTTCTGACACCCGTTAAAACTTTTCACTAATTCATGAAACTTGTAGTCAATGCACCAGCTGATGCACAATTAAGATATTTACGTTAAACAATAGTCACTTATGTTCTCCAACTTGAGCGCGCATGAACTTATGGAAATACAGAAGTCTGGATTGGTACGTAGGAAGAGGGACTGACTATACTGCAAATGGACAAAGAGGGAACTTAATCTGACCCCTCTGTCAGAAGCGTTTTTGCATCAAAGTATGGAAAGGTTGGAATGCATTCCAATTGGTTTGAACGGATTCGCATGCATGCACTATCCAAATGAAATGCATGTAATTTGTGTAAAATTTTAATATCACCCATAGAGACTATCCTAGTCACACAATGATCTATATCATTCGGAAGGAAAATAAAATAAAAAATAAAAATAGTAACAGGACCTTGGGTCAATTACCATTGGCAGTGGAGTAATTATACTCCATTATACTGGGATACTTGGGAAACACATCACTTACTGATCTGCCCCCCTACCATATACCACCTCCTGGAGAATGTGGTTGAACTTTTGCTCATCCAAATATTTTAGTTAAGTGGTTTGACTCAAACCTACACAGTGGGGTTTTCTTTCAAGAATACCCACTTTCACTTCCATAGTTTGACAGTACATAATAATTATGGTACTATGGTCACTTCATCAGTTTTATAATGGCTCAAGTAGTAAGAAACAAGAAAATGCAGTATGAAAAACAGGTACATCATATTGGGCTTCTTGTAGTTGTTTTGAAAGACTGAATTGTGTAAACACATGAAGACAAAGATCATTTTTAGGGCCAACATTTGAATGCATTTAGTTTTAATATGAATAGCTACTGTTTCATATATCATATTTATATATCAGCACTCGTGAAATACATAAGTAAATTACATGAATACAAAAAGCACATGATACACGGAAATTAAGTTAGGATGAACTAACTGAATATCAGCAACATAAACAGCCCCTGTCCGTCTTGTGACATAGTCATGGGAGCCCCATCAGTGTTACATAAGGAGTAGAAGATGAATAGTGTGATTTACAATTGCTGGACATTGTTTCAGCTTTAAATATGAGACTAAGCTCTGGAACCCGTGACACCTGTCATTAGTCTAAGTCATATGAAGTTTCTTCTACAATTAATAGCTAATGTAAACAATGTACATGTTTACCGTAGAAAAACTTAATATGACCTAAAACCGCAAAAAAACTTTTTACTTTCCCTTCTCCGCAGCCTGACCCTAAGTCTCCCTTCTCTGCAGCCTGACCCTGTCAGGCTGCAGGGAAGGGAGGGTTAGGGTCAGGCTTCAGGGAAGGTAAGGTTAGGGTTAGAGGGTTGGGGTAATTTTTTGCCTTACCTTTCGGAGCACCAAAAGTTCGGTGCTCCATGGATTGATTGCTATGCCTCATCGAGGCATATGCAATCGAAAGGCTGGGAGAAAATGGCCCTATCAAAATAGGGCTGTTCTTTCCGGAGACTCACACACAATTTGATTATGTTAATAACAAAAACACTTGTACATAATTACCAAATGATTCTAGTTGCAACAAATAAAATCTATACAGAAAGTCATATCTTGCAGTACCCTCTACTTACAAAAGAATTAGCTATATTGTCGGACACCTTTCTTTCCAACGAATACAAACAATTTTATATATAGCTTAAAAAGATGCAAAGTTACAGCCAATAACAAGGACTTCTGCATGTCAAGCACATAAGCAGTATGACAATAGACTGATTCTCCAATCATATGAATAAAGAGGACACTATTTTCATAACGTTACAATACTGGAGTACTACTAGCTGGGGTGCAGAGTCTAATTGGGGCCTGCTCTTGCTACAGCCCCTGATGGTGGGGATAGTCTGGGCTGCAGGACACCCAGCAGGTTGCAGCCTCTGGCATAACCAATACCGCAGTGCAGGAGACTGGAGAAAGATCCAATTAAATTGAACTATGGCACACTTCAAGGAAGTACAGCAATAGGTGCGTGCAGTGAGGACTGGCACCACTAAGTAAACAGAAGGAGGATGCCACTGAGTACCAGGATAGGTGCAGAAGATATAGCACCAGAGGTAGCGAAAGTACAGCTGGAAAGCACTTTAAATAATAACAAAGGTGCAGATGATTAAATACTAATTACTAGTGCAGGTAGTAGGCACAGAATGAACAACAATAGTGCAGCACAATATATGAGATTATAAGTGCCGATGGTATGAACAGAAAGAGTAATATGAACTAAGGCAACATTAACCAGACACACAGAAAAGGTAGGTAGCTGAAGGCAATCAGATAGGATGGTAGGAAGGCAGACACTGGAGAAACAACAAGAGAGGCAAGGCAAGAAGGGAGAAACTAGATTAGGAGCAAAACAGTACAATACAAGAGCAGGGTAGTGGGCTGACCACAATATAACCGGCGCCAGGACAAAAAGACTAACGAAAATTTAAAGGGCTGTCTGGCCAATCGCAGGAAGTCATGCTCCTGCCAGAGAAACTTATACCCCGTTCACACTGAGCCAAAATCCCGGGATATTGCCGGGGCAAGCCCTAACGACCCGGGTCGTGTGTGATCGGGCGCACCAGCTGCAACCCGCGTTTAATGACCCAGGAATCAGACCCGGGACATTTTCAGGGTTATTCACGTGTCAGAACCGGGTAACCGCCAGTGTGAACGGTGAGACCCAGGTTTTTCAACCTGGGTCTCACTGAAATAAGCTGATTGATGTTAGCTTTTAAAAAAAAAATTTCATAAAAAATACATTTTTTTTTATATTGAAAAACCATTAGCATAATAAAAAAAAAGAAAATGAAAAAAGTGCCGAAATGGAGGTCCTGCGTATGAATGAGAAGTCCTGTGAGGACCCGGAGTATCATTGCGAGACCTTGCAGGAGAGGTGAGTAGTTGTAAATAGTATAGAATAGAATATAGAGTATAGAATATAGAGTATAGAATAGTATATAGCAGTATAGAGCCCAAAGAGTCCCGGGTCTAAGCAGTAGTGTGAACAGGGTCTTAGGATCTGGGCTGATGTGTGTCCCGGCAATAACCCGGGGCGGCAGTCTGAACACGTTATTAGTAGGCGTCCTGGTAACCTTGCAATATCCAGGACACCAGCCAAAGTGAGGGAGAGAAAGGGCACAAGACCAGGAAGTGTCCCAGCTGGCACCAAACACACCGTTACATGCCACGGCGGCATGTAACACATATAGGGGTCTATTTACAAACTTAATTTTCATGCGATAATTGCATGAAAATGAAGGTTTTTATATTTACAAACATTTAAATATCGGGGCACTCCGTCTGCCCATTCTTTTTAGAGCAGGCCGGTGGTTCGTAATATTTATGAAATGCCGGAGTGGAGTTTTACACTCTGCTCCCGGCGTAAAACGAACGCCATTTCAGGATGGTTTACATACCATAATTATACACCATTTTAATACTATTTTAACATGATAAGTTTGATTGTGTTTTTACTATACATAATCCAACACAATAAAATAATAATTCTTTGCCAGTCTTGAAGTTTTTATTTCTCTCAAAGTAGCTTCCTGAAGAAAAGATGGCTGCATTTAGAACGGTCCTGGACACAGAAGATGATCATTGAAATTCAATATTCACACTGCTGTCAGCAGAACAAGTATTTCCTCCTGTTCTCAGACAACTGCTATAGCAGCACATAAGACTTTAGTTGGAAGAATAGAGTGTTGGATACTGAAGGCATTAGATTTAAATCTCAAGCACTCCAGGCATGTGAGCACATTAAAATACTGTTAAACAATAGAAATGATTATTAAAATACCTGCAATTTTTGGACTGCTCTTTCTCAATGTGGCAAAACTATTCTAATAATAAAAGGAAAAAGCTTTAACATTTTGGAAGCAAGACTTAACCTATAAATGTGAAGATCTTTGTCAAGCTGTAATGACAGTGTGTGTTAATGTAATTTGGTTGATATTATACCTGGCGTGTCTCTTAAAAATGAACTAATGATAATAAGTCCTATGCAAAGGAAATACATTCTGCCTAAAATTATTAGCCTATAAACACAGTTTAATAAACAAGCAATGAAAATAGTTTTTTTCCTTTATGCCTGACAATATACAAAAATAAATAAGCCCAAATTAAGTCATCTCAATTTTTTTTTCATAATGAAAACACAGCACCATTTGTCGTAGTTAAGGCCAACATTAGGGACATTCTGAAGAACAGAATTGTAACTTATGGAAAGTTGTTGTTCTAGGTCTCTAATACAGTATTATCACATATTAGATTTAGAAACTTGCAGCAGTTTTTCCCAATTTCACATAGTATTTGCCATGGTCTACCAGGCATTCTCCACAAGGCCAAACTGATGACTGACTTCAGACAATGATGGTGACATCTATGTTTTTTAGTGCCTGATGGCTCAGCTGTAATTCTATAACTCAAACAGAAAGATGGACCAAACCAACAACGGACAATAGGAAAATACCTCACATGCCTATTGGCCAAGCAATGATATTTAATGTCACAGATTCAATGATTTTTCAGCATTTGGTGTACACTCTTAAAATTGTGATTAACATATGGCCTAATAAAACATTATTAGTAACAAGTTAAACCACAGGCTGAGTTGGGGCAGGGACTGTTGTGAATGTGAAATATTCTCTGTAAAGCTCTAAATAATCAGATAGCGCTATATAAAAACTTGTTAAATAAATAAGTTCCTTTTACCGGTGTTTCCCAACCTCTGTCCTCAGGGACCACTAACAGGGCATTTTTCCATGTCTCCTTGCTGAGGAACAGATGGTCATTACTGACACATTTTAAAAGCTCTAACAGAAATAAAGGAAAGAAAATGTCCCAGCAACACTGAAATTAACCAGTAACAGACTATACCGTTCTATGTCTAAAATAAAATGCAGAAACGTCTGCCAGCCACTATCAAGGGCCTTTCTGCTTATGGTGGCCCTAACTCTAATGAGAGCCCCAATGTTGGTTCATATATATGTTTTTAAATTAAAAGCAAACTTACCTCATGAGGCACCCCTTAAAGGCTCCAAAATAGCTGCTGTGGAACAACACCCCCTCTCAGCTGCTGATCCCAATCGTGCTTCCTGGGGGCCTTTCCTTTCCTTTGTTTCTGTTAATGCAGATTGCCCCTGCCTTCATGCACATGTTTGCATTAACCTATAAATTAGTCTCAGCAACCACCTGCTTTGGGGCCATGATGACTGGGATCAGCAGTTGAGAGGGGGTGTTGTTCCACAGCAGCTATTATGGAGACTTTAAGGGGTTTTAAAAGCTCCACAGGTAGTATTTATTATATTACTTATGCCATTTTTCAAATGGCAGGTGTGTCTTTCTACAGTGTCCTGAGTACAAATATAGCAAACGGATAGGGACTCACCAACAGGTGGTGCCTTGATGCTGGGCAGGTGAGCTTAACCCAATATAGCTATATTGTGAACTAAGGGGCTGATCCAGAGCTGCCCTTTCATCTTTTTTCAGACTGAAACGTAGCAAAAATGAGCACTGCATGCCCAGATCGGGAGTGCGCATAGAAAGACGAGCGCAAGTGTACCCATCCGTCTATGTTCAAATCCGACCTGACTGCACCTGTGGAAAGGATATTTAAATGAGAAAAAGGGCGTTTTCTCATTTAAATACTCCACACAGTGCAGTCTGGTAGCTGCTTAACAAGCCCTAAGCTTACACCATCCCGGGGATGGTGTAAGCGTAAGGAGCAGCTCACCGGAGAAAAAATAAAAAAATGAATTAGTTAAAAAAAAACAACAAAACAAACCGTTCAAAAAACAAAACAAAACCTAAATAAACCCCTTAGTACAAGCACCAGCTTGCCAGCATCAAGCACCACTACACTGCTTACTACAAGCACCAGCATGCCCATGGATGCCAGGGCATGATAGCACTTGGAGAACCACAAGTACTAGCATGCCCTGCCAGTCAGGGCCTGCAGCGCTAGTTACATGTCCCCATAAAAAAACAAAAAAAAAAAAATTCAGTGCCATAATAATCATGAGAACAGAGAATTCTGACACTGTCCAAAGGCTATAAATATGACCCAAGGACAGTGAACCTGTCATTAGCGTCAGGATGTCCTGCTTGCAGGTCATAGTTTGCGTACTTGCCGAAGGAGTTTTTTTTTTTATTTGTTTTTTGCAAAGGACACGTCTGGATTAAAAGCTTGCAAGACCGGACCTCCATCAGAGCAGATAAGTATGTTTTTATTATTTTTTAACAGTACTTTTGGCCATATTTTCATATTTTTTGGGGACAGCACTATAATGGATTTTTTTGGGCTGTGGACATGTAAATGGCGCAGCGGGCCGTGGCTGGCAGGGCCTGCTGGTGCATGTGGTATTCCAAGCGCCAGCAGCCCCTGGCATCCATGGGCATGCTGGTACTTGTCGTCCTACAAGCATCAGCATGCCCTGTCAGCCCGATATTATTTATTTATTTTACTGTGCGGCAGGGGTGGTGGCGGGGGAAAGGGGATAATTTTATTATTTTGGGGGGAAAAAGAACCCTGCGGTCGGAGCAATTTAAAAAAATTATTATTTTTTTTTTTAACCAAGCCCGGCTTTTCTGCGGCCAATTCAGAGGTGTGTGTTTCGAAAGAATAGTATGTTTTAGCGGATCCGCCTTGCGCATCCGCTAAAACTCTGGATCAGCCCCTAAACCTCCTTTTTATGTATGTGCTGACACAGTGTTATATAATGTTTGTTTGGAGCGCCGGACCTCTCTTTTGTTCCTTGTAGTAACATTTCTTATGAATCTGTAAGGGAACCTGAAAAATATGGACTGTTAGTGGTTCCTAAGGGCCGAGGACGGAAAACACTGCTTTATACCACTCATTATAGGTCTTAAGTTATTGTCACTTTAATAAGCACAGGGTAGGACCCACCATATAACCCATAGCCCGTAACACAGCATAAAATAAGGTCAGAAAGGTGCAACAAACAATATTCTTGTTTACGTTAACTTGATAGCATCACCAATTGTCTGCTGTACATGGATTTAAATGCTCTGACCGTGGTGCGGTGTATTAAGGCAGACAAAATGTACTAACAAATGTCAGGATAGGACCATGGAGTCTCAAAATTTGAATAAACTGATAAACATAATCATACAGACAAATGTAATCCTCTTAATTCAAGCAACCCTGACCACTAGTGAAACAATGAAATGATAAGTAGAGGTAACTAGGCTGTGTCACAGCAATGCACATTCCTGAAGGGTTATTTAAGCTGGAAGAAATGTGTCTTTTCTTTCTTAGGACGGGAAGCTCACATGCAGTTCTATTTCAGCAACATCTGTTCTATGCAAGAATTCCGTTAATGACTCTCATAGATGCGTGTAACGCCATCACAACCTGTTATGCACATTAAAACAATGCTTTACGTTGTTTAAAAAGAGCATCCATTTACAACGTGTTATCCTGTAAAACTGTTAACTACCGATTGTATTTCAGTGCTGCTGTGCCATTTTCCATTTCAAAACATATAAAGCTATGAAGTCAAAGCCTCCAATCTGTTTAATATACTGTATTATATGCAATGGGGGGGAAGCAAAATAATAAAAATTTGCAATTCATATCAAAGATCATTGGAAACACTGTAGTTTCATCACCGCTTGCAAAAGGTAAAAATTGGATGTATGTAGGTGTCTCCCCACTACAGAAGCCTCACACCAGTATTCTTGGAGACCAATTAAATGTTTAAACCGTAGCGTCCTGCTGGTCTTCATTCCCATTCTTAGAACTTTTGTAATAAAATGACAACATGACCACAATTTGCTTGAATCAGGTTACCCTGATTCTTACATATTAAATGTTCTTAAACTCAATAAGAGCAGACCGATGAGGAACGTGACACTCTGACCGTGGTGTGAAATGTTCTATCTACATTACCTTATATCTGCCTAAAACAGTCCCTGTACTTCCTCTGTGTCAGGATCAAGGTCAATGTCATAGAAGCAAGGTCTTGTTGGCAATCCTGGCATAGTACTCATCTGTGGGAAAGAGAAAAGGATGTTAGACCAATAAAAGTTTTTTTTTTTTTTTAATAGTTTTTCCATGCATTAAGATTAAAAAAATATTTCATTATTCCTACCATAGTGGAGCTTATATTGACCAGAAACAGAGTTTTAAAATAAAAGGAAATCAGGTGGTTTACACCTGGGCAAAATAATGTTGAATTTCAGAGGGTTCAAATTAATCTTATTGTTTGCATGTAGGTAGAATACTTAGCTTTTTCTGCACACAAATACTGACCAGCTGTATTTTTAAACTATTAGTTAAACTTTAGACTAGGAAACTTCACTATCAACTCTAATACCGTAAATTTCCTCTTATTTTCAAACTCTGGATTTGGGCCAAGGAAATGTTATGAATGCGTATACAATATGAGTCAGCAAATGTCATAAAGTTGACAGATAACCTGTTAGCACTAAATGGCCAACAACTCATCAACTTCCCTCTCTCCAAACGGGCAGAGACGGACAGGGTGACTTCTGTACCATAATCTATCCTCACATTTTTACGTCTGCTTTCTAATTCAGCAGCATCCTAGTCTAATAATTTCAGTCATAGTCTTGTTATCTGCACAATGATGTAACATTCACTATCTTACATTACTATTTGCCTTCTTAAAACTGTTATTACATCTTTATGTTTTGGCTTTGGGCCTACCACATCGTCGTGGAATCACCAATGCCGCAATACCTTCATATTAACTACGTGCAAAAACACTTATTTTCGCTTGTCAAAGTCTGATTAAAATGTAACAGAGTGAATTTGAAAGTAAATCTCAAAAGGTACTATTAATTAAAAAAAAAATTTGGAATAAGATTGCATGAATAGATGAGTTCATCATACAAACTCCAGCTAAAACAACAGATAGAACAAGAAAAGATCAGACTTGAAACACACAAATCTTTCCTCCTGAACCAAGGTAGATGATATAACTTCTGACTACTGGTAATTCTTAACAATTAGCAGGAAGAATTTCAGGCTTCTGCACGCTGGCTAAATTGTCATTACTCTTTTTAGATTTGTTTCTTTGTGATTTAGAGGGAACATGTTTTGCACATGGTGAGCTGAACAATACAATCTATCTTTAATTACAATATCTCATTTTAATAGGTTATTATAGGCTGCCAATGAAAAAAATGAACTGATCTTGTAACTATAGAGAACATGTTGTGTCCCTGACCGGGATACTTGAACTTTACTGAAACCATTAAAAGGAATCTTGGAACTCAACTGGATTCTAAGTAGAACATTACAATTACCGATTTGTATAATACAATTAATCAACCAATTTCATGGTGAAACAACCCTCCCAAGTATCTGGCTAGAGAACTGCATACTGAAGAACTTTAATTGCAATCAACAGACCATTGTTTTACTTCCTCTAGGACCACAAACGTTTGAAAAAGATTTTTTATTAAACAAGAAATTTGTAAAGAAAAATGGAAACCTGATGTCAGGCTTCAAATTAATTAAAATACACATTAAATGAACTGTACAAAGAACTGTATAAAAAGTTGTATTAAAGAACACATAGAATGTAGAAAATGAAGCAGAAATGAGAAGAGGCAGACCAGAGCAAGGCCTGAAAGTCAGTGGATTGAAACAGTAGAATGCAACAATTTTGTTTGGATGTGGTGGATCTGGAATGTTTAGAATGTGATGGCTCGTGTGTTGTGACACACTCTATGCTGTTAGAAAAAAATAAAAATGTTTTGTCTACTGTGTTGATGAGAAATAACTTTTTGCCCTCTTTCTAGTTCTTTGCTTAGGTATTTTGATGCTGAACAAAAACACCACCATTTGATCATCAGAGTAGTAACTGGATCCATATAAGTATTTTAGTCCCCTATTATGTTGTATACAAATGCCTAAATCACAGTTTAGCTTAGAACACAGCCCTCTCAGTCATGTAAGTTGCTGCTATAATAGCTGGATTCTCTCCATTTCAGCTGTAAGTTCCTTGACTGGATTGTCTACAAACACCTTCACCTTATGGGACTTGAATATGACTTTAATCGCCTTCACTCTATTGAAATTGCTGCAATAGAGTTCATAAGGAGCTTTTATAAAATAAAAAATACCCAGCAGATCACTATTCAAAATAAAGAATGATCCAAAATATATTTTTTGTAAGTTACAAAACATAATAAAACAACAAGATATAAAGTAAGCTGTAAAACAGTATAACTATATAATAAAAGTTTTAAAGCTCAAATTTGAAGTCTAAGTATGTTTGGATCGTGTTTAACTAAATTACTTAATGAACGTTCCAAAGAGACTGTTGGACAGACCTTCAAGCCCAATGAGTAGCACCATGCTAATTTATGTTTCCTGCTGCCAGATTGCAAGAGTGACACCTCACTGTATGTGAACATTTCATGAACTGCAACCGAGCAGAGACTTGGTCTAAAATGTGGATCTTACAGGTCTGAAGTGGAAAGTTTTATGTAAGTGTTGGCTACAATGTTGATAGTATAAGGTGTCAAGCAAGTAGTGTTGGTCAAATAAAACCACAATCCATCCTAAAACATTTCATGGGTTTAAAGGTACTATTCAACACATATAAAAGAATCCAAGCAAAGCCGACCACCCTTTTGTTTATTAATTCAAGCCCAGAGATTAGGAAAGAAATTGGAGACCTACAGTGTATTACTAATGCTGTGCCTTCATGACAATTGTATGCACACAAAATAAATAATCGGATGAGCGAAGAAACATATGAGAAAGAATAAATAAAAGCTGCACATATTGGACATGTGTTGGCTTCAAACCGGTTGCATTCCCTGCATAGAATGAGGAATTTCCGAAATAGGGGCATCTGAAAGTTCCTTTTTGGATGTCCCTATTTTGAATACCCCTCCATTTTAGAAATGTTTTTTTTCAGAATGAGTGAGTATGCCAATCGGCATACTCACCCATTCCTTTTCAGAAATACCACCGCAGGACCTGCACCACGGGAAAGGTAATAACCTCTACAGGGTAAGGGTCAGGCTGCTTGGAAGGGAGGGATAGGGTCAGGCTGCTGGGGAGGGAGGGTTAGGGTCAGGCTGCAGGGAAGGGAAAATTAGGGTAAGGCTGCAGGAGATGGTGGGTTAGGGACAGGTTGCAGGGAAGGCTGGGTTAGGGTCAGGTTGCAGGAAAGGGAAGGTTAGGGAAAAGGAAGGGGAGGGTTAGGGTTAGAATTAGGGGGAGAGATGGGATAGTTTTCAGGCTTACCTTTCAGAGAACCGTGTTCGGTGCTCCATGGATCGATTGCTATGCCTCATCGAGCCACATGCAATTGAAATCCCAGCCAGTTATGCAGGACGAATAAACTCAAACCACACAATGTTATTGGTGGTTATTATTAATCAACTTATTAAAAAAATGTAAAATATATCTTAATTGGAAAACCATAAAATATAAAGCACACTTTAGAGATTGTCTCTTACATAATACAGATTGCGTATCTCTGGTCGTACATATTGCCTTGTCATGCCAAAGTGCCTAACCCAGCCCACACTGTACAATTTAAATACCTCCCCCCACCCATAACGCATATTTTCAGCTTGTGTAGGGATGTCATGCAATATTGTACGGAGTTACGTACGTTGAGAGTTTCGATGCACGCATGTGCAGTTAATTACCACAGGCAGATTTACACATGTGACGTGTAAATTAGCTGTTGTTATTAAGTCTGGATCAGTCCTAATGTCATGGGGTTACAACCACTAATGATAGAAACAATAGCAAAATCACAATTACATGTAGAACACACTATGGACCTGATTCACGCTTAAGAAAATGCTACTAGGTGCGTAAATTTAGGAAGGGATATACTGCTCATGCGTGGTACCTTAATATACGCAATTTACGTAGGACTTAAGAATGGGACTGCTGTGTACCACCACTATGAACCTATTTCTTCTCGGTTTGAAGTGACTTAAGAAGGAAGGGGCTTGCCAGGAAAGTTTAAGAATGAAGATAAAAAGATTGGATGGAAGGAGGCATTTAAATGTGCAAATCTGGGCGTGGTTAAGCAAAAACGTTCTTAATTAACCACCCTACGCACACAACTAAGTACCTAAAGATAAGATAGCCCTATAGCATTTGTAAGTCGCTTAAAAAGCTTAAAACCAGGGGGCATGCTGGGGGAGTCGCCTTGCTACTAGTTCCGTAAATT
Source organism: Limnodynastes dumerilii (assembly GCA_011038615.1). NCBI lineage: Eukaryota > Metazoa > Chordata > Amphibia > Anura > Limnodynastidae > Limnodynastes > Limnodynastes dumerilii. The sequence continues at coordinate 808,015 of WWET01000135.1, read as the reverse complement.
TAAGAACCTAATGCTTTCTTAAGCGTGAATCAGGTTCTATATTATAACAAGATGATAGATCCAATCACCTCACAACTGTCTCGTTCTTATAAGAACTCTATTGATACTGTCCTGTTTCATAAGGGGGTTTTTACACCAACCGTAATTGGAAAGGCAGCTATAAATATCAAAAAGCGTTTTAAAATGATCACCCCATAAAAAGGAAAACATGCAAACTGCAAACTATATGGTTCTGTTCCTTAGGAATAAGAAACTTTTTCTTATGGATAATTCAATTTGTGACAAAGTTTACAGAAAGTTTAAGTTCTATACATTACTTATAAGCTTATTAGTATTGTATCAATACACAATGTATTACATGCCGTTCAGCACAAAGACAGCATTATCACCCTAAATAATATCAATACATACTTCGGAACTTTAAATAAATAAATAAATAAAAATTAAGCAACAGATATCTTAATATGTCAAGGTAAGCCAACAGGAACTTCAGCAAAGAGTGGCATGCACCATAATTAGTATATCTATTAGACCTTGGTTATATATGTGGTTAATAGTCAATGGGGTGAGTCTTCAGCAAGCTCCACTAGAAGTGGGAACATTATAAAATCAGTACAGGGAGCTCAAACAACTGGTGACAGAATCTCAGATGTAAGTATGGGTCAGAACCTGGAGTCCAGTAAACCTCAATCAGTATGGTTTAGTACAATGACAGAGAGACACGTTGCACACAAAGACAAGTGTTTTAGATATTAGGAAGGTTGGTTTTGTGGAAATGCGGAAATGTGTAAGTGATTCCTTGGCAGAGTGGAGGCACATGAAAGGGGTACAGGAGCAGTGGGGAAATTTAAAAAGTTCATTAACAGCAACAGACCTTTGTATAAGAAAGGTTAGGAAAACCCCCAGAAAAAGAAAGCCAATGTGGTTTACAAAAGAGGTAGCAACTATACTGACAGCAAAAAAGATGGCCTTTAGGAATTATAAGCAAACTCAAAATAATGATGACAGGGAGGAGTATTTTGCAAAGCAGAAAGAGGCAAAAAAGGTTATCAGTGCAGCACAGACACAAACTGAGGAAAAACTGGCCCACTTGGTACAAAAAGATTTTTTAGTTATATAAATGAAAGGTGAAAAACTAAGAGGGTACAGAGTGTGGAAGTTTTGTTTAAGGTGATTGAGCTATGGCAGATCATCTAAACAAGTATTTCTGTTCAACATTCACAAAGAAAAGAGTGGGGAAGAGATCACATTTAAATAAGACCATCAATACAAAGAAGGTAATTACTACTACTTTCACTGAAGAGCAGGTATTAAAAAAAAAACTTTCAAAGCTGAAAGTGGACAAATTAATGGGACCAGATGGGAAAAATCCCAGGATACTAAAAGAGCTTAGAGGGGTGCTGGCAAAACCATTAACTTAATTATCAACCTGTCACTAATAACTGGGGTGATTCCAGAAGACTGGAAAATAGCAAATGTCGTGCTGTTAAAGGAACAAACTCTACAGTATCTTAAATCCAGTAATTTACAAAATCCCAAGCAGCATGAATTCACTGGGGGAAGATCATGTCAAACAAATCTTCTTGAATTTTTTGACTGGGTCAGTAAAGTATTAGATAAAGGGGGAACCGTACACATAGCTAATCTAGATTTTAGTAAGTTTTGTCACTGTGCTACACCACAAACTGTTAAACTAGAAGCTTTGGGGTTGGACTTAATATAGTTGTATGGATATATTGGCTACAGGGTAGACAACAGAGGGTTGCATTATCTCTTCTGTGGAAGGTAAGGTAACCAGTGTAGGTACTATTTGATATCTTTATCGGTGATACTACCTGTGGTATTAAGAGGAAAAAATTCCTTTCGCATATGACACAAAGATATGTAACAGGGTAGACACGCCAGGAAGGGTACATAAAATGAGAGATGATCTAGGTAGACTAGAGAAAATGGTCAAGAGCATGGGAACTGCAGTTTAATGCCAAAAAACACCAAATTATGCACAGTAGCAAAAAGAGAGAAGTAGTAATGCCCATATATAGATCAGTATGACCTCACCTAGAATACGGTGTTTAGTTCTGGACATAATATCTCCAGAAAAAAAACCATAAATACATTAGAGACTGTGCAAAAAAGAGCAACTAAAATGGTCCATGATGTGTCACAAAACATACCAAGAAAGGCTAGAGGAACTAAACATATATAGCTTGGAGCAGAGAAGTGAAAGGGAGGATAGAATAGCAGCTTTCAAACATATCACAGGTTGTGACCAGCTAGAGGAGGTGGCATTCTTCAAAACGCAAGGTCACACATATAAACTGGAGGTTGGTAGATTTAGAGGAATTGTGCGGAAAAATTACTTCATTAAAAGGGCGATAGAAGAGTGGAAAAACCTCATATCTGAGGTGGTTGAGGCTAACACAACAAAACAGTTTAAACAGGCTTGGGATAAATACAAGGATAACCTAAATCTCAAACTAAATTGAGGGTAAAATATAGTCTATGGTCAGTATAGTTTTAAATAAACAACTGGGTAGACAGGATGAGCCATGTGGCTCTTATCTGCTGTCACTTTCTATGTCCTGTCACCACTTATAAAGTTCTTGGTCATTAGATTAAAACATTAAGAACATTCTGATAAAAAGAAGTTCAATAGTAATATGGTATCCACTAAGAACAATGGGCCCGATCCTGGGGTCCGTACGACAGGGGAATTACGTACCGCCTGTCTTGAAAGATGTGCATGCACACTACCTTCTTACAATGCCATAGGGATAGGCGTACGTATATTAGGTACGTCACCTGTTACGGAAATGGGGCTGTCCCCTAGTTTACGGTCGTATGTAAATGAGGGGATGGGCGGGGGAAGCCCCATTACAACCAGGTTTGTGGCCGTAACTTCACTAGCAGGATAGTAACAGCAGATAAAAGTAGTAGACATACTAGTCAAATTGAATATGTTAACGTGATTTTCATGTGTGGAGGTAGGAATTACTTTTTTTTTTTTTTTTAGGAAAAGTAATCAGCTTGGGTTTATAGGAGAAGCTTTTTTAGGTTGATCCATCCTCATCCCACTGTAACCACTAGTCTAGCAATGGTCAGCACACAGAAGGTTTCACGGAGAGACGCTGGGCTACACCAGGTCCAGCCAGTGCACAGTAGTCACAGTGTGTGCTTACAGGCAATCACACCCTCTGCTGCCTGCATTCTTCAGTTGTTGCTAGCAGTGAGATACAGGTGTGACATGTGATATCAGGTAACATCAATATAATGCTGCTCATAGCAAATGAATAATGCAGACAGTAGATGACAAGAGACCAGAAAGAGAAGGTAGACACAGGATAATAAGGTAAGAGAAGGTGAATAGGGAAGAGAGGAATAGGGGTTGCAGAGAAACACAGGGGGAAGAGATAGTGGGGGTTAGAGACACACATGGACAGAGAAATTGGAAGTTAGAGAGACATGATAAAGAAGAAGAAGAATTAAACAGACACAGGAAGAAAAATAGAGCGGAGTTGGATATATATATAGGAGAGAGAGAGAGAGTATAGTGTTGAAGAGAAAGAGGTTCTTATGAAAGAGTAGGGTTGGAGACAGCATAGCACAGCCTCTCTCTCAACTACTCTGTTAGTCCAAGTCCTGCTAGTGCACAGTAATTATAGAAAGAGGATGTGCTACAAGTCAGCATTGCACAGCCTCTTTCAGTCTATATAAAAGAACACTTAAAATTAACACAACACTTGCCTACTGGGTATCTCTTCTAGATAAACCCGATAGACGGGAAACTACACAAACTCAAAAAAAACCAAAAAAAAACAAACAAAAAAAAAAAGAAAAAAAAAAAAAAAGAAAAACTGGATTTCTCAGTATCTTTGCCATGAAAAAATTGTAGAGACCTAAAACCACTGCCCAAGACATCAAACACAAAATGCTTTGCAACAATGTTTAAGTTTAGATTTTCTTATAGAAAAAAAAGCACTTCCTGAATAGAGTCAGATGGCATGCCAAACACTACTGATCCAAAGGCTTATACAAATATATACAACTTTCTACAAACACTTAACTTGTGGCAAGTACTAAGGGTAATGTAATCTGAAGTGGCTCAGCAATTCTGTCTGTGCATTTGAATATACAACACAGAAGGAGTGTGTTGGATGGGAACTGATAAAGACTTTTGCATGAGTGACCGTGACAGAACACGAATGGGAATTTCCTTGGCATTGTGAAATGTTTGGATACATGACAGTAATCTTATGATGTAACACTAAGCAGTTACTAATCAGAAATGAAAAAAGTTGTGACCTAGCACATGGAAAGTTGGATACTAGTCACTGCATCTTTATTTTTATACGTTTATAGAAAATGTTTATAGTGCAGGAGATTCAAAGGAAAATGAGTAGCATTTTATCTCTAATGTTCTAACACCCATCACATTGATTTTTATTGGTCTATAAAGTTTAATAGACCTCATTATTGAATAAAATGGAAAAGGCACAAGAAAATGCATTGCTTAAAACCTGATCAGCAACTAAAATGGTCCTGACCAGGAACATGCCTATTATCAGACAGAAAGATACTACTTTACATATTTCTCCTGCACTTGTGTGCATTTCCAGTAAGCAAATACACCGCTGTTGACCACTCATGCACAAAATAAATAATAGTTAGAATTCATAACATAGGGCTACACGTCCACTGTTTCCTTTTATATAACAATATTAAATTAACCCAAGTGAAACATGCTGGCAATAAAGGAAAATTAGGCTTTAAACTATTTACGTATTATGTTGTTTAATCATCAATCAAGGAGGCATGGCTGAGCTCCATGGGGGGAGGGCAGCACTCATGCAAGTGGAATGCTGATTCCCCTCTTTCCCCACCGCAGTTTTTTTTATCCCCCTGGAATAAATAGTTAAACCGTTTGCACAGACATGATCACCATGCTCACAGAGAAATGGAATACCTGGGATAGAATGGAATAAGACAGGGGTCAATGCAAAATGTCATTTAGCAGATTTCGGCACAATGCTCTGGAAAAAAGTAGCCCAGAGATAATGGAAGACAAGACATTGAAATAGGTCTAGATGGAGTATAACATTCTATTCTTCATACTAAAGTCAAAACTCGTTCTCATCAAAAGTTCCTGACTGCACTGTGTCTACCCAGAGGAGAGAGATAAAATCAAAACTATACTCTTTCACCTCATACCTAGGCAACCAACTAACAAACTAAGTCAGCATGTGTCCGAGTATGTCATCACATTATATGCATTTAACCGAGTCATTATTCTTGTATGTAGCGGATTCTAACATGTTTTATACTGCTCCAGATGCTCATACTGTCTTCTATGCTTGTCTTCTTACTATCGATAACTGTTATGGGACCGGGTGGAGAACTGTCAAAAACAACATAAGGCAATGAGAAGATCATATTCATGTTTTATAAAACTTCACTTGAAACCTGCTGATAGCCAGAGAAAGTTGAAAGAATCTGCCTGCAATGCACATCTGGCACAGCACTTACTGTATCTTTAGCTCTGCATATTCCACCTGTCTTTAAAGTAGTATCACAAAAATGACAATAAAGCGACAGTAAAGAACTCTTTCATTATGAATATTAGATTGAGACAGAATTCTTACTTTGACCTATGAATTACGTAACACTCTCGCGTGCAGTGGTCTCTCACTCACAAGATACAAGCAATTAAATATACAGGGAAGAAACCCCTTCTTCATGTAGGGGCAGATCCAGAGTTTGAGAGTAAGAGCAAAACAGGTGCAAGTGTACGGCTATACCATTTTGCAAAGTAACGGGGTATATTTCTTTTCCATGCATGAAAAATACTTGACTTTTGCACAAAAAACTCAAATACTGCATAACTTTATGTTTAATCTATAAATTAGAGTTAAACTAACTATACCTCTCATTTCTAATTCTACGTTCTCAATTGAAAATTGAATCCCCTTGCAGTTCAACATAGTATTGCTCAGGTCTACACATGGACCTAAAAAACAGGTGTAAGTGCGACTCTGAATCAGCCCTGTAAAGATTTCATGATAAATACAAATTGCAATACCATAGATTATTTTGGCAGCATTTGTTGCCCCAAGACAACTGTAATGCTGGAAATGATCAAACTGAGAGCATGAATTATTACCAGTCAGACTGCTAACTGGACATAAGACAGCAATAAGAACAAGGTGATTTTCCAGCTAAATAATGATAGACACTTATTGTAGGGTACTTCAAACAATCTTACCAAGTTTTCTATGAGTTCAGAGAACACAGTATCAGAAAAAACAACAAAACATTATAACGTACACTTTCTAATAAGATTGTAAGATGGGATGGGCTGTGTTAATGTATATGTGTGTGTTGCTGTGTGGATTGGTGCCGAGTTAATCACCAAATCCCAAAAACGTCCTTCAGGATCTCAGTGGCCAAGTAAGATATGAATTTGCACAAAGAATAGAACAGTCCTGTAGTAAGACTAAAACCAAACTGTAGGACTGTTTTACTCTTACTGCTAGTTCTCCATTAATGCCCACATACAAAGCAACCCAACTATAGGTCCTAGGTCAACAGACAGACAAATGGGAGAAAATTTTGTTCAGACAATATTGTCCAATGTCTGTCTGAACAATGGGACAGGATAATTTTTTTTTTTTTTTTTTTTTTAGAACAGCACAAGAGGATCCATGATTGTAGTGCCACGTGTCACATTGTACAGCTAATTAGGTAAAAAAAAAAAGAAAAATTACCAAAATAATATAAAATGGAATCACACAAACTTAATGTGCAGCAAATAATTTCCTGCAGGATGGAGTGCATTTTCACCATTTGCCTCTGGATTCCAGATTTGTGTGACTGAAGGAGGAATTGTGGCGAGATATTAATTATTACCACCCAGCCAGTTGCTTCACACCCTCCCTGATCCTTTGCAAAGATCCTTGATTGACTTCTTCCAATGGGATGAACGAGCTCTGGTTTGTACTGAACAGAGCTGAATTAAAGCACAACTAAACATTAAATATGAAGCCATTCCACTGCAAAAATGGACTATTAACCCATTTACATTAGCTGAGAGCCAGAAATCTTTTGTACCACATAGGATTCAATGATAAACGCTATTTACCTGTCACACAAGAATATTTGTGCAGTGAGATTTTTTTAAGCTTACTCCTATACACTTAAAATGCATTGTGTTACCCCTGTCACCAAGCAAGCTGAAGCCAAGAGATATATATTGTAATGAAAACTCCTGAATTCCACACATCTGAGAAAACATCCTGTAAATATACAGTTACATTCTGGAAAGTGGCTAAGGTTCATGCTATTACAAAATATGTAAAGCTAGAATCAGGCATTCATATTACATTGCAGCTCAATGAAATGACATTAATTGAAGTCATGTAATCTTTCACAGTGCCAGAACACAAAAAAAAATATCTTATTGGAAAATACTTTCTACAATCATTTAGTAAACTACAGGAACATTTTTGTTATCATGTAAGGTGCACAAAACAATGGGCTGGATCCAGACTTAGTAAATCTGGCCCATAGAGTACGTAAGTCACTGGTCTTTATTAAGCTGCAGGTTTGGAAAAGTGGAGATGCTGCCTATAGCAACCAATCAGATTTTAGCTCTCACTTTTCTATTGCATACTAAAGACTGTCAGATAGAATCTGATTGGACGCTATGGGCAACATCTCCACTTTTCCAAACCTGCAGCTTAGTAAATCTGGCCCTATGTGCGCAAGTCGCACAGTACAAGTTATTCCGCATCGGAGAGCAGCTGCCTTATGCTGCATTCTTTGCGAAATTCAGTCTTAACACGGGTTGGGCCCAATCACCATGCCTATAAGATAAGCATGGTGGGTGGACATAGCTATGCTAATCATACAGTAAGGCTTGGGTAAGCCCTTATGTATGATTCAATATTCTGCATTACAGAGATGAATGTGGAATACTAAAGGTTGGATCAAGGTCACAGAAATCACTAACACACAAAGAAGTGCAGGGGGAGTGCCCGGCGTGTTGAAATGGAATAGCAAATTCTATACATTAACCTCCCTTAAAGAGGAAAACATACAGGATTGCCACTTAATCCTGGATCTGGTCCATTGCTGCAATACATGACATGCTTGATAAGAATCTTACCCTAGAACTAAGTACATTGGACCGTATTCACACTTAAGAATGATTTAGGTTCTTAATTATACGCAAAAGGTAGCAAAGCGACTCCCCTGACAAGCCCCCCGGGTTTCGGCTTCTTAACAGACTTCCGAATGCCATAGGGCTACCTTATCTTTAGGGTTGTACTTGTGTGCCCATATTTCCTCATTTAAGTGGCTCCCTGCACCCAATCTTCTTGTCTTCATTCTTAAGTTTGCCCAGCACGCCCCTTCATTCTTAAGTCATTATGAACCTTGAGGAAATAGGTTCGTAATGGTGATTTAGAGCTGTTCTGTTCTTCAGTCCTATGTAAATTGCGTATATTAAATTACTACATCTGTGCAGTATATCGCTTTTTAAATATACGCACATAAAAAGCAGCACTTTGACTGTGAATCAGGTCCATTATTACTAAATGATAGGAGTGCTTTTTGGGGAATTATAGGGATCCTGGCTCGAATATGACAACACAGGGAAGCTACTTTCATAGGGTCCTAACAAGAAGATCTCCTAGGGTTTATTTTTCGCTGGAGCCTCTGATGGTGAGGACAGACTTCAACTGCAGGCATCCAGCAGTTAGTGGCCCCTAGGGGCCACTTATAGATTCCTACTAGTAATGCTAATTAAAGAGGCTAACTGGATAATAGATGCACATAAAATTGTATTAAAATATGGGTATAACAAACAGGTAGGAGTCCCAACAATGGATTCAAGCTCAGATCCAAGGTGATACCAGACAGACCCTGAGCACCTGTATGACACAGATAGAGTGAATAGCTCTGCAGAATCTGTGATAGAGTGAGATACACTAAGAGTCAGATTCTGCATTGGAGCAGAACACCCAGCAGGCAGAGGTGGAGTGTGGAGGTAGAAAACACATGAATGGGTCTGTTCTAGGTCACAATCACACAGCAAAACAAAAATGTGCCAGATGACAGTACAGGACATCTGCTGGATAAGTGTGAAGCTGACTCGCATATTGAGAAGGGCCCCGATACAAATTTAGGTAATTAAGTGTATTTACTCAATTCTCTTGCGCAAGTTCCCTTACAAGTAACATGGGCACATGCGCACACCATATCTATTTCCATGGAAGGGGCAAGCCCTTCACTTCTGCATGCCTAATGTCAAACAGGTGGCATGGTAATGAAGGGCCAGGGACGGAGAGTAGCAGTTCTGTGCCTCTTCCATACGGACTAACAGATCTCCGTGTGCACGAAAGTCGAGCAGAGATCTGAATCAGGCCCAAGATATGAAAGATGGACTCGCACAGCAGTGACTAACAGCGTGGCGGTGACTAACAGCGGATGGTTGCTCATCAGCTTTGCCTATATTTCACACTTAGGGTGCAGAGCGTAGGCACCTAAATAGAGTGCAAGAGTAGTGGTAAAAAAAAACAACTAAATGTTCATTAACCACAACAAAACCTGTGTATTAGAAAAGTTAGAAAACACGGTATAGGGAGAGCAACAAAAATATGGCCTTTAGGAAATATAAGCAAAGCAGGAGGAGGATAAGAAGGTTATCAGAACTACAAAGCTTAGAAAATAAAATGTCTCACATGGCATGAAAAGAGGGGGAAAGCCTTTTTAGGTGTATAAATAAAATTTGAAAACCTATAGAAGCTATAGTAAGTCTACACAGTGGGATGCTGAAGGTGGAAGGGCTATGACAGATTATCTTATTTTCCTCTTTCCACAAAAGAGAGGGGAAGGGGCCACAATTACACTGCAAGAATATCTATACAGAGGAATGAATTACAAATCCTTTTACTGAAGAGCAGGTTTTAGCAGAACTACGAAAGCTGAAAGTGGATAAATCAAAGGTGCCAAATGGAAGAATCCGAGGATACTAAGATAACTTAAAGGTGTGTTGGTAAAACCATTAACAGAATTATTCATCCAGTGACTAACAGTGTGGAAAAAAGCAAATGTAGTCTGAATAAAAATGGATTTAGGGAAGAATCTGGCAGCCATCAGCAAGCCTAACATGAGTAGTGGGATAATTAATTGAAACTATTAAAAGAAACAAACTGTACAATATCTTAATACCAACAATTTACAGTATCTAAAGCAGCATGGATTCACTACTTTTTTTTTTGACTGGGTCACTAAAGTAGCAGATTAAGGGGGAGCTGTAAACCTTACCCATCTAGACTTCAGTAAGGCTTTTGACACTGTGCCTCATTACAGACTGCTAAATAAGCAGGAGTATTTCAGATTGGATTTAAAGATAGTTGCATGGATATGATCTTTGTTGCAGGATAGATAGAGGGTTGTAGCAAATGGAATCCCTTCTGGGGATGGAAAGGTTACCAGTGGAGCTACCCAGAGATCTATACTTGGATTAGTGCTATTGCTGATTTTTATCGGTGACATTACACAATGGGGTCCATTTGCTAATAACAGCACTCTGAGCGCTGTTTAAGTAATCAAGGACCGCTGCACCTCGCAACTAGCCTTGAACTATGCCCCCCATATTTACCAATACTAACCCTCTGGTAAAGTTCTACGATGTTCTGCAGGAATTTTGCTGGAGGCACTTGGCTCCACTCAGAGGCCAGTCCTGGTGCATGCGCAATAGCGAACTTCTGGTGCCAAAAGTTTACTAAAGTGCGCATGTGCCTGGACTTTAAACTTCAGTGAGAGGGACGAGACATGCGGGGCAGGTAATTTTAACCCTTACTATATTTTCTTTATTTTTTTGTTCCTTTTTGCCCACCGGAATACCCATTGGTGTTCCTTGTTCACATGAACAAAGAACACCATTATTGATTCCAGTGGACAAAAATAATATATAAATATATATTTAATTGTATTAAATTATTATTATAAAAAAATATTTTTTTTTTTTTATTATTGATTTGCAGTCTCCCTATACACCCCCCTTTTCTCCCCTAATAACAGCTATTAGGGGGGAGGAAAAGGGGGATATATGGGGAGACCGTTGGAATACCTATTATAATGCCATTCTAAAATTCTATATTAAACATCGGCGTGGATATTACCAGTTCTGGCTGATACTTAATATAATGCTATTTCAGAAATTTAGTAAAGAGCGATCAACCTCAGAGCGGGTCGGCGATCGGGGGTGTACAGGCCGATCACAGCTTTGTAAATTGTGAACACTTCGTTTTAGGAAATAAAGACCGTTTTCAGGGGAAAACGGTCTTTATCTACAGAAAACGAAATGTTCACCCTTTAGTAAATGGAGCCCAATATAGCAAGAGGAAATTAGGCCTTTTAGCAGCGGACACAAAACTATGTAAGAGGGCAGACACACCAGGAGGGTGACTGATGATCAAAGTAGAATGGAACAATGATCTAACATGTGGTAACTACAGTTTAGTGGCAAAAAAGCTAAATAATGCCCACAAAACCTCAAAAGCTCAATACAGTATAAACAGCAAAACATTAGAAATTACTAAGGAGGAATGGGATTTAAAAGTAACTATTTTGACTTAAATGTAGCCAAGCAATGTAACAAAGAAATGTGAAAGACAAGTGGTTGTATAGGGATAAGAAATAGTAGCAGAAAGAGACCTAGTATGACCACATTTTTACATCATTGGTAAAATTAGACCTAGAATACAGTGTTCCATTTTGTAAACCATTTCTCCAGACAAAGTGGTGCATGGCATGTGTCACAAAACATACAAAAGAAAGGTTATTGGAATTAAACATGCACAGCTTGGGGCAGAATAGGGATGGGTGAGGGGGATATCATAGCAGATTTTAAATATATCAAGGGGTTTAGGTACAAGAAGGTGGCATTGGAGGTGGAGCCACCCACCAGTATAGGATGTCATTTTGTTTTGGAGGATAAAAAGGACTGGAGGCATTATTGTAGATTGTTTTACTACAATAGGGAATTGTACAACATTCGGTGAATACCGATACTTTTTTTCATAAAAAAAAATAATAATACACTGCGTACTTTTACCATCAGAAAAAGACGCAAAGGCACCTCCATTATAGCACTCATACAAAAACATTCAATCATTATTTTATTGACTGAGTGAACAGATTTATGCTTTACACTGGCCATGATGGAATGAGAAAGGAGAGCATACATAAGTTTAATGAGCAGAGGCCATTAGTACTTGCCTGCATTTAAAAGTATAAATAATGCATTGCAGTGTGAACACAAGGCCAGTTAAGCATCTTACACAAGCTATGAGGTGTGTATATATAATAGAAAATCTATTGTTAGCATGCTTCTACTAAAACATACAGTGTTAAAACTGGTTCCATTTTCCTACTATAATAGATATTAGAAAACCAATACAACAAAATTATACTATTATAATAGACGATGTTATGCCAGGTTAGAACCTGTTACAATCACCTACATAACAGAAAAGAGCATACAGACCAGATACATTTCAAGGCTATATATCATGGTTGCCGACTCTCCCGGAACGTCCGGGAGTCTCCCGGACTCCCAGGAGAGGATCCTTTTCTACCGGAGGCAATACAATGTCCGGGAATAGTATTATTCCTGGACACTGTATTGTCACATACACAGTGCCCGGACCGCTGCATCCAGGCACTGTGTATGTGTTGCTATGGCAATACATACACAGTGCCTGGACGCAGCGGTCTGGGCGCTGTGTTTGTTTACTGCCGACGCTGCGTGACGCTGACGCCAGCGTCATACAGAAGAACAGGCGCCGCAGAGGACGGAGGGTGAGGAAGAAGACAAAACAGGTAAGTGACTTATGAAAGCTTTTTGGGGATTCAAGTATGAGGGGGAGATGTGAGGATATAGTAAGAGTGTGTGTGTGGGGAGGTAATGTTTAATTATGTGAGCATAGTATGTGAGGGGGAGTAATGTAATTATAGTATTTGAGGGGGGAGTAATGTAATTATAGTATGTGAGGGGGGAGTAATGTAATTATAGTGTTACACTCCGTTAACATGTCTGTATTTCTGTTCTGTTATTTTACTGTTCTATTCATTTTATGCCTGCCTATTTTACTGCTATGTATCTGCCATTGCTAGCTGTGCAGCTAGCTGCACATTCCCAGCTGCAGCTATTAGCTCTGGAGGTGTGTCAGGCCCTCCTCACTGATTGGAGGAGGGTTCTTTAAATAGCTGCTGCTGGGATCTGCACACCGTCGGTTATAGCGTCTGGTCCTTGCTTTATGCTCGCTGACATCATGTGCCTGATAAGTGCTTTTTGCTCTTGCTACCCTGTTACCC
>WWET01000135.1:780251-794263 GCA_011038615.1 Limnodynastes dumerilii | reverse complement strand
GCACTGTTCACGATGTGCCTGCCAGAAGACGCCAGCCATTGCAGAGCTAGGAGAGTCGGCAAGTGAGAAGTCAGAAGAGCGCCGCGGAGGAGGAAGGAAAGCGGGACACAGAGGTAAGTAAAAAGGAGAGAGGCTGGAGAAATATGGTGGAGAATACTGAGGGGAGCTGCAGGCACATGATGGGGAATACTGAGGGGGGGGCTGGAAGCACATGATGGAAGATACTGAGGGAGGGCTGATACTTTGCAGGACACCCATGCACAAACCCTGGCAACACAGGGACCCCCCCAGCAGTGTAGGGACCGCCCCCAGCAGCATAGGGACTACCCCCGGTGACGTAGGGACCGCCCCCGGTGACACAGGGACCTCCCCCGCCGACGCAGGGACCGCCCCTATGCTTTTTACTTTTCTCCCTGAAATGACTTTTCAAAAGTAGGAAACCATGCTATATATAGCTCAAACTAAAACTTACTACAAACTCTGTTTATATTGCAAAATGAGGTGTGTGTGTGCAAATTTTTTTGCATATGTGTAAACTCCCCATACCTTGCTAGTACCTGCCCTATATTAACTTATAAATGGATTTGAGCAACCTCCATTTTGTGTGTTTGTTTTAAAGCTTGTCTGGGATAGTAGCTGACAGGGGGTGCTGTCTCAGTGTAGCTGTTTTGGAGACCTCTGCTGGGTATGAGCTCTCAATTTAAAACTACAAGATACACTACTCAAAGTTGGGACTCTCACAGTTTGCCTTGTAAGTGGCTATGAATGATGAATAATGGATAATGAATAATTTTCACAGAGCTCAACATGCTCCATATAAGCTGCTGCCCAACTCCTCATAGTAGCTCAACAACTTCTAAATTACTTTCCCTATCACAATTTAGCATTCCCAGTTTCTTATTTTCAAATTTTACTATAAAATAGAACAGAATTTAATCATAAAAAAAAATAAAAATTTTTTTTCAACATTCAGTTTCCAATGTGCTCATAGATCTTTCTCATATGCTAATTTCACATCAGTGAAGTTAAATAAATGGGACAGTACCAAAAGCTGTTTTCAGGGATCTAAAGTTATACTGCAAGACCAGAGACTACTATTACGCATGATATGGCAAGTTAAAGTAATGGAAGCCACAATGGCAGGGAAGAACTTAACACAATATTTATAGTAATACCTAGGGATCTTTAAAAGGATTTGAGGCAGATCTCAGTAAATGGTAAATCAATGTATGATTGCACCTTCACAGGGTCCTTGGAAAAGTCACTCTGGGAAATCATATACCACAGGGGACGGGGATAACTCTTACCTTGTACACTTTGCCAAATTAGTAAACAATTTCTACATAATTATAATGCTTAGAGAGAGGAGGTGCAAGATGAAAAAAAATCTAAATTAAAGATATTGGGCTGGGTCCAGACTTAAGTGCTTGAAATTAGTTACTCCTGGGCTAAACCATGTTGATTGCAGGGGAGTCATATTTCATCTGTTGTAAACAGTATTAGAGTTGAGAGGTGATGTTTCCAATCCCAAGTCTAAATTACAGTGTAATAGTAAAGCTGGTCAGTATCTGTGTGCAGTAAGCAATTCAGAGCTATATCCCTGCATGCAAAGAATACAATTAACTTGACTCCCCCTGCAATCAACATGGTTTAGCCCAGGAGTAACTAAGTTCAAACACTTACTTTAGTCTGGATCCAGCCCATTATACCTACATCTACAGACTCAAGATAATCAGGACCTAATACACCACTTTTAAACTAAAAAGAAAAAAAAAAGGTCTATAAAAATAACGTTATAAAAGACATGCTAATAAAATTACTAAATGGACTATTTATGTTTTGTATGCAAAAAATCATATTCAGATTCAAATGGATAATTAGACAGAGTATTTTTTTACTTGAGCCACATGAAACCACAAACTCATCATAGCCTAGCTTTAAACACAACTCTCAAAGACCGCATATACACAATCTACGTAAGGAAAAGATACGTAGATAACGTAAAAAATGTACTACGCATGCTCAATAGGAAAAATGCTAAATACCGGACGTATATGTGATACGTCCGGTAGTCTGCATACGGCCCTTAAGCTTAAAATGGTTATACCCTATAGGGTAACAGTCACAGAATGCAATGTAGTTATAAAAAAAAAAGCATGTTCTACTGTGCAAAGATTGTTGGGAGTTAGGATGTTACATGTCCTAGGTAAATCTAAATTACTTCAAAAACTAAATAATTTTAATATAACATGGTTTATCCAATAGCAAGTGGTCTGTTTTTATTAATATTTTTAAATTTTCATAATAAGGATGTTTAAAAATCGGAACAGGACATAGGACATTACAGACATGAAGATAAAAGTACTAAAGTTTAGAGAATGTGATTAATGGCTGTTATCCAATATCTAACAAACAAAGATTAAAACCTCCCAAAGGCCTATTCAGTACATAAGTCATCTGTATGTCCCTTTCACTCTTCAAATTTGTTAATTTAATGAATCCCTCGTAACCAGTTACAAAAACTTATGACACACAATGGATACCAGAGGAATGCTGAGGCACAAAACCATACATTGCAAAAGCTGCAAGAATGAATACAGCATTTGTTCCATGTCATGTTATATTATATTAACATACATGTGAATCTACTTATATTTTGTATTGCATGAGATGTGTAATTACACAAAGCAAATGTATAAGTGGAAATATGAGCGTTTGAGGGATGTCTCTCTATCAATTTTATTCACATTGAAAAAAGTACACATTAAACATTACAAAATACACAATAATATACATATAAACTATATCTCTATGTATGGCCTCTGCAGTTAATGGATATATGTGTTGGACCTACTGTTGATACCGTAGGAACAGCGCTCTTGAATATTGTATAACAGTAAAATATCTCTGATGGTACAAGCTCTATAACAGTAAAATGTCTGAATGCTAATATAATTTTTCATCATAACAAATTATTCCATATTTATTCTATTGATTAGGGGTGAGTGTATAAGCAATTACAAGCTGTCTATAACCCCAATTGGACACTATTCAAGGCTCAGCCACTCCAACAAGCGCACAGTTACTTGCATACGTATGAATGACTGACTGACTATTTGGCTAAGTGATTATCATTCATTGGCTGCCTGAATGATAAATCACATATTTTGTTGACAAAATATTTGAAAAATACTTGCAATCGAAGGAACCAATGTCAGAAAGGGCTGCTACAAGTAAAGAGACTGATTTACCATCTACTTAGTCTGTGACCCTATACTACAACAGAACTTGGCTTCTTTAGATTTAACGTTTGCTCCTTATTTGAATTAGAAGTGGGCATTATCAACATAGCCGCCAGGTGCTAATTATATTTTACTGTTCTACAATTGTCAAGATCGCTGTTCATACTGCCTGATCAATAGTAGTTCCAACAAATATATCCATAAACCACAGAAGCAAAACATAGAGATATTGTTTATATGTATAATATGTGTATTTTAGATTTGCTTTTAAGTTTCAATAACGTTTAATATATACTTTTTCTATGTGAATAAAATTGATATAGAGAGACATCCCTCAAGCACTCTTATTTCCACTTGGTTGTCTTGCTTTTATGGGCTTTATCTCACTCATGAGCTGCTGAGGTTTTGTACTCCTGAATTTTATTTCGCATTACACCTACACCGATTAGCACTCATACTTTTGTTTTAAACGTTTAAGTGGTTTGACGTCCTGGCTGAATTACTTTCTGTTTGCGAAAACCCTCCCGCATATGTTTTTGTCCACTCTTACATACCAGCATGTATCTGAAATGTTTCTTAATATTTTTATGCTTCATATGTCATCTACCCCAGAATTGTTATATGGACAGCCTAATTTTTATTGGTGCTTAAGGTGTCTTAAACCAGATGCACACCTTTACCAATGTCTATGGGTGTTACCAGCGATTAGACAACAGCTATCAAGAGGTGTACTGAGGCCTGTCTCATCAATGATATGCCTCTCACTCCCGAGTGGGCAATGTGCTGGTATTGTCTCCAGGTCAATGAGAATTCAAAAGGTCATCATATGCTACTTTTAACACAGAAGCAGAAAAACCATCTATTATCAAAGGTTCAATGAAGTTTATGTAATGTTGCTAGAGACCTCTCTATAACATTTGATAAAGGACCCTTGGTAAGTGTTCATGATAGTTTTGTATAAAACTTATAGGACTTTGTTAAATATTCTGTATAGATGCAACAATCTTACACTACGTTGTTGTTTTTCACTGTTTGTATTTGTGTGACCAACATTTTTTTTTAAATTGACACCCTTGTAATTATAATTAAACTATATTTCTAAATTATAGAATGAGATTAAAAGATCTTTTGCCCACAAGACATTAAAATTTACATGGCACCATGACTCTGCCATGTGTGAAATAAATCCGTATCAGTGCACAATTGCATTACAACAATGGATGCCTCCTTTCGCCGGCGTTCAGCTTGGGCACAACACCGCAGCTTGCATCAACAGCCCGCTAGCTTCATTACCCTCCTCTGGCTTGGACTGCGATCTGTGCAGGTGACACGTGAGTTTCTAACAGCTGTGAGCGGTCATTGACTGAGCTTCTGTGATTTTCTGTATTTCCTGCAACATAGTTGCAAATTCAATAGGATTATCTCTGCTCAACCTGTCTTTATTTATCGAGGAGATCCATGAGCCTTTACTATTGATAAGTGGAACACAGGTTATCAGTATACCTATATCAATCTCTCCGTGGTTTATTTAAGACAAGAAATCAGAGTGGGCCCACATTCCACAATATATGAAATGCCGAATTATTAGAAAAATCGTACTATTTCTTTATTACTATTTTTTTACTATGCCTTTGGTGCTTGTATTGTAACACCCTATCTGTGCATATCTATACCTAAGCCATTTTACTGCACTATACCTGGCTTTTTGCTACTAAGGTAGCTGAAAGAGTTTATATATGGTCATTTAATTAATAAATTATTTTCATTTTTTAATTAAACCTGTCGAGAATTTGCTTATTTTCTAGCGCATTTTCCTTTATTTTTCAGCAGGCAAAATATCAAAATTGTCTATTTTAAATGAAAAGCAGTCTGTTTTGAACCATATGCATCTAATATGCCCACCACATAGCATACATTATGCATAACATAATTTTCTGGCCTCCCACACGGAAATTGAGGATAGCAGAATGAAAATGTGACAGGGAAAGGTGTGGGCAGCCACTGAGAAGAGCCCTTTTTTCAAAAAGGCCGTTCTCTCACAGCCAGTTCTGAACTGGGAAAACGATTTTTGCCTCGAGATCATCTGCAGAACAAAGACGCTGCACCAAAAAGAGTATAATTCCATTCGCGACACTTACTCTAACCCTCCCTTCCCCACAGCCTGACCCTAATCCTCTTTTCCCCACTGCCTAACCCTAAGACTCCCCTTCCATGACCCTAACCCTAGAAGACTAAAGGGAGGTTACTCACCTCTTTGGTGGGGTCTGCAGCGGGTGCCGGCTTTTGAAAATGAATGGGTAAATCTGCTGACGGCATACTTACCCACTCGGAAAAAAAAAAAAATTGCAAAAGGCTGCCTTTTTGAAATAGAGACAACCGAAAATCAGTTTTCGGCTGTCTCCATTTATAAAAGACAGCATTCGTGGTGGGGACTTTCACCAGATAGGGACAGACAGATCACTTCAGGATTATATTATTACATTTGTTTTAAATGTTTTATGCCTTTACACAACTGCTGGTTACCACACATTTATCTAAAATCAAATCCTGTGATCTGCTTTATCACAGCAAATCATGATTGTGGGAGCATACACACTCCTGCAATATTGGAACTAACCATTGTAAATTGTATGATAATGGATTCCTGTTTTCCAAAAGATAAAGAAAAGCCAGTCACACACCCTCAAAAACTTGTAAACCTTAATTGTGTATCATTAATTCCCAGCACAAAAAACTTGTTCCGTCCTAAACTGCCATTTCTGAATCTGATTTACTAAAAGATTGCATCATGATATAATAGAAACATCTGGGTAAGAGTGACTGAACTGTTAAACTTCAATTGTTTTAATTTTCTTAGTTGTTACCTGAGATTCTGCATTACCCAGGGTGAAAAGGAGATCGGGCCGGCCAAAAAAAAAATTAAAAAAAAATTCATCACTTTTATACAACACCAAGGTGGTCCCTCATTTTAGAGTTCCAGGAAAAACTAATTTTTTACCTCATGTTAGACCCTCTGCAAATTAAAGTAACTAACTCCAGCTGTCAAAAAGAGCACACTTCCTGAAGAAAAATACATTCCTGCAGATATCATCCTTGGGCTGGAAATTAATCCATTCAAGTCCATGTAATTAGATCCTAATCATTAAAACAAAGAATGTTATGACGGGGGGCACCAAAATATTTTCATTGTATTTCTATACAGTCTATATTTAGCAAAGGAAGTGTATTCCTAAAAGCACTATAGCAGATGGAAGAAAGATAGAAAAAAAGGAAACCAATAACACTGTCTGTGAAGAATAAAAAAAATCCACAAAAGTAAAGAGGAGCAGGGTAGTTAACTAGTGAGTGAGTGTTAGTGTGAGTGAGTTTAAACTGGAGAAGGGGGATAATTAAGTAAGAACTGACGAACGGTTGATTCAGTGTGAACCGAGGAGAGGAGGGTTATTTTGTATGTACTGGGGACAGGGGAGTTAACTTAGTGTGAAGAGGGTAGAATAATTAATTTAGTAAGAATTTGGGAGTGGGTACTGGTTAAGGGGTTTATTTAATGTAAATTAGGTTAGGTAGAGGTTACATTTGTATGAACTGTACTTAGGGGGAACTGCACTTAGGGGCGTGAACTGGAGGAGGGGCATTTAACTTAAGGTTAATTGCTGTGAAAGGTTTTTAACTGTGTGAACTAAAGGGAAGGGGTTAATTAAGTGTGAACTTGGAATGGAGGTAATTTAGGGTTAGATTTACTAAACTGCATAAAAGTAAAAATAGAGATGTTGCTCATAGCAACCAGATTCTAGCTGACGTTCTCTAGTATGTAATAGTAAAGTAAGAGCTAGAATCTCATTAGTTGCTATGGGAAAACATCTTCAATTTTCCTTTTCTTCAGTTTAGTAAATCTAGCCCTTAGTGTGTACTGAAGAAAGGGGCGTTAACAGAGTATCAATTAGAAATTAGAGTGAACAGAAAGGATGCATTCCCCACTCTCTGTGTATTATTTTTCTATTTAACTCTTTAAAGGTTATTAGCCCTCTTGGTAGTGAAAAAGCTAAAATACCCTTTAATGAATCTATTTTTTTCTAGCAATAAAAGTATTTAAATTGTAGGTGGATGAAAGAGAAAGGACGTGGTAAAGGGATGGGAGAACAACGTATGGTATGGTATGCAGGATGACAATCAGTTAGCAAAAATCTTGTTTTGCATAATAGAAGCAATATTTAAGCTTCAGGGCTTAGAGCAGATGTGTCAAACTTTTGACACTAACACATTTTTGTGGCTCTGTATTACTATGTGAACCCAGTAGACCAATGGATTAAATGCAGGCCCGATGCGATGCCCCACTGCTGACTATCATTGTCACAGTGAAGGGTGCGCACACCTCTGCGGTGTAGACAGCAGTAGACAGAAGACATCAAAGGTATGAACATTTTATACAGGGAAGGTTGGAGACACATGTTGGGGAATAGTGGTGAGGCTGGAGAGACATGAATGGGGAATACTGGCGAGACTGGAGACACATGAATGGGGAACACTGGTGATGCTAGAGAGGCATGATGGGAAATAGTGGTGAGGCTGGAGACATGATAGAGAATAATGGTGAGGCTGGAGACATGATGGGGAATAGTGGTGAGGCTGGAGAGAAACGAATGGGTAATACTGAGCAGGCTGTAGTCACATAAACGGTTAATACTGGGGAGGCTGGAGGCACATGAATGGGAACACTGGTGAGCCTGGATGAGATTTTTTTTATTTATCTTGCAGCCCACACAATCTTAGACTTTGATTGTTTGGCCCAATTGGGGTTTTAAGTTTGACATGCCTGTCTTAGAGTCTTGAAACGTTGCTGCTGTGTTGCTGGTATTATTGGAATTTTAATAAACAAGATTTATTTTTATTTAACAAGCTTTATTATTTATTTTATTCAGTTATCTAAGCCCCTCAGTTTTCTCGCCAAGGATGCCAAAGCGTCTCTGGCCACAAGCCTGCAGTGATGTCACTGCTCCACCTGTGTGAATAATTGGATAATGTGACCCCAGGTCAGGGTGACAGGGAGAAGAGATAAAAGCCATGCTAGTGCTAATTGAATGAAACTCTAGTGTTATTGCTGATATGTTCTGATAATACTACATTTACTTTCCTGGAAAGAAGACCATGCTGTGTGGGAACCAGGGATGATCACTAAAAGAAAAACATGCTTCAAAAGAATTCAGAATGCAATAACATTGACAGGAGCAAGATAGCAATATAAAGATACCGTATCTGGAAACAAAAATTTCAAGGAAGCTATGAAACCAGTTAAGCTGGAATGCTTTGCAGTTAACTGATATTTTTAACATTTATTTTAAAAGAACTGATTAATAAGATTAAATGCAGGGTAAATGTAAAAAGACACTAGGAAATAGGTTATTTAATAGGGATGACATGATAAGGTAATATTTTGGGTCAGAATCTCACACTTCTCAGTCAAATATATTTTGGGGACAGCCAGAAAGAATTGCAAGATAGCGGTTGTTCCACGCTTAAGGGAAATTTTACATTACAGATATCACTGGGCTGGATCCAGACTTAAGAAGGAGCTTGAAATTAAGAGGGAAAAGTTACCCCTGGGCTAAATAATGTTGATTGCAGGGGAGTCATATTTCATCGGCTGCAAAACAGTATTAGAGTTGAGAGGTGATGTTTCCTATCACAAGTGTAAATAACAATGTGATAGTAAAGTTTGTCAGTATCTGTGTGCAGTAAGCAAGTCAAAGATATTTCCCTGCATGCAGAGAATACAATTAACTTGACTCCCCCTGCAATCAACATGGTTTTGCCCAGGTGTAAGCTTCCCCTATTAATTTCAAATTCCTTCTTAAGTCTGGATCCAGCCCACTAATCTTAAAAATTACCTTCTACAGTTAATTAGCACTGGTTTAAATCCTGGAACAGAAAATATATTCACCCTGCAACAACCTATAACAGGGGATTTTTCTACAATGGTAGGTCTAATCTAATGCCTGTCCGACTTTGGCATCCACAAGGATTTCCTGGCTATCATGCCTGAGAAATGTTCTCTTATGAACACTAAAGGGGCGAATGTTTCCCAGAGAGCGTAATGGGTAGAACAAAAGTTTGGATTAAAAATCTAATGATTGCAGTTACCCTTGATGAATATTTAGTGATGTCATTGGAATTTACCGAACATACCTTAAATGAAATGTCAGAGTAATAGGTCCTCAAGAAATATTTGAGTCATTAAGATGTTCTGGTCTGACTCAAGTTTATTTTCAGCAGTTGTACTTCAGACCAGCATTGTGTATTGTTGATGAAATGTTTGTACAATGCTTAGAGGGAAAGTGACACAATGTAATACGCACATCACCATTCTTATGACTAAAATCATCTTCCGGAATAACTACATGGAAAGTAATTTCCAAAGCTAACAAGCCCCTGTGACAAGACTTCCTGAATTTCAGGAACAGCTTCCTTTTCCACACAGATATGAGTGATCTAAGAAAAGGCCCCGCCCTCCTTAGAATACGTGAGCATAAGTAGGTAGCAGACTAATGTGGATGGATGAGATAAGAACAAAGAACTCATCCGGAATTCAAGTCTTCCCAGCTGGTCATATGAGCATTGTAGGAAGCTTTCTATATATAGATTACAACAGGATATTAGGGCAAGAGGTCTTCCCAACTTGTTTAAGGAAACGTGATCTACAAGTGAAATAGACTAACAAATCCAATACTACAATAAAGATAACATTTCTCATATTCGGACTTAGAAAATGTATCTTATTAAAGCAACCACAAACAAGACAACAATATACACCAAAATAGGTGCCTATGGGATCAAAAAATAGGCCACTAAACTGGTTGTCACACCTCACACGGCTTGGTAAAGGGGTTGTGAATCCCTAATTAACAAAGTGGTGCAAAAACAAGAAAAAAACAGCACTGTGTTAGTGGGACAAGCACAGAAAAAAAATTTGTTTAATATTTACATTATTAAAAAAAAATAAAAAAAAAATCTGTGCTTGTCCTACTAACACAGCACTGGTTTTTTCTGGTTTTTGCACCACTTTGTTAATTAGGGATTCACAACCCCTTTACCAAGCCGCGTGAGGTGTGACAACCACAGTTTAGTGGCCTATTTTGTGATCCCATAGGCGCCTATTTTGGTGCCTACTGTTGTCTTGTTTGTGGTAACTTTTTGTGCTAAGCACTAAAGGCTGCCGGGATCGCCACATGGAAAACAATTGACTAGAGGTTTACTAGAACAGAGAATTATTTTAAAAATGATTATATACTGCAAACAGAGAATAGTAATGTATTAGAAGATAACTGTCTATTGACATAAAAAAAATTTATTTGGAAAATTTTATGAAAGCCGAACGTCGCCATTGACTGGACAGCACAAATTTTCAGAGATACAATGATAATAAGGATCCAGACCTCCGCGTGCTTTCCGTGCGCGCGGGGGTCTGAAATTACGCGAGACAGAGGGGAGTGCACACCCCCTGTCACTCCCCTCTGTCATGCGGGCTTTATGGCAGCTTACGCTGCCATAAGCCTGCCTTAAATGCGACGGGCGGATCAGCGGTCCCACTCCCACACTGTACACTTTACATGCTTCCCCGCCAAGCGGAAGGGAAGCACAGCCCATTTGCACGCAAATGGGCTCGGACGGAACAAAGTTGTTTAAACGCTAGGATTACTATAGTAATCCTAGCGTAACATCTGGAGGGTGCATGCGCCCTCCAGTTCAGTCAGGTGATTTACGCAACTTGCGTGCGTAAATCACCTGACGATATTAAATCTGGATCCGGTCCAAGATGATTCCGAGGGGGCTTAGGTTATTTAAAGCCCTCTCTTTTGATGACTGTCCGGAACTTTCCAAAATGTGGATGCAGAAATTGGATGGAGAAATTAGATGAATGCTCTTTCTCATTGATGCACCTATTGATAAACTATAGGGAGAAGAAACAAAGAAACTGTTGAGAAAATTAATCATGTTAGAAATCAGCTAGAGCAATATCAGGATCACCCAGATTTTTAAATTAAAGATAGGGAAGTTAGTTGTAATGTAGAAAAATTTGAAAGAACTACGGTTGCAGATAAGATAAATATCAGAGAGACTTGAATGACTATCAAACTGACCAAGTGCGCACCTATAACAAAAAATTAGCTGAAAGATTTGGCCCCAGCAGGAGTAGAAATACTAAATATGATTCCCATTCTAAAAATCGAATTACCTCTAGATCTCATTCCAGAGGTAATAAAGCACCTAAACATAAATCAGGGAAGAAAAAGGGTAATATATGTGTAACCCAAGAAAAATCTGTTACTCATAGTGGGTCACTAGAGGATAAAAAGAACATCACTGGTAACGGTAAAAACTCCAATTCCTCATCTGTTTGCCCCAAATAATTTTTTACTAAAAATGACCAAGGACAGTTTCACTTAGTAATGAGTGGAGCCTCTAATGAGCCACAACATTTTTTAGGACCACGCCATCCAGGTCCAGGACCGTGGATCCATCCAAATCGGTTCGAGTTACTCACTCCCAACACACCAACACACCAAAAACGCTAAGGCAAGATTCAGGGGAAGAAGAGGAAGAAGAAAGGTCCCAAATATATATAAGAAAGATTTGGCGTATTTAACTTGTCCTCTAGAATACTTTCCCCTGCACACAACCAACTATTATCCAAAGGACTCAGCTTCGCTCCTGAAGCTGAGCCCAATATATTTGAGTTATTTGTAGAACTTAATAAGTTAATTCGTACTGTGTGCAGGAAGAAGTATTTTGCAGGGAAAGAACTAAACACTAACGATTGATAAAGAGACTATTCCTATCTTTACCAAGTGTAAAAAAAGAGTCTGAATTTTTCCCCAGCTCCAGTAGAGGGACTTCTATTGACTGTTTTTACCAGTTAACATTGACTAAATTTAAAGAAGTATGTAAAAGCAGGAATTTTGCTAATTTATCTGGGGCAGAAAAAACTGCCTTAAAAGACTTGAAGGATGACCCATCCATAGTAATAAAAATGGCAGACAAGGGTGGTGGGGTTGTTTTACAAGACAGAACTGATTATGTTAAAGAAGCCCTGCGGCTCTTAACTGATTCTACCTCCTATAAGGTAGAGGCCTAACAACCCCACCACCCGTTATCTAGCTGAGATCAATCCTAGATAGAGCCTATGATAATGGGTTAATCTGTAAGGAAGAACTTTATTTTCTATTCACTCCACACCCTGTCACAGCCACTTACTATCATTTACCGAAGTTACACAAAAGTTTAATTTCTCCACCGGGGCGACCCATTATTTCTGGTCCTTAACTTCTGCACTGTCACATTGGGCCTGATCCAGAGCTACGAAAATTCGCACGACGGGCGAATGCGTACGTTCGACCGTGCGAAAAACCATACACGCCCCTAACACTCCCATAGTAAAGTACCTGCATACGACGCCTATACCCTACACTGGGTACGACCGTCGCCCGTACGAAAATTCGCTGAAAATACGCTGAGCGTACGGGCTTAGCACGCCCATACTGTACAATTTAAATGGCTATCCCCGCCTCCCTGTAGTAAAACGGGCGCCCAGCCGACCATCGTAAAGAACGCACGCCCCGCGAGCGAAAAATACGCTCACAATACGCCCGCTATTCGCTCATGACGCTCGGGCGACCGGAAGCTGTCATACTGGGCATGCGCGTTGCGAATTTTTCCCCGAATTTTCGCATACGCTCGTCGTACGCTCGCTTGCGGTCGTTGCTCTGGATCAGGCCCATTATGTTGATTTATTTCTACAACCTTTCGTTAAATCACTTCAGTCTTATTTAAGGGATTCCACACATTTGCTTTCTCTTTTACGGAATGTATCTTGGGAACATTTATTTATTTATTTAGATGTTGAATCACTTTACAGTAATATACCCCATCAAAAGGGATTGGAAGTTATCATGTCTATATTAAACAATAAAGAGAACACTCATCATTTACAGAATGAATTTATAGGGGAAGCTATTCAATTTATTTTGTAACAATTATTTTTTGTTTGAAGAGACTTTTTATTTACAGTTGATGGGAACGGCCATGGGGACCCACTTCGCCCTGAGCTACGCTAACCTATACATGGGCGACTTTGAGGATTGCCATGTGTGGGGGTAGTTTGGGGCGGAGCTGGTCCTCTATGGCCGTTATAGAGGATTTATTCATTATTTGGGGTGGAGGGATTGATAAACCAATGGAATTTGTTAACTCACTTAATCACAATGATTATAATTTAAAATTCACCCATAGGATTGATAACAGCTCAACAGATTTTCTGGATCTATCCATTGAAATGCAGGATTCTATTATTACAACCTCCACTTTTAAGAAAAAGGTGGATGCTCCAACCATCCGACCATCCATTTCAAAAGCTCCCATCTATTTAGCTGGCAAAAAAAACATTCTTAAGGGCCAGCTAATTAGACCTAAACGTCTTTCTACAACAGGCGAACAAATTATTGGATACCCTTAAATATAGGGGTTATCCTAAAGACATTCTAGATAGAGCTTTTGGCAGAAGTTCTAACTATGGAACGTAGAGATATGCTTGATTTAAATAAAACCAGAAAGGTCCCTAAGGGAGAAAACTTAAGGGGAGATAATGGGCCTGATCCAGATCTACGATGTAGCACGCTCAGCGTTACACCGCTAACTCCCCCCTGGCACTCCCCCTGTGCGGGCGTATGGCCCCTTCCTTACGCCGGGTGAAGGCTACCCTAGCTTCGCCCGGCGTAA
>WWET01000135.1:761679-779859 GCA_011038615.1 Limnodynastes dumerilii | reverse complement strand
CGGCCGTAGCTCAGGATCAGGCCCAATGTTACTAATGTTAATATTGAAAGATTCGATATAACTTTTGTTTAAAAATTTAATAGATGCTTGACACAAATTAGGAAAATTGTAGAGGACCATTACCCAATCTTGCAACAAGATCCTGTTTTGAAAAATCTATTACCTGGGAAACCAAAGGTGGTCTTTAGAAAAAAACTCTAATCTTAAAAATATGTTAGCACCATCAGTACTGAAACCCATTAAAAAAGAGCCTAACGGCCAAACTAATCTATCTAGATTCTAGATCTATCTAAATTCTAGATCTATCTAGATTTACAGATATCTAGATCTACATAAGAGTATAACTCAATTATGGGTACAATATAATAATTTGCTATGTAGAAATATATATTGTCATCTTTAGCAAACATTTATATATGTGTACTACTCCAGTATTAAATTAAGAGATTATCGATTATGATGATTGGTTAGGATGCTAACCAATCATCATATGTTATTAGTTACTATTTTGTCATTTAGGGTGTTTTTTTTTTTGTTTTTGTTTTTT
Organism: Limnodynastes dumerilii; assembly: GCA_011038615.1. Classification (NCBI taxonomy): domain Eukaryota; kingdom Metazoa; phylum Chordata; class Amphibia; order Anura; family Limnodynastidae; genus Limnodynastes; species Limnodynastes dumerilii. The sequence goes on along the minus strand of WWET01000135.1, from coordinate 779,312 downwards.
TTATTAAATCTAGGTAAAAACTCTAGTCTTATGTAGATTATTTGTTAAATTTATCATATTTAATTATAAATATTCCTTTTTTTCCCATTTATCAGTGCCTTCTTGTTTATAAAATCATATATTTATTAAGAGTTGCCCTTGTCTTATGCTGAAGTACAAATTACTGCTTCTGTATTGAGATGGACAATTTTCTGTACAAGACCACTAAGAGACCTGTTCTGCACAAGTGCCTACTAATTAATTATGCATTTGTAGAATATAAGGGACTGCCTGAACACGTGTATTTCACTCACTTTATCCTCTGATGAAATCTGAAGGATGAAATGCGTCAGAAGGGTTTTTATTTAAACCTTTTGCACCGTCTGCACCTTGTTATTAATAGCGTTGACTTTTTCAAATCATTTGGAAGCCCCAGATCGTCCCATTAGTTCTGCAGCGGTACGGACCGTCTATCGCCCTGAAGGGAGATCTGACCATTTATTGCAGTTCTAAGGAGCTAAAAATCCCGAGACATATGCGACTTCCAGCATCTTTACCAACAAGTTGAGTGTGGTTATATACGAGCATATGGAGAGAGGAGCATACTACTAGTCCCAGGAGGATAAGTATTACCGTTTTTTCACTTTTCAGTTAGGGTGTTCAACCTTAAGCTCGATCACATTATACCCTGTCTGGGGTGCGGCCAGTGGCGCTAACAGTATTTCTCCACACTTATATCTGATTATACTGAAGATTGTCGCTACCAAGCTATTTGCTATTCAAGCATTGCTCTGTCTCCTGCTACTATGTTTCCAACAATTGTGATACTTATTAGCCCGATTCCATTAGGAGGCTCTACCCTGCATAAATTTAATTGGATTGAATATCTTGCAACAAAGTTACCACTAGTAGATTTGTGTTCTCTACATACATAAGGAAGCCTTTCCTCCTTCGTTTGCAATAGGACTCACTCAACCCTTTAGTCAAGGACTACTGCCCTGATATAAGGCTGTAAACGCTTGATCATAGTGCAAGGTGTCTGATTATTTCTGGTCCTTTTTTATATTTTTATAATTGATTGTCCTAGTTAATATTTGTGTATATTGTTCTGGTACCAGATATTTTTTACATTTGTTCATTGTATAATAAATTGTTGATATAAACAAGGCGGCATTATTCATATCCATTTTTATTTTATTTCAATTTCAAGTTATATATTTCTGTGCTTGTCCCACTAACACAGCGCTGGTTTTTTCTTGTTTTTGCACCATCTTATTAATGCATTTTGTTCAAACGCTGTAATTTTTTTAAATTATATAACTATTTCAATATGCTTTCCCATTGCCATTGGAATAAAAAATAAATACAAATATTGCAGTCATGGGTTGAATTCTTTGTGAAAAGGTGCAAGCTTGAGAATTTATTTTATCATTGGAAAAACTTACTGTATTGAAAGACTTAAAGTTTTCATTTAACAATCAAAACATATATAATACTAAAGAAATAAATACACTTTCTTAGTTATGAAACAATTCAGTGGCAGGACAAGAAGAAATGACATTCTCAAAGAGCAACACAACAGACATTCTCATGCCAGATTGGCAATCTATATTAGAATAGGTGGCAAATGCGTATACTGGATGTTTATGTCAACTATATTTTTGGATTCACATATTGAAAGCGTTGTCAGTCTCTGGCCAGAAATGGCTGAAATAGAAATAGAGACAGCCAAAAGATCATTATTGGCTGTCTCTATTTTGAAAAACACCAGTTTTAGAATGTATTTTTGAATGGGTAAGTAGGCTGATTGGCATACTTACCCATTCCTTAAAGGAACCTGCGGCCCACTAGACTCATCGCTCCCGCCGAAGACCCCACCAGAGAGGGGAGTAACTTCTCCGGGGACTTTTAGGGTTAGGCTCTGCGGAGGGGAGGATTAAAGTCATGGAAGGGGAGGGTTAGAGTCAGCCTGCGGGTAGGGAAGTTTAGGTTTAGGCTGCAGGGATGGGAGTCTTACAGTTTGGCTACGGGGAGGGGAGTCTTAGGGTTAGGCTGCAGGGGAGGGAAGGTTAGGGTCATGGAAGGGGAGGGTTAGGGAAAAGGTAAAATTTATATTTACCAGTCGAAGCACCATCTTCGATGTTCCATCCATCGATTGCTTTGCCTCTGAAGCAAAAGCAGTTCTGAACAGGCTGGGAGAAAATGGCCCTTTCAAAATAGGGTCATTTCCAGTGGAGACCAACAGCCATTTATAGCTGAGAAAAAATGGGATATAGTGCTTTGGTTCGGTGCTGTGTATAACCAATCAAAAATGATAAATATATACTGAATAAAAGCAGGTGTACAATCTACTAAACAGGTATAATAGATTTCCAAATGAGGGTGCTGTATCTTTAAGAAGAAAGGGTTCTATACACGTTGTTCATCATTCTTTTTTGTCATCATCATTGAGTAAGTATGCCAATCATTTATCATTTTTGATTGGTTATATACAGCGCCGAACCGAAGCACTATATCCTATTTTATCTCATCTTAGGGGATGTAGGATCCTCTTTTTAGTGTTTCGGTCTGGCTGCAGTGTCATCAGCGTGACTGACCCCGACATTCATAATAGCCATTTATAGCTACCTAATGGTTGTTTTGACAATAAGTCACCATGCTGTTACAAAACAAAAAGTTTTATTTGGTTTCAAAATGGCCTAACAGAGCAGCATTTTTTTCTATTAAACAGATATTATGCTGAAGGTGAAATTCAATTCTTATAGCACTAATTTACATTATTCATCTCTAAGAATTGGTCCAATGCCAAGTTTTCCCCGCATCCAGAAATCCACACGGGTTTTTGCTCATAAGGATTTCCACCAGGTGACCCCTATATTAAGATTTTCGCACTGTCCCCACGTAAAATAGGGACGGTGCAAAAAACGGGTTATTATGTAGTGGGTGAAACCAGCCCTTACTGTACTATTTACATGCTTCCCCCTCCCACAGAGTAGAAATGACTCCGAAATCCACCACCGTCTGTTTTAAGTCAGAAAGGAAGTCTGGATTCAGAATGCGCCATTTTTCAAAAGGGGGCATTTTCCTATCCTAGTGATCAAAAAACACCCCCTTGTAGGATGTCTGGAGCCAGTCCTATGTCATAAAATAGCAAGGTATTCACAGCTCACAGATCAAATAATAATCAAAGAATGCAAAACATACGCACCTCAAATAAAATAACAAAAAGACGACTCGCACCCAGTGATAAAAGCTATCATTGCCTCACAACTTTTGGATTATGGTTTTGATTCTGACTGAGACACTGTGTATGGACCATCTTATACACCTAGACATTGGGGGTAGATCCAGACCTAAGTTCTTTTTACATTCAGGATCTGGCCCATTGTTTGGTTTGCTCCAAATACTATTCTTAAAGCAGTCCAAAAACATACATCATGTGTCATAATTCAATTAACTATTAAGTTTCAACTAATCAGGAACGATCAGTGAAATATATATGCTCAGTATAGAGCTGCATAACATGAATGGCACTTTATACATACACAAGAATAAATAAAGATAAGGTTATATTTATAGCGAACGTAATTTCTAGGCTACTTACAGTTCCCACTAGAGGATAGATGAAGCCGGCCCCAATACTAGCCCGCACATCACTAATGGGCAGAGTGAACCCTGTAGGCACTCCTTTCTTCTCGGACTGATGTGACAGAGACAGGTGGGTCTTTGCCATGCAAATTGGAAGCTTATTAAAACCCTGTAGAAAAGGCAAAGAGAAAAAATGGACACGTTCTCCAGTTTTTCATATACTTTTTTTTTTTTTTTTTTTTAAACAATATTTGTTATACATTTCACTTTGTTATACTGTTCAGTAAAACAGCAACTTTCATATATCCAATTTTTGACAATCCAGTTTTCATTCCAATTAAAATGTAATTCTATTTCTTTATTAAATATATTTAAAAGCAATACACTGTCCAATTCATGCAGAAATTGAAGTGTACCTCATTGTTCCTTACTATATGATTCCCATTGTGCACTTTCCGTTACCTGTTGTGTGTAGACCTCAACCTTTGACTGGGCTTTTGGAGATAGCTCTATGTCTGCAGCTCCGTACACCTTCTGAGCTATGGCTCGTATCTTTTCTATAATAGGCAGCTGCAAAATAGTAATAAGCAAAATAAAGTCAATTTAACAACCTAGGATTACTAACCAAAAACTTTAATTGGGAACAATGATCATGCAACAAAACAAAGCCCCATATTTTACTGTGTAGATTCTTTATGGTATGGGCCTGTCAGACAGCAAACACAATAATCAAACAGGAAAATGACTCATTGGTATATCCAGCTTATTCACTTGGAACTATTTTTATGTCTATTACCCATAGTGGCTCCCATTCTTTCTTTGGCAATACAAAACATCCCACAAAAGCAGACAAAGGTGGTGTGACCTGATATCACTTACATTCCCCAGAGCGTAAAAAAAACCCCCAAAAAAACAGTAGTTAGAACATTTATGAAGCAGGAAGATTATATAAAATGATATCCCTACATCCTATCGCTGACTGAACTCACCTTTTTGTAAGTTTGCATATGGATGTGATTGTTAATGTCTTAATAACAGCTATGACATCAGCACTAGGCTGAGAAATTGAGCAAGTGCAAAAAAAAAACCCGCCCTTTAGCTCCTTATATAAGGTTCCGCACTGAGTTTCAGAGCTCAAATTCCAGTCAGATTCTGTCAGTGTGTGTGTTCAGGCAGTCAGAGATTCTGTGAGAGGAGTCTGTGTCAGGGAGATTTATTCCGCAGCCTGTCTGATAATTTTTACCTTAGAAAGTTATTAGAAGCAGTTTGTTTTTTCTTATGTGAAACCTGATACCTTTGCTGTTATTGAACGCTGTATGTCTATATAAATTCTATAATGCATGAACTATTGATTTCCTGTGCAAGTCTGTTATATTTCTACAGAAATCAACGTTACTGTATTTCTAAGAAATCAGCAACCTGGGCAAGCATTTTTACTACTCATTATTGTAGATTAACCTCCACACAGCTGCTGTTATTACCCTGTTTATACATTATTCAACTAGTTGTAAGAATAGCCACCTCACCGTTTCAACAAGGACAAGTATTTAAATATAAATCGGATGTTTTTAAGCTTCCAGGATATGGAGTAAAAGTATTTGGAATAGTAGGGACAAGAAGAGGTGGATTCTGATGCTTTCTTGGAATAATGGGATAAAGAGAAAATCTTGTGCACAGTAGGTATCTCAGAAACCTCTGTCAGCACTTTTCCAGTCTGGCAATAGATAAACAAAAATTTAAAGATTCAAAATATTTAGTAAAAAAAAAAGCAAACAAACCAGCCTTTACATAGCATCAATCCTGATCGCTCTCTGTCTCCAACCCCAAAGTGCAAGATTTTATTTTTACACATAGTGATAGACATGAACATAGGAACAATATAGCTTTAAATATCATTAAAGTTAACTAAATATGATTGGTTGTTTCAAACAAGGTGTTAATTCTCTACAGCCTATGGAGTATGGTATATCACCAAACAGAAATTGTCATATATCACCAGAAAGCCGGGTGGCTATGACCACAAAGAAGAATAATGTTCTTACAGATATTATCCAGTATAGGATTCTAGTTCTTTAAAAAATAAGTCCATAACTGTAAAAGGACTATTTCTTATGTTTAAATATAATTAAACTATATAGAAATTATTATAAAGTGAAAACCCAGACAATACAAGTATTCACTTTTAAACTAGTAAAATAATTATTAGATAATCTATATATAATATTTACTTATTTATGATGTGCCACAAGTTGTCTGCAGCGCTTTGCAGTGAACATGAGACATTCACATCAGCCCCTCACCCAATTGGAGTTACATATTAAGGTCCTTAACACATACATACACACACACACACACACACACACACACACACACACACTGTTATACACATGCGCAATAGTGTCCACACCATTGGAATGCTATTGTGCATGATCAACGATCAGGAGCAGAATAGTTGCTGCCTGGATGCCCTATTCACTCCCTCCATCCCGTCCTTCATTGCAGCGCTCCCGTCTCCCAGTCCTCTCACACGCGCCCACACCTCTCCTCGCCAGCCGGGAGGGATTTCCTGTAAAGCTATACTAGCACAATGTCAGCGTCACACACACAGGAAAAAGGTAAGTAACGTATAGGCAGCTGGAGCCACATGCTAGGGAATACTGAGAAAGCTATAGACACATACTAAGGAGGCTACAAACACATGGTGGGAATACTGGGGTGGCTGCAGACACGACAGCATGGTGGATCAATGAGTAGCACTTGTGCCTCACAGTGCTGAGGTCATTAGTTCGATTCCCAGACTAGACCTTATCTGTGTGGAGTTTGTATATTCTCCCTGTGTCTGTGTGGGTTTGCTCAGGGTGCTCCAGTTTCCTCCCACTTGCCAAAAACATACTGTTTACCGGTTAATTGGCTGCTGACTAAATTAACCCTGGTGTATAACTAGGTTATGAAACTTATATCTCTTATTTACCTACAGTCATACCACCCTGAAGCAATACAGGGTTGGGCCTAGTCAGTGCTTGGATGGAAGACTTCCTGTGAATACCAGTTACTGTAAATCTTCTGGACTTCGCTACTTCCTACTGAGGGTGATAAATGTGCCTCTATTTGAAATAGATTTTACCTGTACCATTGAACCTGCTATAGTATGTGAACATATAATTTCTATGTCATGTAATAGGGTAATTATGTAATTATGGTTTTAATATAGCACATGAACATTATAATCAATATAGATCAGATACTAAATAGATATAATTAACGTAATTATTTTTACTGCACATTTTACACTGCATTTTTAATATATTTATCCATCTGTTCCTGTCCACATTTATTAGCGAGACTAGTCTGTGAACTTGCAAAGGTTAAGAACATTTGGCAACTCTAACGCATTAGAGGTCTACAGTGTTTCTTAATCTGCATGTGCCCAAGAATTGCTTTTGTCTCAATTCCCCCAGGGTTGCGTCAATGACCAGGGCGCAAAGTCAAAGTGGGGTGCCAGTAAGTTCATTTATAAGGGTAAACTTGTTATTATTGCAAAGTAGGGGGCACCATTTTTCTTTTTTGCCCCTGGCGCTCCAATTTTTTGCTATAGCTCTGCCCCCATGGTGGGGGTGTATTTTAAGCAAAAAGAAAATCCAACATCAGCGGCAAAGATATAATTTACATGATAATTCATATTTCACGGGCTCTTTATATTTGGACATTTTGTTTTTTAAAAGTTACATAGAATGCTAGCATTTGTCAGATCACCAGCACTTCATTATGCAAAGCCCCAGTGCTTATTACCCACACCTTCATCCTCAATTTGCTAAAAGCGTGTGTATGGGAGGTCCTTAGTTTGAAAGACATGCTGTGAATCTTCTGAATCTTTTGGACTAAATCCAAACATTTACACCAAATACTATAGCACAATGCATTTATAAAAGGGAGTTATATTACATCATGCTTGCCATCTGGTTGAATTATGCATTAAAATAAACAAATATATAGATAAAGTTCCATTTATTCCAATCTGTCTTTAGGTTGGCTGCAGTACACATCTGGGTGAATAGTACATTAGCTAAACACTATTATTGCATTACCAGACCACTAAAAACAATAGAGGACAATGGGTCACAATACTCACTACAGCTGAGTACACCCCTAAGCAATCAACAGTAGATCGACAATCCAAGACCACTAACAGTTTCTTGTTAGCATAGCAGGTTCCTCAGTTATGAAATAAGATATTTCCAATAAATGAAGTATAAAAATAAACTATATATTTGGTAAAATTTTGAAATTCATTAAAAACCAATTTCTAGGGTCACTCTAATTTCATGAAAACAGCCAGGGGCAGAGAAACAAATTACATTTCTCCCATGCTTGTTTGTTTTATTACAAAGTAATAAAAAAAAAAAAAAAGTTCATGTGGGGTGAATCCAAATAAAGAAAAATTATTTTTACTCACTTAAATCTGCTAATAAAAATAAAAAAAATAGATTTAAAAACCCCCTTTAATATGATAACATACCTTTCTTGTACAAGGTCACTAAGAGAATTAACTGTACCAAATAACAAAGAGAACATCTCAAATGAATCCCTGTGAATCTGATGTGGGAAAACATCAGAGTATAATAAGAGGAACTTGTACCAAAACAAAATAATGGTGTCAGTCTGAACTTTTCCTGAGATCAAGTTTCTCAATTATGGAATAATTACAATTTTCAACCTGATGAACTTCCCCTGACACGGCTATGAAAAATAAAACATTCATTTTTTATTCCAAAGAATTGTACACATACGCCCAAACCCAGAATTCCGCTGCTGCTGTGGAAAATCTCCGATGGCAGATAGCCGCAGGATCTTAATATCTGCACAGGCAAAGTGATAGACAATATCGTAATATTTTGTGTGATAGCTATATGGCAATAACAAATCCTGGTATAGCCGAGGTGTAAATCAGAGTCAAGTATTGACTGTTACCTGTTATTGTTTGTTAAAGATTTATGCTATTGCGCCATTTACATGATTAAAAGGTTTTTTGTTCTCTCTTAGACAGCTGTCACTGTTTACCTTTTACTGATCACATGACTCCTTTTAGCTTTTTGCACTTCCTGGTTTTGCCTCGCTGGACTCCCTCATCACCTGTTCTGTTTAAACCCCTCACTGACTGCACACTCATGTCAGAGCAACAGGTTTCCTTCATCTGCTGACTTGTGTCCTCGAGCTCACTCGTGTGTTCTGGTTCTTGGTAGTGTTTAACTCCTTGGATCCAGTGTCTTATCCTGCTCCAGTTGTCACTCACTGGTATCCTTCATTCCTCTCTCAGTGTCCGGCTCCTATTCTCCAGTTTCTGCACTGCTGTACCTCCTAGTTCCAGCTCCAATCCTGTCACGGCTGGACACAATGTCTCTGCTACCTGCAACCACTACTCCTGCTCATCTTGGATCTCACCTCATTGTCTTTGTGTCTGTGTGCCTGTCCAGAGGGACTGCAGCCAAGTCCATCCCCAGCACCAGGTACTCTGGTGAAAGCCTGGCTTGGGGTTAGACACTGCACCTCTGGTCTGGTGTGGACAGTTTCAAAACTGGCGACGAGTTTCAGGTAAAAAGGTAAATACAGCTACTATTTGATATTAACATAAATAAAATGCTTTTTTTTATAGTAAACATAAAATACCTGGGCTGATTATACTTCATTATATAAGTACGAAAGTAAAAAGTACTCACTCCTCCTGACAATTACTGACACCATGACACACTTGCTTGTACAAATGCTGGTAAAATGAATATGTACAAATATGCTAGTGAAGTGTCCATTTAGGATCTAGTGGGAAATGATAGAGCAATTTGAATCCTAGAGTACTGTAACATCAGGGGCCAGATTTAAAAAGCTTTGGGAAAGAAAAAGTACAGATGTTGCCCATAGCAACCATTCAGATTCTACCTGACATTTTCTAGTATGTAATAGGAAAATGGTTGCTATGGGCAACATCTCCACTTTCCTGCAGCTTAGTAAATCTGGCACCAGGTTGACTAAATGGTTTTAACCATTATTTACTGATCCAAGTTAATTTTTATTGGCAATCAATATTTGCTGCAAACAAGATCATCCATTGTCCCAAAAACTATCTCCCTTTATTAATAAAACTGTAAAGCAGATTTTTTTTCCCTTTCTGTTATATTCATATTTCAGCACAGTTGGTGAAGGCTGTAGAGGAGGGTAAATATGCATAAAAATACAGAGATTACTGAATGTAAAAAGCTACAAGTATTACACATATGTGCAATATTTTTATATTACTTCCCATTTGTAGCGTATAAGAGTTGTAGTGTTTATGCTCTAAGGGAAGTTTATTGGATAAGAAAAAAAAAAAAAACGATGAGCTCTTGTAGCAAAAGTGTAAACAAAGAGGTCTGCAAAATGTAAGATGCTTATCTGCCATGTTACAAGCATTGCGAGGAGCATTCCACAAAAAAAGGATTTTGCCATTCTTAACATAAATTTCAAGTTGTTTAATCCATTTAAGGTCAAACGTGGACACAGCTTATTTTGACTACCTTCACAACGAAGAATAAAGCCTACTGATCAGCCCAACTTTAAACAATTGCCAAGCAACAAATGTCCTAGAGTTAAGGCTTTTGCTAACTGTGCTTCTCAATTACTAAAACAATATTTATTCCAATTGAACATAAGTTTATACAGCTTAAACAGACACATGGATCCTGGATTGACAATATGGAACCCATCAACCTATAATGTTGTAAACCCAACTAAGGTGTCTCCTGAGACCTAGATATCTAAACTTTGCATGATTATAAAGAAACCACCCTGTACAGATTATCAAAATACTTCCAAGAAAATAAAAATCTGTTCTCTGCATTCCATTCAATTTATATGAGCAGGAAAAATAACATAAAACATTCAAAACCTAATCAAAACTTAAAAATAACTTCCTAAATAATTGCTGTTTGTGCAGAATGAATATAGTTTATTCTACTAAAAAATGTTTATCCAATGTGCAAAAACGTACCAACCACCCATATATTTTTTGTGATGGCCATATGCTACTTACAAATCACGGTGCAGCTAGGCAGAAAATCAGAGAGCATAGAATGGGGCTGAGTTTGGAAAAAGATGCAAATCTGCACCTGGTAAAACCATGTTGTAAAAAGTAAAACATTTTTTTTTACTAGTTGATTATTCTTATTGCACCTAAATATGGACCGGTTTTATTTTTAAACTCTGAGTTATAGTTGAATATCAAAACATTACCTCTAAAATCATTATGTTTTCCATTCCTGAAATTAGAGATGAGTGGGTTCAGTTCTCTGAAAACGTCATCGAGGCAAAACCTCATGAGCCCGCTGTCGGATCTCGCAGGGTTTTGCCATTGCTCAAGAGAGCAATGCCGCGTCGGTGGATGGAGTGCGGAGGAAGGAACGAGGATACATCAAAGGTAAGTAAGGGGATCTTATGGCAATACTGGGGAGAGGCTGGAGACACCATGGGAATACTGGGGAGAGGCTGGAGGGACATTGGCCCGGATCCAGAACTACGGCCGTCTTTGGAAGACGCAATAGTTACTGCGCATGCGTAGCTTTTGTATGTAATCGGTGTATCGTTTCGATACGTAGATTGCGTATATGCGGTCTTTTAGACTTTCTTTTATGCTGTCTTTTTGAGTTCTGGATCCGGCCCATTATGGGAATACTGGGGAGAAGATGGAGACATTTTGATGGGGTTACTGGTGGTCTGGAAACATGATGGGGGATTCTGGGGGTCTAGAGACATGATGGGTGATAATAGGCGGCTGGAGACATATGATGGTGGATGCTAAGGGGCTGGAGACATGTTATGGTGTTACTGGTGGTGTGGAGACATATGATGAGGGATTCTGGGGGTCTGGAGACATTATGGGCGATACTGGGGGGCTGAAGACATATAATGGGAGATACTAAGGGACTGGAGACATGTAATGGAGTTACTGGCGGTCTGGAGACATATGATGGGGTATTCTGGGTGTCTGGAGACACGATGGTTGATACTGGGGGTCTGGAGACATATGATGGGAAATACTAAGGGGCTGGAGACGTGATGGGGTTACTGGTGGTCTAAAGACATATGATGGGTGATACTGGGGGGCTTTAGACATATGATGGGGGATACTAAGGGGCTGGAGACATGTGACAAGGGGCTGCCACGTGGGGCTGTGTACTGTATAGGCGCACTGCTATACTGTGGTTGTGCTCTGCCCAACCTCAGTGTGTGACCGATTGTCTTTCTTGTGGACAGATCTATCGCTTAGCTTAGTCATCCAGCTAACCTTTTGGCCTAAACTGGATAAAAAAAACAATATTGTGAGCTGTAAGGTGTTCAAAATAGACTGGAAATGAGTGGAAATTAATGTTATTGAGGTTAATACTGTAGGAACAAATATACCCCCAAATTCAGCAATTTTAGCTGGTTTTATGATTTAAAATAAATAAATAAATAAATTAGAACCAAAACACACAAGGGCGGTTTTGGCAAAACCAATCCAAAACCATGAAAAAAAAAATACAAAACCAAAAAACAAAAAATGGCCAGGCGCACATCTCTACCTGAAACTCAAAATTTTGCTGTATGGGGCACCCCCCTCCCTATTTGCAAATTTACCCTGCTGAAGATTCTTCTCCTCTCCTCCGCGGCACGCTCTCGGCTCACTGAATGATGCCGACATGACCTTGGGGTCACACCAGTATCACTCAGATGGGAGAGAGCTGCTGCTTTGGAGAGGCTTACAGAGGATTGCACAGACAGTGCATAGCATTGTCTCTGTGCAATCCTCTGCTGGTAGCCTCCCGCTGTAATATCACAGGATGGCAAGCCCATCATATTTTGCTCCCATAGATGCCCCTTCCGAAACCTATGAATATAGATGTTCTTCTATAATATTTGAAATGTAAGAAATAGAATCTCCTATTCAAGTTATGTTATGGTTATTGATATTCAAGCTGTCCGTTGACAAATTTTTACATAAAAGAGCCTAGAACAGTCTATAACACATTAACACAGCAATAAGCAGCCTCAATAACAGAACTGCAGTTACTGCATTCTTATTATGGTGCTAATTCAATTAGTGCTCAATTACTTGAGCTTAAATGCTTGATGTTGTGAAATACTTATTTATCAATAAGCTCTACACATTAGCCAGTCTCGGAGGACTCTCCACATCAGCAATGTTAACACCTGGGAAGAGACATGGCTAGACTCACCATTGGGAGCGGATGTCAATGTCATCTACCAATGCATCTGATTCTTTGCAATTATCAAGTGTTTTAATGGAGGACAAATTGTTTGGTGTCAGCTAGAAGTATTAGTGTCACTCTGCGCCTTTTGTGATTGCTTCCACTACTGGCCTTCAGAGAATTGGGAGGAGGTATATACATAAAATAAAAAATGCTCCCCCCTATCAAGTAATTCCCTAAGCTTTGTTTAAGGCAACTCTACAAATTACAGATCACAAGACTCAAGACATTATTGGATGCATTCAATTTCATGCTGCAGTGTCTCAAGCCAAAGGTAGCCTTAAACTTTTAAGTTTAACGTGTCCGCCTTTTATCCAAACACATGAAAATGAAAAGTAAATTGTAAACCTCCAAATAACTCAGACTAAAGGTTACAGTTTGTTTGTTTTTTTTTGTTTTTTTAATAAACCAATTTTCTAAGTAATGCTATAGAGACAAAAAATGTTTTTTTTATTAATTACTTTTGTGGCGAGGATAGGATCATATTGATCTGACATTAATTGATTATGACGTTTTGACTTATAGAGTGATGCTGTTGTAACCCCTATTCTACGTTTGGCACCAAATCTCCATTGACTGCACTGTAACCATATAGTAAGTGATTGTGCCTCCACTTGAACTCCATCACTATGAAGTATATTTATCCTTTATTATACCTATTAGGTATACCAACATAGTAACTTTGTGATTGTGTAATTGCGATTCCTGTACTGAACAAATTTTTTACTTAGCCTCTCTACCAAGACCACAGTTCCTAAGTTTAAACCTTTTACTTTTTACATCATCTGTAATCCTCCTTTAGAGGTTTTGATTTTAGTTTTCATATATTGATGTAATATCAACAAAATACAATATTACTAAATAGAGACCCCAGCATGATGCCTGTCAAAAGTATATTTATTTTGAATAGGCAGCCATTTTAGATTTTTTTTTCTGAATGGGCGAGTATGCTGATCGGTATACTCACCCATTCATTTTAGGAAGCGCCACCCGCCGGACCTGATGCACCTGCCGCCCACCGATGACACCACCGGAGAGTTAAGTACCCTATCCGGTGACATTTAGGGTTGGGTCAGGCTGCGGGGAAGGAAGGGTAAAGGGAACAAACTGCAGGGAAGGGAGGGTTAGGGCCATGGAAGGAGAGGGTTAGGGTCAGACTGTGGGGAAGGGAGGGTTAGTGTAAAGATTAGGGAAAGGGTTGGGGTTATATTCTTTACTTACCTTTTAGAGCAACGTGTGTTATAGCCTCCAGGGGAGTTTCTCATCGTGGCACAGAGTCAAATAATGTGGTCAATTTTAATACAGAAAACACTACGGACATGTGTCTGGTATATGACTACGGCTCAGTGATGCTTTACGACAAGTTTGCGTGCACTAACACTTCTAATAAACCCAGGGTGAGGGGTCCTTTGACCCCTCGTCAAGGGAGGGGGGTACTGTTACACGCCGCAGGGGTAAACAAAGCAGTGTGTGAAGTTTCTCTGCCTGGTTTCAGCTGCTGGATAATGAATTGAGATGTGCTTGCTTTCCCTCAGCTGCTAGGTAATCAATTAGGTCTGCCTGATCTCTGCAGCTGATTGGAGGAGTGAACTTTAAATAGCCTGAGCCCAGGAAGCCTCACTATTGGCTATAGCGTCTGGTGTTCCTGCGTTCTGATCGTGTTCTCCTTGTGCTCCTGCCTTGGATCGTGTTGTGATTTCTGTGTTCTCCTGGTGTTACACTTGCCCTCTCTGTCTCTGTTGTCTGTCTGCATTGTGCAGCTTGAGTAGCTTGCTACTCACTGTCAGCTGCAGCCTCAGGCAGGTCCTGCTCATTTCCCTCTGCTGAGTGGTCTGTGTTTTCCATCTCACACTGTCTGTACCTGCCTAGTGAGGGTTCCATCTGCTCCTTTCCTGTCTGTTTATGTGCACGCCGTGTTTCCACCTCTCAGTGTGTGGAGTCCGGTCTCCGGACTCAATCTGTTGTAGTGTACACTTGCTGCTTATCTCCTTTGTGTCTCTACTCCATGAATCTATATCCAGTGTTTATTATTTACCACTGTGTCCATCTGCCAGTTTGTATGCAAGTGTGAGTTAGCCCATCGGTTCTCCTCCCCCGTTAGCAGTGTGCAGTATTCCATCTCCTACTTGTCCCACTTCTGCTGCCTCCTGATACCCGTTGTCCTTCTGCGTGCAAGGGTTCCAGACTACATATCTCTGTGCCCTAGGCTCTTGTCTGCCTTCTGTGAGCAAGGGTTCCTGCTACCTGTGTTGTGTAAAGGTTCCAGGATGTGATTTGGTTCCTTTTCAGGCACCTTCGCTACAGAACCTCTTTGGGAGCTATTGCCAGGGGCCGCAACCTATCAGGTGCCAGCAGCCACGCCTATCCCCATCTCTAGTGAATGCCTGGCCCTGGTTTAGACTCTGCATCCCGGTGAGAAACTCCCCTGGAGGCTGCAACATTATAGCCGACCGTGAGGCTTCCTGGGCTCAGGCTATTTAAAGTCCACTCCTCCAATCAGCTGCAGAGATCAGACAGACCTAATTGATTATCCAGCAGCTGAGGATAACCAGGCACTTTGTTTACCTCTGCGGCATGTAACACCATGTTCGGTGCTCCAGGGATCGATTGCTTTTCCTCTACAATGCAGAAGCATCCATGCCTGACTTAATTAGGGACTGTGGATTTCCACATCCTGCATAGCTCCAAAAGGTTTTGAGATATTACCAGTATAATATTAGCCCATAAGGCTTTAATTGCAGTAGCTCTAGGGCTAGATTTAAAGAGTTACAAATGCCGCTCCACTGCCACTGAGCAATGATGAGATGCCACCCTCTTCTAATTGTGTGAGCAGTGATGGCATACTTTTGGTGCTTTATTCATATCCGTCCCCTGGCACACCTCTGAAAAAGCATATGGGTGAAACGCACGTCAGTGTCTGGTAAGGGGATGTCAAATTGCACCTCAGCACCCATCCGTTGTTCACACACCACTACTTATATCCTGCCTTACTTCTTACACATATAACCAAACAATTATCTTTAGCTGTATGGGGCAGCGTAGAGACTGGTAAACCTCACATGAGAAGAATAGTCACCATGAGGAGACCCGGCACCTATTAGAGTCTTACTTCCTCAGGGAGCTCTCCTTTAACCCAGTACTATAATACCTGACCTCTTCCAATTATTATTTGAAGTAGTAGTATATGTGAATGTACCAAATATTTCATCATTCTTTTTATTTGATGATTTTATTAAGTGTATTTTATGTAACATGAATTAAAAGTTAAGTTTCAACCCCACAAGACTTTGATTTGCATCAACCAGTGCTGTGTGTAAATTTCTTACCTCTAAATCATACAGATATGTGAAGTTAATATCTTGACTTGCTGCTTTCTTCACAGCTTCTGCTAGTTCTAGAGCTCCTCTACCACCAAAAGACCAATGATTACATGGAACAGCATCAAAAGCGCCAGACTCTTTCGCAATTTTACAGACTAGGTCAATTTCAGCCTGTGTATCAGTTCTGTAGGTTTAAGAAAAATAATTATTGTTCATAACGAAAGTCATTATTTCCTAAAACAAAAGCAAGAGTGCATTATGTTTCTCACCAAGGGTCACATCACAGGTTTAAAATCATTGTTAAGTAAACAACACACTTTTTTATAACTTACGCGCCTAATTATCCGTTTTTAGCTACTATGCATGTGTAGTAACTATTTTACGCTATCTATGTATCGTTTCATTAAGTAGATTGTGTACATGCGGTTTTTAACGACCACATGTACGCAATCTACGTAACAAAACGCTACGTAGATAGCGTAAAATAGTTACTACACATGCATAGTAGCTAAAAATAGGATAACTAGGTGCATAAGTGAAAAAAAAAAAATGCGGTGTGTATCCGGTCCAGTGTTATGAAAATGAAAGCACAAATATACATCCAGCGAGCACAGACACAGATGGTCCTGTCAGATTGTCATGATGGAGTCACTTCTTGGAACATTTATAGCAAAATGGATACACAGAGTGAAAAGTACAAATCACAAGCAATGCAACTGATGTACATTATACTATGTGACACAAACACTTTCTGCATTCTGACTGATCTCTTATTAAAAGCTGAAATAGGTTTAAAAATGATTTACCTATTGTTAAACAGCCATAGCGTTCAACGCAATGTGTATGCACAATTGAAATATATTACTGAACATTTAGATTTTAAAGGCAACTTGTTCACTTTACCCATGAACAAGTGACTGCATCAAGGGTAGAAGTCTCTTAAAGACAAAAACAAACAAGTGCATTTAGAACTATTTACTGTGGGCTCTGGTTTTCTCATTTACCAACAGAGAAAGACAGATGGTCTGGCAAACCATTCCTAACAAACAAGAGGTTTGAAATACACAAATAAAGTCAATTACAAATCTATTTGTGAAGGCAACATTAAGGCATGAATCATATGGCATCGGAATCAAAGCTTTACATAAACAGCTTAGACAGCAAATACAGGGGGGTTAATCAGTATATTAAACACTTCTGAGATTGTTTCCCTAAGCTATAGAGAGCTGCAGAGGGATATGCAACTGTACAGCCACAAAATTCATGCATCAATGCCTTCAGAGGTAACCTCTGCCCTCACCTGGTCATACTACTAATAGCTACAATTAGTATTTCCTATTAAAATTCCAGAACACAAAAAATGGTGGCGGCACCTGATTGGGTAGCACAAATGTGTACATATGTGCAGAACTGAATAATCTACAATTCAAATGCACAGAAATTGGATCTCAAAATTTGAACCCCTATCATT
>WWET01000135.1:736348-761464 GCA_011038615.1 Limnodynastes dumerilii | reverse complement strand
TAGATATAGATATAGATATAGATATAGATATAGATATAGATATATATATATTATGGGTCTGTGGTGAGATTTTTGAACTGGCTGGTAATTCAATTACTTCAGCTTCGCCAGGGAGGAGCAATTGATCATCCCCAGGATGAAGTTGCAGCAGCAACCGGTAAGTATTTATTGATCCCCAACCCTTATCTTAATCCTTGCCCTAACCCTCTCTTCCTCACAGCCTGACCCTAAAACTCCCCCCTCCCTACAACCTGACCCCAATATTCCCCATAGACTCCCCTTCTACACTAACCAGTCCAGGGTCGCAGTGCAACAGCAGTTTCGGAAATAATAAATGGGCATATGCTGAAAAATACATCTGGCATACTTACCCATTCATTAGTAAAACTTACTAATCACTAACATTTTCGAAATAGAGACAGCCCAAAATGAGCTTTCGAAGGTCTGTATTTCTAAAATAGAATCCATCCCATATATAGTAAATCCATGGCATTGTAGGTATGTGCATCGCTTTACATTTAAGTACATCCTGTGGTTTGCTGCATTTTATTGTGTAAAAAGATAAACTATATTTTTCACTTTACTCTTAATTCCTTGTCAACAATCTAAGCACTGGGTATGCATGTCTGTAGCCAGTACTGGAAACCACTAAGTTTTCTTGTTTTTAGAGCAATAATCATGTAATTGCGGTGAAGAACCTACTTGAAAATATTTAAGGCAACCACAACTGGAACGCCAAACTGCTGAGAAATCTGGATCTGCTTCTGTAAATTGCAGCAACCATCCTGAACCAGCTGGAGATTCTGTAACACAGATGAAGGAGGGGAAGTGTTTTTATAGGTATTGAATGAGCTCTAAGCCCATTCATTCTCTGCCTTTTCCCAGTTGAAACAACATTTTTTTTTTCTTTCTTTGCGGTATGTGAATAATTAATAACTGGTGTTCTATGTTGTTAATGCTTGAGCATATGGCTGATGCTTTCAAGCATACTGCAACTTAAGCGTTGCCAACCACTATCAGTGTTTCACTGTTCTGCATGTGTGGGTTGCTTATGAAACTCTAGTCAGCAATACCTTGCCAAGCAGCATCTGCGTTTGACAGGTTGCTCTAATCCATAGCTCCACCTATAGGTGATTTCAAACAATAGGGGATTTTTAAACTATAATTACATATTATGGAACATTGGAAATTTAAAGTGAGATTTCCAGTTCTATAAACAATGAACAGGAATACACATTTTTATTATATGTTGTGATCAATTTCATATACTTAATGGTGTGTTGGGTCAAAATAAGATGTTAAAAGAAGCACCAATAGTAGTAACGAAATATCATAGGGTATTAGGGGCCCTCAATGAGGGAAGCCCAGCTCCAGCAGGGAATTAACACATTTTAGATACTCACACTCCCTTCCCGCCGTGTTCACCAGGGTTTAATCATGCTAAGCAGTCTACACTCAAAAGTGAAGTACAAAATGATGTATCCAGGTTGTTTAGTCCAGTTATAAAATACATTCAAGCAACAAACAATAAAAAAGGTCATTAAACTGGTCATTATACCTTATGAGGTCTGTTGTTAATATGGCAATTTGGCGACTAAACTTCATTAGTGTACCCAATGATTATTGAATATAAATTACCTCATCAGTGTACTCTTTTGCTAGAGGAGCCCCAGCAGTTACCTAAAAATACAAGAGAACACATAATAAGTCACATATAGCAAAACATAAAGACAGAACATGTCTTATCTAAATACACTACAGGTAAGATATACAGGGCCTTATCCACACTGCAATGTAAGCCTAGTTGCGTATTGTATCTGTGAGTTCCTTCACAATCCATATCTGAACGCAAGTCACAGCTGGGACCACAATGCAATGCAAATTAACTCATTCCAGACCCAAAATGCAGACTAAGCATCACGGCAAAACATAAGCAAGAGGCACAGAGCATGTCCAAATCAGAAAGCTGCTTACAGCTGACACTCCACATCCTTTATCAAACAATTGTGGTATCATTTAACCTTCCAAAAGCAATGTTTTATGTATGTATACATAACAGTAAAATATTTTGCACATGTGATAGGTTCCCTTTACTCAGCAATCCAATCTGGGAACATAGCTGCAGATTGCTTGGCTGTACTGCGTTCATACACAACCAGCCATACTTATCCAGATCTCCAAGTTAGCATTTAATAAGTTGTGGTTTACAGAACAGAAGATGTGTTTGTGTCTGGTTCAAGCCCTACAGTGTCTATTATGATATAGATATATGCAGATATAGACAGATATAGATAGATCCAATTATTCTTAGCAAATGCATACAGATAAATAAAAACAAAATCTACACACACACTAATCATACAACCACAAATACATACAAAACATACAGTCATAATATGGATTTGTGGGGAGGAAGTCATACTCAAACTGCATTATTAGAACCAGCAATAGGAAATATGGTCAATAAAGGAATATTGAATTTTCTGCTTAGTTAACAACACTTTATGTTCAACATTTTTTGCATATATTATTTTGCATAAAATTCTGTGTAAGACTACATACAGTCATATTACTTCATCATGAAATTAAAGTATTTAGTACTGTAAAAAAAAAAAATATGGCATGAAAATACAAGGACAACAATACAGGCTGCTTACGTTGGGTCCTCCTCCATGCATCTTTAAGGCTCTAATGGTAGCAACAAGAACCACCACATTAGGAACCAATCCAGATGCTCTGCACTTAATATTGAAGAACTTCTCCATCCCAATGTCGGCGCCAAAACCAGCCTCAGTCACTATAAAACAAAGACAAATAACGAGTAGAATGTTTACTAAATAGGGCATAAGCAGTAGGGACATTTATGGAGGGGACTACTGACACCTGTGATAATATACATATTAAGGGGCACTGCTGGGATCTTTACCTACAGCTAGAATATAACCTGAAGTGCTAAAAGAGACCTCACTTTGATGCATAACAGTACATGTAATAATTAAGAGACTGGGAACAAATTCAGGAAAAGTAAAGTTCCTGTTTAGGTCATCTTTATTTAGTAGCTAACAAAAAAAATTACTTAATTGGACAAACATGCATTTACTGATAATACTCTTGACATAATGTGATGCTTTTCCATAAAGTATAGTAAATAAAGTCCAGAAACTCTTTATGATTGTCATACGAGTATATGCAGCAAACCTGTACCATGTATTCTGCAAGTTGAAATAATAAGCTTAAATTAATAAATGAATTGTACCTCTAGGCTCAAACAGCTGAAGGTCCCTGTTACTCAGTAAAGTCTGTTTATTTTGTGACTGTCTGACATGCTTATGTGTAAGCCATAGATATCAGCAACACTTTTATTGAAATAAAGTGTGATTATTACTGTCAGCACGATGTGATTTGCATAAACTGCAGCTCAAACTGACTTGCTTTTTGCAATGACTCAATAGCAATGCACCCGACTGGTCATGATATTGCAATTAAACTAACAATTTGAGGTTAACACAAATAAATTGTACTTAATAGGTCACATAACAGCACACAGGTCTACTGACAAATAGAGCAAGAGTAAAATGCCTTTTAGGTAAAAATAAAAAAACTTTTACATAATGAAGCCAATTCTATAATATCTTAAATATTAAAGAAAATAATTGATAAAAACAAAGCATTTTATGTAGTCATAAGAGCCCAAAGTTACTTAAGCATTTTACCAAATGATTATTTATGTTAAATGAGCTCTGTGTCTAGTTCCATGGTTAAGTTCAATTAAGATGTTATGGTTTATCAGTAGCCAAAGACTATCAACTGAGTGGTAGAGAAGGCTGAGGGATACGTATTTCAGCATCTAGGTTATACAAGTTCAGGGGGTTGCAGTAATCCATCTTAGCGTCGTACCCCTGTTCCACAATATATTTTAAATGAGCAATGCACCGATTGTATAATTTATCAAGATATTCTGGTAAAACATAACTAACGGTTATATGCTGCCAATATTTTGTATATGCCTTACCACCAATTGGCCAACAGCACAGTATAAAAGAGCAATTTCTTTTACCATGATCACTCTTCAAGAACCATTTACACAGTAATAGCTATTTATAATAAAATATCAAGTCCATCTCTCTCAACTCCACAAATGTTGAGAGAATTGGCAGATGGTAGAAACTGCCTTTATGACACTTGCCCATCTCTACTACTTCTATACTATACGAGGTATGTCTTTAAAATAACAAGACTGTGATTCCACCTAGTAAACAAAGCAGTCAGAACCGGTTATAATTGCATACGTAATGACCTTGAACATGTGGCAGAATGGGTTCCAGAAGGCACAACAGGTAACCAGTATTATTATAAGGAAATTTTGAAAAAGCTGAGAGAAAGAGTCACAAAGAAACGGCCACAATTGTGGAAAAATGGTTTCATTCTTCACCAGGAAAATGCGCCTGTTCACACAGCACTTTCTGTGAAGCAGTTTTTGACCAACATTCACATTACTACACTTGAACATCCTCCATATTCGCCCGATTTAGCACCTTGTGACTTTTATCTTTTCTCAAAAGTTAAATCAGTGCTTAAAGGAACACATTTTGAGTCAGTTGAAGAAAACGGCAGATATGTTGAAACAAACATGTTGAAGGGGACAAGCATTACATTTGTAATACCAATGAATAAAAGTGAGTTAATTAATCAGTCTCATTATTTGACTACAGCGATGTATTAGTGCAAATGGGAAGTATATTGAAGGGGACAAGCATTACATTTGTAATACCAATAAATAAAAGTGAGTTATTTAATCAGTCTCCTTATTTAATAGACATACCTCGTTGGTTTCTAAGCATGATTATTATTGCTATGTGATTTTTCATTCTGACTTTCCAGCAATGTGGAGTTTTGTCATTTACTTGCAACTAGCAACAAAGATTCAGCTTCTCAATTAACCCTTTGGTCAATAACACTTTATTAACCAAAAGGTCAATCTAACCAAAGTAGACCGTAATCGCTCAAGAGGATATTGTCACACATCAATGCAGGGAAGTTTTCCTGACAAAAACACGCATTAAATTAAGGAGGCTCTTAGCTATAGACAACTGGACAAAGAATGGGCTAAGAATGTCAGAGCGTGACGTCCATTGAAAGGAAGGAAGCAGGATGCAGTTCTAAAGCTGCAAGGATGATGGCAACACACAGCATAGGAAATGAAGCTGAGGACAAATGAGCAGAAAACAATGCAGAGTGCCAAGTTCCTCTACTTGGAAACTGGTCTGTGATTGTATACACCCTGCAATCAGTCCAATATTATTTCCTCTTTCCAAATCCAAGTGCCAAGGAAAATATATACAAATGTAGCCCTATGGGACATGTGAAGGTTCACAGTGTTGCTTCACTAATTACTAGATTATATTCATTTAATGATTTCCTTAATGAAAAAAAAACTATTACATCAAACACTTGATAGACCACATTTTGGAATCATTAACTCTAAATTTGTTGTGGCAGGAAACTATTCAAAGACCATGTGCAAGGAATCTGTTTGATTGAGTGGTGAAGGGAACAGATTATGTAGAATAAACAGTAAAATATTTAAGCACAAGCATAATAACTAAACAATTTGTGACTAGCAGTGCATATAATCCATATGTTTGGAGAGGGGACTGCACAACTACAGAGCAGAATTAGGAAGTTAGCATGTAACAGCCAAGTGCTAATCTACCACCCCTAATGCTTACATCTAGCAAAGAGATATTTTGTGGGCTAAATAGGTTTTCATGAAAAGGATGTCAATTTGTTAAAACCAAATACTTGCGGATTCCAAGTAAACGGAGTTACCAAGATTATTGGTCAACATTGTTCAACCAACACAATAACATGATATACACAAATAAATACATATCTAGATCTAAACAGATATATCTATCTAATAAATGTTTTACAACACTTTGCTTTTTTTTATATTGCCTGCAGAGTAAAAGGATTAGAACATATTTGAAAAGGTCATAGGAGTAAAACACATTAAGGACAAAATAGTTTGTCTTTGGAACTGTCCATTCACATTTAGTAACATGTTGACATTAAAACCATCTGTATGATGCCTACACCTCCCTTGCTTTCCATGGACAAATATATGTTAACAAACATATTATGATAATAGAGTGACTCTCCCTGATACAGAGAAGGGAGTAGAATGATTTTTATAAGACATGGGAACTCTACATGGAAACTCTTGACATGACTCTACAAAACCAGGTCAAATATATGCTTCTACAACATGGGGCCAGATTTACTAAGCCGCATGTTTGGAAAAATGGAGATGTTGCCCATGGCAACCAATCAGATTCTAGTTCTCACTTTCCTATTACATACTAGAGAATATCAGCTAGAATAGATAGAATTGATTGGTAGCTATGGCAACATCTCCACATTTCCAAACCCACAGCTTAGTAAATCTGGCCCATGGTATCATATAGATATCCACTCCTCCCAATAACAAAACCAGCTTCTATTAACGTATCATAGGGAATTTATCCCAGTTATAGCATGTGTAGCGCCAGTCCATTCGTCCCCACTTCACTTCATAACTTTACTCAGGTTGGACTTAACAGCATCTTTCAATGAAAGTGATTTGATTAGTAATTTGTAGAAATGTACTGTGTTAAAGAACCCTTTTTTAGCTTTGACATTATGGCCAAATTGAAGTTTGAACCTGATTTTGAACTAAACTTTATTTATTTTTTTTATTCAGGCTTGTTATGTGTTTTTTATTTGTATTAGTTTTATGTTCGTGTTACTTAAATTCATCATTCTAGTTGCTTTCCTAATTGACAGATACATTTGTTATATGGCATTCTTAAGTCACGCTTGGGAATCAGTGGCCCATCTGACTGCTGATCTGCTCGTAAGTGGGTGGTGACACCGACACTGCACACTTTACATGCTTCCCTCGCCTACCTTAGCGGGCAGAGTGGAAGCATAGCCCCTTTCTTCGTAAATGCCATTGTACAGAATCAAGTTCCTACAATGGCTGTTAAATTAGTAAAACTAACGTAACATCTGGAGGGCACGTGCGCCCTCCAGTCCATCCAGCTCACTTATGCACCCTGTGTGTGTAAGAAGGCTATTGTTACTATGTGTGGATCCGGTCCATGGTGACTACTTGTACATTGTATTTTTGTACACTGTATTATACTTCAATGTACCATGCAATGCAGAGATTATGTACCTGTGTCTAAGATGTCTTCTTGTTAAAATACCAGTTAAAAAAAATATTTGAAAAATCCCTATAAGATTAGGTTTTGGTGACAATATTAATTTATTATTGCCTATTCTCAGTGCCTCAGAGACACAAGCTTACCCTTTATAATGCCTGCTATACAGTTCTGGTTTAATTAGAGAAAATACACTAACACATATCCCAAACAAAAACATGAGTTATGTTCTTATGGAAAGTTGGATACTTAGTTTTAAGGCACAGGGGAATTGGAGGTTATGTTACTTATCCCAATGTAAAGTACACATTCACATTACACATGTTCCTCAAAACACTTTCCTTAATTTGGGATGTCAATGTAGTTCATCAACATTTAGTATCCAGCTGTTCTGTTAAGTTTTTTTTTCAGTGTTCCATCAGCGATAAAGTTAAGCCAAGGTCAGTATAATTTACAGAGAATATTTGTGTCTTAAAAATGATCATTTAGGGATTGCAAAGGGATCAGCTCCAGGGACACAGGGCTCTGGTGCTCCACTTGTGAACAATACAAGGGGAAATGGAAAGTGCAGAATGCTCAATGCCACTTAACTCTCTGGATGTAAACACAATATTCTCACTGCAGCTGGACATTTGCAGTCAGGAAAGGAAGGGTTTAGAACCTGTGCACTCTTAACCTGTGTATTTCCAAAGGGAAGGTCACAACAGACTCTTCACACCGTATTATTGAAGAGTAAAACCATTTATGTCAACTTGCAATTTGTAGTGTAAGTTTATAAATAAACAGACTTGTAATTACAGACTTGTTTTTTACCAAATACCAATATCTTATTATATATTTATATCCTATCTAAATCTGTGTATTTGGACAGGAGGCTGAATATCAGGACAAGTGGAAATGCGATAATCACAAACTGAATTCTCAATTGTCATTGTCACTAAAAATCCACCGTCCCAATTATGACAAGTTCCTGAAGCACGGACCAAAACTGGGCGAGTTTAAAGTAAAGTAGGCAGATTTTAGGGAGTAGGTTATAAAATATCCGCTGCAGAGACAGAAAATATTACTATCTATGAATAACACTTTAAACCATAAGGCCTGACAGGAAAAAGCATTTTTGTCTATAGATAGATGCTAGCAACTGTTCTGGTCAATGCATACACTACAACTACTTAACAGAGCATTAATAACTATGAAAGATGGAATGAAGACAACAAATAGAAGACATGTAATATACCAGAGACAATGAACACATATTGCACACTTCCATAAGTCTGAGGAATGCTAGGTGGGGTCACAAAAACCCAGACTAGAATCAGATGATTAAGTGATTTTGCGTGTCAAGCCAGTTCTGTTACAAAGTACAGTGCTCCAGTGACACAAACCAGATACATGGCCGCAAAGGCCAACGTCAAAGCTTGAGTTTTGTTTTTAGAAAACTTAAGGGAGGGGTCATATGGGGTCTGTCATACTAATACATGACTGTACAGATGGGCAAACTCCCAATACAAAGTCTAGATATCTGTAAGACATGAAATGTTGTACCATACAGTTATAGCATTCCACACATGCCAAACACTAAAATTTATAACTACAATACGAATAGCTTAACAAATGCAATTATAGGGCATTATAACTATTCATTTCATTGGAAGATAAACATGTGTCATGAGCATAAACCCATGAAGTCAAATGTGAGAAACTTGATTGCATTCATATGTGTTTTTGTGATTGTTTCATAGGGTCCAAAAAATACATGCATTTGTTTTTCAATTCCTTGCCAATTACCTTGCTGACAACTGAAATATGTAAGTTCTAAGTCTTATGATCTCTTGTAGTTACTATCCAAAGGATGATATTTAAACAGGTGCCACAACCTCTAGTATCAAATTACATAGTTCTAGTGTCAAATTACATAGTACCAAAATCAAAGGTCACCATCTTTTATTTAGTAGCTTTAATCACACAGATGTGACTTTTAGAATGCTTCTCAAATAAGAGTCAATACGCTCAAAGCATTGTATGCAACTATTGAATGTCTGTTTAAACAATGAATAGTTTGTTTTTTTTCCCTATATCTGCTCCTTAGTTTTTCAAAAGCAAAAGTACTTATTTTACATAAGCAACATTAATCTCTACCAACCAGTGCAGTAAACTCACCACTGTGGTGCTTGGTTATCACAGACATTGCCATACAGTGTCCAACA
This sequence comes from Limnodynastes dumerilii, assembly GCA_011038615.1. Lineage (NCBI taxonomy): Eukaryota > Metazoa > Chordata > Amphibia > Anura > Limnodynastidae > Limnodynastes > Limnodynastes dumerilii. The sequence continues at coordinate 752,052 of WWET01000135.1, read as the reverse complement.
AAAACAACAAGTTTCCCTTTTAGCCCATAAAATGCACTGCAGTATTGTTTGGGTGTTTTATACAAGTTATAAAATAATTTTTGCCACGTTCATAGACTCTGCAAGATTAGGTCTACAAAAATGTAGTCGACAGCATTAATTTTACTGACAACACTAAGGCCTTCGGTATTATACATAGTGTTGTTTGACACAAACACTACCTATCCTAATCACCTCCTTGCCGCAGCCTAAACCTCCTCTCACCGCCCCGCAGCCCAACCCTAAATGTACCCTTACCGCAGCCAGCCTAACCCTAAATGTACCCTTACCGCAGCCAGCCTAACCCTAAATGTCCCCTTACCGCAGCCTACCCTTAACCCTTACTGCAACCTAACCGTAAATGTCCCTTTAGGCTTAAAGTGTCTAAGCAACGTAACAAACTGTTTTTAAATGTTTTGGAAAGTTTTTTTTACAGCATGGCACAAATGGAAAGTCTGCATAAACAGTGGTAACCTCAGATCAACATCAACATTAATATATCATTTCATATTGTCTGGAACAGTGAATCACATGAAACTGAATTAGGTCTCATTAATTAATAATTACAGGTTTAGAGGATAATTCAGAATTACTCATGTGTCAAATTTGGGAATTTTTTTTTTCTGTGCCAGCAAAGCGACACATCAACTAGATTTTCAGAAAACACATTTAAAAGGAGCAATAATCCTTCTTACAAAAATATCCTTGTTCTTTGTTAAAGTCCTACATTTGAAATGTTTTTCTGTGTATATTTCTGTCCCTATAAAGTTATTATTTTCTATAATGGCAGTTATCTCCGCTTAGGACTATAGCATTGTTGTCGTGTTGTAATAGAGCCCACAGAACACATCATATAAAAGCTTTATGTGTCGGCCTGCATTTGTGCTATCGTCAAATACATTTCAAAGATCCAAACTGAACACAAACATGAGCTACAAATCAAGTGAACAATAATACCCAGCAAACTGGATATAGAAAGGAGATGACTATGTCAAAACTCAGAGCTGTAACATATTAGGATAGCAAAGCCCTTTTCAGCTGTCCTGTATAAGTAATGCATAGGCCGACAGCAGGACAGATTGCTTCACGGCCAGCGTCACACAGAAGAGCTGGAAGACTGGGCGTGCCGCAGAGAAGGGACAAGGAAAGAAGGCGTCAAAGGTAAGTAAGGTATAAAACAGGGGATGCTGGAGCCAAATGAATGGGGAATATTGGGGAGCTGGAGACATATGATGTGAAATACTGGGAGCTGGAAAGCCATATAAATGGTAAATACTGGGTAGCTGGAGCCATACGATTGATTAATACTGGGGAGCTGAAGAGACATAATGGAGAATCCTGGGAGCTGGAGATGCATGACGGGAATACTGGATACTGAATATATGATGAGTAATACTGGGAGCTGGAGACACATAGTGGAGGATATTGGGAGCTGGAGAGACATGATGGGGAAAACTGGGAGCTGGAGATATACGATGGGAGATACTGGGAGCTGGAAAGACATGATGGTTAAGACTTGGGAGGCTGGATTATTTTTCTTGTGGACCACACAATCTTAGACTTTTTTTTTTTGTCCCAGTTGGGTTTTTGTAGTTCACGTGGATGTTATAGATAGTATATAATAAGTGCTAGTATATGGTTTGTGGGTAAGTGATCTGCTGAGAAATATTAGAATGCTTGGTAAGTTTTCGTATATGTAGTGCTATATGTGGAGCTGTATCGCTAATACAATGTCAAATGGTACATTTGGAGACCACAAGTGGGTAAAAAATGCACACAACCAACAAACTGTGCACTATGAAATGCACGCTCTGTCTGTAACAAGCTTACCTCTATTCATGACCTCTTCCTTTCTAAGAACCTTACCCTTCTTGCACTAACAGAAACCTGTCTCTCTGAATCTGACACGGTCTCACCTGCTTCCCTTTCACATGGTGGTCTTCACTTTACTCATGCCTCCAGGCCTGGAGACAGATGGGGAGGTGGGGTTGGAATACTTTCCCAAGATGTCACACTTCTGTTCTACCTAGTGTCCCTTCTCTTACTTTCACATCCTTTGAAGTACATGCTGTGCGCATCTTTAACCCTTTTCCTCTGGGTGTAGATGTAATATATCGCCCCCCCAGTGAATCTTGCCAACAATTTTTACAACACTTTTCTGCATGGCTCCCTCATTTTTTATCCTCCGACTTACCAACCATTATCCTGGGTGATTTCAACATTCCCATTAATGATCCTGTTTCTCCTCATGCCTCTAAGCTTTTTTTTCATACGTAATTGCATTGATTTTGTATTCTCTAAGCTATGCTCCATCACTGATCTCAATAACTCTCACCCTCTCTCAGATCATCACCTACAAACTCTTCCACAAAGTCCAACTCTATATTCTATAATTCTGAAACACCTACTCACACCCGAAGAAATCTTAATGCCATTAATTTTAACCAAATTTCTCAATCTGTGCAACAACTTCTATCTCCTGTCCCAAATTTCCACTCTCCTGATGTAGCAGTTTCTCAGCTAAATCAAACACTAGCAGATATCCTTGACCAAGTTTCTCCAGCTACACCTCATGTACCACGGCAACTCAAATGTCAGCCATGGTACACCAATGACACGCGTAACCTTAAAAAACTCTCCACTTCTAGAACTGCCCTAGATAATGCCAAACAATCTTACTTTCAAGCTCTCATTTCTGCTCAGGCTTCTAACCCCAAACGCCTCGTTCGTACATTTAATTTCCTACTGAACCCTCCTGTGCATAACCCACCAACCTCCATCAATTCCCAAGATCTTGCAATGTACTTTAAGGACAAGATTGATAACATAAGACAGGAATTATCCTCCAACTCCTCACATTCTGTCCAACAACCTTTCTCCACACTCTGGCAATATGTCCTCATTCCATCTCACAAATAAAGAGGAAGTATCTGCTCTATTCTCCTCTTCCTACTCTACTACCTGTCCTCTTGATCCTGTACCCACACAAGTCAGTCGATGTCTATCCTCTGTGCTTATTCCAACCTTAACAACAATCTCTCTCTGAATACTGGTATCTTTCCCTCTTTATTCAAGCATGCACTAATTACCCCAATTCTGAAAAAACAAAACTCTGACCCAAATTCTCCCTTAAATTACCAGCCCATTTCCCAGCTCCCATGCCCCTCAAAGCTGCTTAAAAGACTTGTCTATACTCGCCTCACTAACTTCCTTACCTTAAACAATCTTTTAGATCCTTATCAGTCAGGCTTTCATTCTCAACACTCCACTGAAACTGCACTGACCAAAGTGGTCAATGATTTGAGTACTGCTAAATCCAAAGGGCACTACCACTTATTCTCCTGGATCTTTCTGCTGCTTTTGACATTGTTGTCCACTCTCTTCTCATAGAAATGTTACAATCAATAGGTATTCAGGACCTAGCTTTTTCCTGGTTCACATCCTACCTCTCTAATCACTCTTTCAGTGTCCGCTTTTCTGGATCTACCTCTTCTGCCCTTCCGCTATCTGTTGGGGTACCTCAAGGCTCAGTCCTGGGTCCCTTGCTTTTCTCTATATATACCTCTTCCCTTGGACAACTAATAAAGTCATTTGGTTTCCAATACCATCTCTATGCAGATAATACACAAATCTATCTATCCAACCCTGAATTAACATCATGATGGCTCGCGTAACTCAATGTCTTTCCGCCATTTCATCCTGGATGTCCTCTCGCCATCTTAAACTTAATCTTTCAAAAACAGAGTTATTAATATTTCCTCCTGCCAACAAGAGCTACCCACCTGGTCTATCTATTTCTGTTGACAACACTGAAATATCCCCTACTCACTAAGCTCGCTGCCTAGGTGTTACATTTGGCTTGTCTTCTTTCATATACCGTCCTGCGAGGGGATCAGTGGCTCAGGGACATATCTGGACACCATGAGCTAATTGCTTTATAGCTTGTGAACTGTACCCCTTGAAACTCTTCTTCTTCGCCAGAGGATTTCTTACCGTGACTTTGTATTGCTTCTTAGCGATAAGTATTATTACCTATAATTATTACTGGCTATTATAACTGAAATGTTAAATCGGAAAATGATGTATTATGGGGTGTTCAATAGCAGATACTAAATATAGGGGAGGGGTAATAATATTTAAAGAAAAATAAAAAAAAATTCAAATAAATAAATAAATAAATAAATAAATAAAAGGGGGAAAAACAAAAACAAACAAAAAACAATAATAAGTGGTAAAATTGAGGTGAGACTGCATATTCTCGCCAAGCATGCTTAAGATGTATATAACTAGCATATTTTCTATCTCGATACTTTAATATGTCGTGGTCCATAGGAGGTAAAACCAGGAAAACCTATACCTTGGATAACTTTGCCTCGAAAGTCTGGTTCCGAAATTTGGCTGCACTGGTGCCGTTTCCGCCAGTGTTTGGTTGCATAGTTATGTTTGATGTTCTGATCCCTTATTGGGGTTTTTTTTTTTTTAAGTTATTTTCTTTTTTCTTTTTTATTCATTATTTGTACCATTCTGCAGTTCACCTTGATATGTTGCATGATCTCTCACCCATCATGCCATTATCTCATGTACTACTATCTTGGATTACACTCCTTGCAGTGAAGGTCTATCTGCTTTCTGTCAGAGAGATGTTTCAGTTTATAATGTTTTCATGTATACTGGTTGATACCTTATGGCTTCTATAAAATTATGCACTTGGAATGTGGGCGGTATACAATCTCCCATTAAACAGAAAAAAATATTTGTCTATCTGAAAAAAATGAAAATTGACGTGGCGATGTTGCAGGAAACACATCTGAAATGTACAGAGGTGGAAAAATTGAACATGTTGGGTTATAAAGTAGTATCATCTTCATCATTCAATTCTAGGTCTCGAGGGGTGGTTACATTGGTGCATAGTCATGTGCAAAGTGTTTTGCATGGAACTGGTTCTGAACCGGAGGGGAGAAATGCCATTACCGACCAAAAAATTTTCAGAGATTATTGGCTAAGCCGAAAAGTGCATCCCATATGATAGTTGGCGGCGATTTTAACATGATAGCTTCCAGTGTTCTGGATAGACAATCTTTTAACAACCGTAGCAGGAAGATTCCCAAGCTTGGTATTGCCTCCCTGTGTAGCCAATTGTATTTGTGTGATATATGGAGGGCTGGACACCCTACAGAAAAAGAATACACATGCTTGTCAGCTGCACATGGTAGCTTATCACGGTTGGATTATATATTGATTTCTAATTCGTTACTCCCTAGAGCACTTGCTGTTGAAATAGAACCAATCTGCCTAACGGACCATGCTTTGGTATGGGTTACACTGACGCGGAATGTAGACAAAGGAGATTATAGGCCGTGGTATTTCCCATCCCATTTTACTAATTCTGTTAAATTTCGAGATATGTTACAGGCCTCTTGGGCAAATTATGATAACAATAATGTAGACCACAAGTCTGACCACTTGCTATACTGGCAAGCGGCTAAATCTGTGATACGGGGCGAGTTAATTTCTTATGTAGCTAAAGCTAACAAATCTCGGGTTCAGCTATATGTGGACTCACAGGGAAAATTGACTGCTGTTTACCAAAAATATATCACCACTCCCAATCCAACGAATAAAGTTAAGTATTTAGAAGCTAAAATTTATTTTGATAATCTGGTTTCTCAGCTTGGCAGTCGGGAAGAGTTCTTGGAAGACGGGTTACAAGTTTTACAGGCAGGGCAATAAGTCTGGGCGTCTTCTCTCTAATCTGTTGACGGGTACGCGTAGGCCTAATGTTATAAAAAGCTTGAGGAGGGCGGATGGTACCAGGGTTATAGAGGGATCTGAAATAGTTGCGGAACTCAAAAATTTCTATTGTCACCTATATTCCCAAGATACTATAAAAGAGGAGGAGCAGTCCAGATTTTGGGCAGATATCGCTCTCCCACAATTGTCACCATCACATGTAGCGATGCTATCAGCTCCAGTCACTACACAGGAGGTTAGTAATTCAATTAAAAAGCTAAAATCGTTAAAGGCTCCGGGACCTGACAGTTTTAGCGGGGATTTTTACAAAATACTTATAGACCAGGTAGCAGAGCACCTGCAAGAGGTTTTTAATTGTATACAAACGTCTGGTACTGTCCCCCTATATTTTAATGCAGCTGTCATAAAAGTACTCCCCAAGCCAGGTAGGGATAGTGAACTCCTAAGTTCTTATAGACCTATATCGCTACTTAATAGTGATTACAAACTATATACCAAAATCATGGCGGAACGGCTCAAAATTATTCTTCCCGCGATTATCAATAGTGATCAAACGGGCTTTATTACGGGGAGACACTCAGTGTCTAACATACGTAAGGTCTTGTCGATTCTACAGGGGCTGGCTCGGGGGAAAGAGGGGCAAACCATGCGGCTTTCCCTCGACACTGAGAAAGCTTTTGACCTGGTGACCTGGAACCACTTATTTCTTACTCTGGGGAGATTTGGTTTTCCGGACGTCTTCCAAAATTTGTTATCCACTTTATATACACGTCCACAAATGCAAGTGGCTTGTAACGGCTATTTATCTCCCCCGTTCGCTATAGAGAGAGGCACCAGACAAGGCTGCCCATTATCTCCACTATTATTTGCCCTTGCCCTGGAGCCACTTGCCATCACCTTGTGCAATTTAAGGGTATATGTATCAGGCTGGTAGAGGTGAAATTAGCCCTATTTGCCGATGATACGATGCTTTTTACTTCTCAACCTAACATATCTATGCCGGCCATTGTAGATGTGATTACCAAATTTGGCACACTCTAGGTTCCGCATAAATTTTCAGAAGTCTGAATTGTTACCTCTCACGCAAGCAGAAAATTTGCGCTCTGTGGCCCCAGTAGTCACACATTTTAAAATTGCCTCTCACTCGATAAAATATTTAGGTGTTTTAATCCCCCCCCCACTTTACAGACCCTGTACCACATTAACTTTACAGTTATTATTAAAGAGATCACTAAGCAACTGAATCATTGGAAATACTTACCATTATCGCTATTGGGCCGTGCAGCGGTCTTAAAAAGTGTAATTTTTCCAAAGCTATCTTACCTGCTCCAAATGTTGCCTCTTGGTTTGGTGGATACGGACATTGGAGTATGTAAAAAAATGTTTACCAAATTTTTGTGGCAACATAAAAAACCAAGAGCCGCTTTAACTAGATTGCAACTACCTTGGGGACAGGGAGGCCTGGGTATTCCAGACGTAGCGACCTTTTCTCACTCTATATTCTTTAGATATATAGCGGACTGGATGCTACACAGGGAAGTTTATATTAACCTAGACTTGGATGAAGCCCTGTTTTATCCCTATTCACCTGCGGTGCTGCTGTTGTGTTCTCGTAAAGAGATTCCCTCTCAGGAACTCAATAATGTTTTATTTAAAGACACTTACAAAGCTTGGCTTGGTATTAATGCCAGACTAAAACGTAATTCTTCCAGCTCTAGATACGCTCCTATTTGGGGGAATCCTTTGTTCTCCCCTAGTTTGGAGAATAGCATTTTTACAATTTGGAAATCCAAAAGGGATTATGTCAATATGCAACATCAAGAAAAGAACAGAGACTGTGGCGCTCGAATCACTGCCGCCCATCGAAAAGTCTAAGAGGGTCCTACACCCTCTAAAACATGGAACAATATAACCAAAAAAAGAAGAAATCTCAGTAGGGCGCTGTGGCTAGGTGGACTATAATTAAAAAGGCTAAATCAGGTGTTCATTCTACAATAAAATCAAATGAAAAAATCTGGACTGTCTCTTTAAAACTTTGTATCAATCAGCTCAGATGAGAGGAAATATAAAATCCGGATGTTCACAAGTCCTCTGCAAGGGTTAGCATGTAGAAAACCAAAATATGCAACATATTTGATCCAGGGGGTCAGATCCTCACATTCCAGGCGCTAAACGAGAAGTATTCCCTTGCGAATTCACAATTTTTTATGTACCTCCAAGTCAGGCATTATGCCCAAAATCAACCTAAGGCCTTTGAAGATGATACTCAGGCAGATGAACTCATGAAGCTGCTGCATTTTGTAAGGACTAATAGCTATAAAACCAGATTCCTGCAGAGAGATTTACTAGAGGCGCGTAGTGAGAAGCTATGGAAGGGTGTAGTGGCTAGATGGAACATAGATATTCCGGAAAATTACTTCCCAAGAACCCCTTTTAAAATACCATGAACAGATTATGAAAATTTTGCACTCTGCGCAACTGCAAGAATGTCATATTAAGACTATACATAGAATGCATATAGCCCCAAATCAGAGGAAGCGTATGATTCCTTCTGACCAAGGCAGTTGCCCTAAATGTAAACAACAAAATGTGGATTTTTTCCATAATCTTTGGTATTGTAGGAAAATATCACAGTTCTGGAATGAAGTTATTAGATTCATAAATCAGACTTTTCAATTGCGAGTTGCGAAAGATCCACTCGCTATGCTGTGCATGAATCTGGAGCATTGGGACCTTGGGCCGCTGGGCCGTGGATTGATACCAGTTCTGGTAGTTATCTTGGTCTTGGCAATAAAAACAATTTTTCAGTGTTGGACTTCCCCCTCTCCCCCCTTCCTGGGTACAGTTAAGGGTTTAATAATGCGCACTTTATATTGGGACAGACAGGCCACCATGCCAGACATAGAAAAAGGTGTTGAAACATTTTACAAGAAATGGGGTCCCTACATCGATCAATTGGGAGCAGATACGCAATCCCAGATATTTAAGCTTTCTGAAACCACCACGTTGTATCTGTATAGGCAACTGCCGGGTTGAGGAGGGGAGGTGAGGAGACAAAGCAGTATCAATTTCAGAGAGAGTGAGAAGAGAGTGGCATAGATGGAGAGATTTGCAAGTCTTATCTTATGGAAGGGAGTGGGGCCAGGTAATTTTCAGTCACCCCTGATGGGGGTACCCATATCACTTAGACTTGGTCACCTTTACTTGCAAGTTTATATGTGCAGAAATGGTACGACACATGACTTGATTTAATTTAATTTTATTTCCATATTATTTTATTTTCATCTCATTACAATTTTTATTTTTGTTATTGAATTTGAATTGGTGTGTTTTTAATGCCTGTTATAAATGTAACTGTAAATGCAATACATGTACTTTCATACAATAGAGTTGCATGTAAAACGGATGTCTTTTCCTATGACAAAATTGTTAAATGTATGTTGACTAATGTCCGTCCATTGTATCGCTTGGAAAATCTTTTTGCAATAATGAAGTGTACATGTCATGTTAACATGTTAAAATGAAAAATTCAATAAACAGAATAAAAAAAAATAAAAAATAAAAATAAATAAATAAATAAAAAAAGACTATCCACTACTCTACAAACTTTCAAGCATTCCCTTAAAACGTATCTCTTTAGACAAGCTTATCAAATTCTACAGCCTTCCTAAGAATTAAGTACCATATTAACAACCACTTCTGCCTTTTTACACATTAACACATACCCGCACACTCTCTCTTTCTATTCTACAATTCCCTCATCTCCTCTCCTCAGCACTTCTGCCATACACCCTGGCTGGTCCATTGTGTGATATATAGCACTTGCCCTTATGTATCAAACCCACTGTCCTATAGAGTGTAAGCTTGTGAGCAGGGCCCTCTTACCCACCCAATCTGTCTGTTATTACCCAGTGTTTATACTGATTGTTAAATTGTAAAGCGCTACATAATCTGTGGGCGCTATATAAAAACCTGTTAATAATAAATAATTATGAGGTGGGGAGAGATGATAGCTATTAGGTAATACTATACAATATTTTTAGTCTTCAGTATCTTTGACAATGAAGTGACATAATTAGCCATATACCCATGCATATCATATGCAGATACTTTGCAGATACAAATTAGGTTGTATAGATTCTTCGTATGAGCACAGGGGGAAGGGCAAAGATTTAGTAAATGTGTGGGGAATGTTGGGGATAATAAAGATTACTAATACCCCTTTCACACTGAGGAATAACCAGGTTCGAGTGTTGGTGTGAAAGGGTCAACCCGGGTTGATACCAGGGTTATTCCCAGGATGGACTAACCTGTGCTGTGGTGTGAAAAGGGGAACACAGGTTCCATAAAAAATATATAAATTAGGGGATGGAGAGCACTGTCTGCCTCTGCAGACACGGGTCAAGTGTGAAAGGCTACAACACAGGATTTACCTGGTTTGTAATTGCGGTATGAATAGCTGCTATAAGCCATGTTCATTATCCTGGGGGAGACCCAGGTTTTTAGTGTGAAAGGGGTTTAAGTAATGCAGTACAATAATGATCTGGCAAGGTAAACTCATCTAATATATTGTAACAAAAATAAGTGCATGTACATATATTTACAGATGATACAATGTTCCCAGAGGACAACAAGATGCACCCTACACTTTAAAAACATGCTAAAGAGGTTGTTCATCTCCTGATAGCAATTGCCCAAAGCATTCTCTCTCTCTAAAATATTTTTTGATCCCAACCCAAGTGCAATCAGCATTGTATTATCAAAACAAAGTCTACAGACTACAGTTTTGCTTCTGTGCTTTTTCAGATGCACTGCATTAGCTTTCCACAGCTTTTCATGCTAATAGAGAACGCATCTGGACTTAGAAGGTATGACATTGCTGACAATTTGGATGGGCTGAGTTTCCACCCTTAGTCAATTTATAGTATAGGCTTTCCCTCTCTTAATACCCATCCAAATTTCTGTGCTTCAGGGAATTCCCTTTCTTCCTCAGTAGTTTCTAATATAGTGCCTTTAATGGTATATTGAGCTTTTGGGTTTTTGTGCCCCAAGTGCATGATTTTGCATTTTTTGGCATTAAACTGCAGTTGCCACACTCTTGATCATTCCTCCAGTCTACCTAGATCCTCCCTATTATATATTATAACATAACATATTATTATAAAATAAGTGTGAATGGGTATATGATCATGGAAATCCTTTTCTTTAAAATTTTTTACTGAATTACTTACCTTAACTGCTAAAAGTAAAAATGCTGTGGTGTAAAGTTGGATTTGTTGCACACAGCAATAAACACACAGCACAAAGTGAAACGGTTGCTACAATACAGTACGGGCAACTCCACTTTTCCTGTTGTGTGTCTTTATTTAATATACTTATGTTCTATTTTGGTTTCTGAGACTTCAGCATTAACAATTTGTTTGAGTGTATTTGTATAGCTTCAGTTTTTACTGGTGTTAGAGGATGTGTTGAAAGAATGTAAAATTGCATGGAAACAATTCAAATAACTTGTTTTTAGACCCTCGGCTTTACTGTTAATGTTTTGTTTAAAAAAATAAAATAAAATCCAAACTGGTATTAATATCAGAAATTTATAAGCAAATTAAAGAGAATAAACAAGAACTTCTTTACACCTTCAGCAGGTTTGCTCATTTACTCACTTTTTTTAAGCGTTTTGAGAGATTCATATTGGTTTTAAAAAGAAGCTGTCTTCTGGAGTCCATTATAATTCTGCTTTAAGTAAGAGTAATTGATTACTATGGTGGCCATTTAGTATGGCTTGTGATAAAGTGCAAACTGTAATACATTAAAGTAGCTGCCTAGAAAAACGTTCCATGTTCAGGAACTAAACAGCCACAGAAAACAAAGCTTATATATTTGTACATATTTAAAACCTAGCAGTAAAGTACTTAAACACGTTTATTAAAATAAAGAGCAATTTTCTATTCGCTTAGATTCCTTTGTGTTTTCTGATAACAGTAAAAAGAATTGCAGCCAATCTCAATATATACAGAGAGAGTGGTAGTAAATGCAATGTTCACCTTGACCTACACTCACTTAGGATGTACATTCCAGTAGACTCAGAGATGCATAAATCGGCAGAGTCTATCACACTCTCTACACCTCTATCTGGCAATGTGTCCCAACGACCTTAAACAATTCAATTTCACTCTGTGTCTAGTTAAATCAATAGAACATGTAATTCATAAATAGGTATATTACTGTCTTGTCACTGCAAATTACAATGAGTAGTTAAGTGGAACACTCCTTTAGCAGTTACCATTTATCAAAACACAAAAGAATAATTCCTCCAATTTTACTGCTGGAAGCTGTACTGTACAATGGACTTTGAATGACTTTCATAGATTATGTAACATTAACCATTTTAGGACTAAAGATAAAATCACATTTATACATTGCAAATAAATCCCACGTGTTTACTATAATAACAATTAATAGTAACCGGCATGAAATATATATATATAATTTAAAAAATCAAGTCACAAAAGGTCATGTCCATTATTTGGATAAGCTGTAATCTATTCACCTGCATAAAAATCTATCAGTTACTGAACTATACAACAGTTCTTAGAACTACTACCCTAAGAGTTCTTGGAAATACCATGCGTAATGGATTTTTAATCCAAGGACTGTGGTGCTGTGATCAGATAATAAATACGCACAAAATAATACTGCATTGCCTATGTATATTTATGGTGAAGTATGGAAAGGAATTAAAGGAAGCAGATCAATCACAGGGTAGTTCAGTCATATATAAGGAAAATAGTATTTAAGCTTCCTGTGAGTGCTTAACTAACAATACAAATGTACTAATACAGGAATGGATCCAGACTGGTCTTTGGTGTGTGAGCATTTCCATCCCTTTAGAGAAACGTGCAAAAGGTAGCTTCCTGTTCATAGACATGAACTCTGGCTGGTGCAAATGAGTTGGTGTAAACAGTGTGTATTTACAGCAGGGTTGTTGACTCTCCCGGGAATATCCAAGAGACTCCAGAAATTTGGGCAGTTCTCCTGCTATCCCTGGAGAGCCGACAAATCTCCCACAAGCCCCGAGAAGTAGAGGTATAATACGTAATGTATGGGTGTGGGTCCCCGTTAAGAAAATCCGATTTTCTAAATTTGTAATTTCGAAATATCTATTGCGAATACGTTTTTTCGCTGAAAAATATGAAATTCGAAATATATGAATACATAATTTTTTCTAATTATAAAAAGCTGAATTTATATTGTTTGAAAATCGAAAATCCCTATTTCGAATGTAAATGAATTTATAATATTCAAATTTACAAAATAACACATTTAGAATGGTTTGGTTATTATTAATTCTACATTTCAAAAAATCGTATTTATAATGCTCCAATTTGCAAAATTTCGCAGTTTTGAAACGTATGTAATGCGATATGACACATGTCATAATTGCTCTATGACACATGATTTTCAGTTACAACGTTCTGAATTTTGAATATTTTAAATGAGATATGCTGTATTTCGGAGCATTGTATTTATAATGTTCTATATAAGAAAATTCGAAATAGCGAAAATTCGAAATGGGAATTTTCGCAATTTAACGTTATAAATAGAAAATTTTGAAAATGGGATTTTCTAACCGGAGAATGACAACGGTAATGTATGACGTGTGCTGTTACTGGGGATAGTATCATTTGTAATATGGGGGTGAGTAATGCTACTGGGGTTGATGTGATATGCAATGTATTAAATATTTATAACTGGAGGTATTTGTCTAATGGTATAACTTGAGGATCATGCAATTAGAGATGTAATGGGGAAAGGTTACAATATGCATTGAAGAAGAGTGATGAACATGGGGAATGGATGGTTAGATGTTAAATCATTTGGCAAGGCTGGGTTCAGACAAACTATGAGGAAGAATGGTGTGATTGAGATTTGAGGGGAAAAGGTGAGGTTTTATTATAGGTATTGAGGGGAGAGATACATCTGGAGGACTTTACACAGAATGAGGAAGAAATAATATGATAGGACAGTGAATGAGTTGTGAAGGATAAAAAAAAGGTAGATGTGAGCAATGCTATTAAAACAAAAATCACATTTAATGTGACCATTGTTTGGAATATTTGATTTTGGACAAATATATAAACAGATAAATGGCTATAAAGTGTATTCTGGTCCCAAAACAACTGATAAATACGGGGCTTGTTGGGGAAAATAACATTCCTATTTAATAATGTCCCATTATTTTAATGTTAGGACCATAACCATTTCAGGGTGGAAAGGTTATAATCAGTTTAATGTCTGTCTAGGTGAGGGAAAAAGAACCTTATTATCCCTTTTTTATTAAAGGATGTGGGGTGTAAACCCATTTATTAAAAATGAATGCTACTAATGCAATTTGGGTAGGGCAGAACAGCACAGGCTTGAAAAAGGCTCATGGCTGCTTGAGAGTTAGCATTCACACCATAATATAAGGGAATACATGAGGGGGGAATAGCACTATGTTCTCATTCGCCCAGGGCACCAAATGTCTAGTTACAGCCCAGCCAGGACTCCTGTAATAGTAACAAGTCCCAGGGAGAGAGCAGAAAAGCTGTCACACAGTGTCAGCAATTTACATTCATAAGTATGAAAGAAACATTATAAACAAGGAGCTTACAGTTCAAAGCCACTCACTGAAGGAAAACAGAAATGTGTGGTATGTGCGGAATGTTTTCAGTTTCCACTGTGCTATATCTTTAATCCAAAAGTATATTGCTTTTAAATTCCAGTCATATTCAACTGGCATAAATAAGGAAGGGAGGGCACAGGTAGTTCCAAAATGTTTAAGATCGTTTTGTTAAGACAGAGAACGAACGTGCAGAATTTAAGACTTCTCCTGAAAAACAATGTGAGCGGGGAAACGTAACGTGCAGTGTACATGCAACCTCTTTCCTCCTCGATGGAGGCCAGATCAAATACTTCACCAGGTCCAAGCAGATCCCAGAGAATGAAAGGCAACGAGCACACCCATAAAAGGGCAAAGTGTTGTCTTATCCCCAGAAACATACCTGCTTAACAGTAAGAGATGGTCTGGAAAAGTGTTATGATAACTGGCCAATTGTTTATTTAGGAGAGCATGAAAAGGTCATCTCACTGTTTAACTCGATTCAGAAAATGAATAAAAGCAATGTGGATGGTATTGTTCAAAGGACAGGATGTTTATATTATGGAACATAGCAGGGGAGCAGGTAATAAGTACTGTAGTACAGCGATTTCATAAAATCAAAGGCCCCTTGCCACTGCTTTCACATGATAGAAGGGGCATGAGAACACGGCAACATGTGCTAACTCACTTCTCAGATGTTTTCTTTACCCGACATTTCAACCTTTTAAACAAAGGCCTTTTTTTAGCATGAAAACTTATATGATCAGCAGCCCACCTTAGCCAAAAGATCTAAAAGATAGATTTTTTTTTTCAATACCATATGTTAACTTTTTTTTAATCGTCGGCCACATCTCTGTAGAATCCATGAAATATACTTAAGTACCAATGATAAGACATTTCAGCAATATTACAGTAGAGCAGGGACGTCAATAAGTTGCAGAAAAGGGCCTGCTATCAGCTGCCACAGCATTTACACAGGACAACGGATAGCAGACCCCTCCCTTTTCAGCTGTCCAGTATAACTGCTGCATTGGCTGATAGCAGGAAACAGAATGCTTTATGGCTATGCAAATAACGCTGACAAGTCACGGTCACAGAGACAACAAAGTGCACCGCGGAGGAGACACACAGACGGAAGAAATCAAAGGTAAGTAAGGCATAAACAGGGGAGCCTGGAGACTCCTCAATTGGGAATTACTGGGAGCTGGAGCCATATAAATGGGGAATTACTGGGAGCTGGAGCCATATGAATGGGGAATGCTGGGGAGCTGGAGCCATATGAATGGGGAATGCTGGG
>WWET01000135.1:684517-698771 GCA_011038615.1 Limnodynastes dumerilii | reverse complement strand
CAAAATAAAATAAGGTAACCAAAAGTCAGCATATAAATAAATAACACGGTAAAAATACTGTTGATTAAAAAAAATTGTATTTATTGTATAATAATCAAAACCAAATTTTTTTTAAAAATGACAGAAAGGAGTAGAACAAGAGTCCATGAAAAAAGAAAAAATGAAATCAGAAAAAAAATGAAAGAAAAACCTCTTTCTTTTTTTTCATGGACTCTTGTTCTACTCCTTTGTCATCTTTTTCACATTTGTTTTGATTATTATACAATAAATACTATTTTATTCATCAACAGTATTTTTACAGTGTTATTTATTTATATGCTGGCTTTTAGTAACTCTGTTACCCTATTTTGTGTATGTATGTATGTATGTATGTATGTATGTATGTATGTATGTATGTATGTACACACACACCTCCATTTGAACAGGCTAATATTTGCACAAAGAAACCAAATATGTTCAAAATCTCCACCTGAAACATGGCATTAAAATAATTAACATAATAATAATTTTTATTATTATTAGTGGACCTGATTAACACTTAACGCGATAGGTTCCTAAATATACGCAACTAATAGCAAGGAAACTCCCTCGGAATGCCCCTGGTTTTCAGGTTCTTATGTGACTTACGAGTGCCATAGGGCTCCCTTAACTGTAGGTTCGCATTTGAATGCGTAGGGCGTCTAGTTAGGAACGTAACTGCATAACCACGCCTTCATCTGGTTGTTTAAATGCCTCTCTCCACCCAAATCTTCTATTTAACGAGTTATTAACTGAACACCCCTTTTCGCATATGTTACTACGAACCTAGAGATTTTAAGTTCGTAGTGGAGAAGCACAAAACTTGCGTTCTTAAGTCCAACGCAAATAGCATATAAAAGTTACTACTCATGCGCAATGCATCCGTTCTTAAATATATGCACCTAAAACCAGAAGAATTCTTAAGTGTGAATCATGTCCAGTATTATTAATAGCAATTAAACCAATCTGATTGTGTCACAGTAAAATCTCTGAACATAGCTTGAGCTACTGGATCACCACTGTATCTACACTCCCCAGTGAGCGCTTAGTTAACCCCACCCCTCCCTTGCACAGATTTTAAACACTAGTACCTTACCTTCAAATTTCTGACTCATACACACCTAAAATAGTGGAGTGGAGTCATTGAGCACAACCTGGCACCACTGTCGGAAATCTGGATTGAGCGGATTATGGTTTCATTTGGGTCACTGATATATGCATAATTTACAAAGTGACCACCCATTAACAGAAGTCTTAATTTAATATTAATACTAACGCGTTTCCTATGTTACAGCGATTACAAAAATGTAGTACAACGGCATGAAATTGGCTTTCAAGTCTACAGAATTGTTATGGGATCTACAAATTCAGTGTCTTTGATGAAGCATTTCTTGAGGGTTGAAACTTACATTGGATGACGGAAAACTGCTCTGTCCACCAACACATATGTGCTCTCCTCAATGACAAAATAATGTCGCAACCAATGTCACAAACGTTGGTGGTAATCTTGAGGGAAGTTCTTTTGTATTAAAAGTTGTAAAACCTAATAATTTGTGCAATTTTAACATTTAACATGAACTATAACATTTAGGTTAAAATAATATTACCTTTTATGTATATAAATTCAGATTCTGAATTACAGAAAAAACAAGGAATATAAGCATTGGACTTCAAAAACTATTAATGAGGAAAATAAACTGTTTACGTTCCAGGTTTTGGACACATATGCAATCTGTTTTATAGAAATTTAGAGGATTTTAAAATAGGACAAGTCATATAGAATCAACTTCACAGCTAGATGTTTGAGCACTATATACATCTTGATGTTTTCTGTTGAGCCAAACATAGATGTGACCATGAAGTGGAAACCACCATCATATGACATTTCCAAACACTATTTGTTTAGGTTTTTGCTCACATGTCAAGACTACAGATTATTTTACTTCGAGTTACTTGTGATATGAGCCATCACAATCCATGGATAGAAACTGTAATAACACATTTTGCACAGAATGGTCAACCTATGTGATGGGTTTAATCCATGAACTGCAAGTTACTATAGATGCCAAAAAAACTGGGTTAAGTACAGACGGCCTGGCCCAGACTGGAACATAAAGAACACATTCAGCGTTTGGGAAAACGCAGCACAAATAATGAGAGGATTAAGAGCAATCCTGATGAAAACACCAAGTGCAGTGGTTTGCAAACAGACACTTAACAATGGGCCAGATCCAGACCTACGTACACAAGCGATTTTATGCTAGCCGTTAGCGTAATTTCGAATTTTTGTACGTTCTGCGCATGCGCACGGCATATGTTATGAAACATAACTTTTGGCGGTCGTAACACTGTAGTAACTACGTACAAAGGGGCGTGGCAAAAATACGCTAGCCGTAACTATGCTCGAACTACGCACTGGAGGAGGAGTGAGGCATTTAAATCGTACAGTATGGGCTGGGTTAAGCAGTTACGTCCAACCCGACACCACATATGTGCGCGGTTACGCTTTGAAAATTTAAGGTAGGGTTCTGCAAGCGTAAAACGGCAAAAGTACATCCAAAGGGAGTGCATAGTACTTCCGATAGCGTGAACACGCTACGCTAAGAAACATAACACGCACGTAGGTCTGGATCCGGCCCAATGTATCTGCTTGTGCTTGACTATGTTTTCTGGCCCAGCAATCAAAACTCAAGCACAGACTCGTTATCAGTTAGGTACAATGTAAGTTTTCATAAATTCATAACATTTTTTAAATATTTCCATATCTTTATTGAAGTGTTTAAAGGGTTACATCCTACTGAAATGGTCTCAAAGGCTGTGGAGTGTAAGTCATCAGCAGCTTCCTGGACACTTATACTGTGGCTGGTTTTGCTGTACACTTATATTAACAATCAGGTCACGATTGGGCTCATTGAGATTGCAGGCGATCTCAGCAGTGAATTGTATATTAGTCTGGATCACTGAATTTAAGCCTGCGTAATGCTAAGGAATGCAGAGATCAATCACAGTGTGCTGTTCTCAGAAAGTTTGATGAATTTTGGGCCCAGCTTTGTATTCAATTTGATACCATTCTAAATCATTCTAAGTAACAGAGACAGAGCTAGAACAAAATATTTGTTTGACTTGTCTTGCACAGATTACCATTGTAGGTTATAGCAGAATGTGGGCAAGTCTACAGCAATCCCCATTTTTCTGAATAAACCGTTGCTGGTAACATGTAGGGTTGACAACATGGAGACAGGTTATAAGCAATAATGTTATGAGAATTAACAGAGACATATATAAATAATCACAAAGCAGTCACAAAGTTAAGTGCACTCCTATGACATACCTAGAAAAACAAAAATCTAGAAATGGTACTTACTAAACATTAGAATGCCCGTGTTGAGTAAACTTAGTTAAAACAAGAAAAAGTTTTACTTTAAAATTGCTTTCTATAATGAAAGCAATGCTTGAACTTGAAACTGCCCCATTTAGCAGTTACTGGAAATTGTACAAGTCTGTCACAATGATGAAGTTAAAACTGTTGTTGAGAGAAGGGGCCCTAACTCTATGATTAAGAAGCACAAATTCAATTCCACTTTCTGACTGACCTCTTGGTCTAATATAAACATATCACATTTTATTTGGATTGGTTGCTGAAAATGTAACTGTTCTATACATTTTAAATAACTAAAATATATGATTAAGCGAAATTTAAGCATAATGGATAAATAGGTTCTTACTCGTTAAATATTATTAGCAGCAACACTAAAGTTTCATTATATTCTGAAAAATAAATACAATAAGTCCAAGGATTTTTTAAGCAATGCCCATGAACATACATATATTTTATTGATTTAAGGAAACAATAAGCGCTTGGGAGTAAATTCACTATTACTTTTTAATAATAAAGATATAAAACATCATGAAATATGATTAAAACACTGTTCTTAATCCTGAGGTAAACCACAGCTGTTGATCAGCTGTGTTCACAATATCCACTGTTTATTCGAATCCTATTGAGAGACTCTAAGCTACTAACCTGACATACCAGCCGTATCGAGACCGGACGCCACACATCAGCTGGCACAGCGTTATAGGTGCAGGTCTTCACTGCAGTCCTTGCTGGCTCCCTAATCAGCTACTGACATGTGATTTTCCAGCACTCCTGCTAGCTGTAGGAGACTCAAGACTTCTGTCACACGTTGATCCATCCGATTGAGGCAGCACCGTCAAAGTCACGCTAAGTATCATCTTATAACACTACTATTGTATTGCGACAACTGGGGAGCCATTCGCAAATATATTGAGGACACTGCTCCTTCTTTATTACCATTTTTTGCCGCGATAACATCAGCTTTATTATCAATTCCGTTATCCAATAACTCAATTTACTCTCTTAATTTTACACCCTGGCTGCCTGATCAACAGCTGTGGTTTACCTCAGGATTAAGAACAGTGTTTTAATCATATTTCATGATGTTTTATATCTTTATTATTAAAAAGTAATAGTGAATTTACTCCCAAGCGCTTATAGTTTCCTTTATTTTTCCTTTTTAAGGAGTGTCTCCTCCTTCATAGCTGCTGGGATACTATTTCACTAACTTTCAATAGCACCCACACAGTCTGTCTAATTTAAGCGCTGATATTACCCCTTTTTCATATATTTTATTGGTAGCATGTAAAAGTACAAATATTCTTAGGGGCATTTTTAATTATAAATACATAAGAATTAGTGTGAAGATTATGGTTTATTAAAATAGCAGGGGCCACCAAAAATTTAAGGTGGGACATCTTAATTTTAAGCTACCTCTCTTGATAAGTAACTGAATCAAGTGCCATTTTTTCCAAATATAGAGGCTCTGTCAACTTGCAATAAGCGATTACAATGACAGTGCAGTAGGATGCAAGACGCAAACAAAAGTCTCCATTTAAGTATTTAAAACACTTATTTTCATATTTCAGTAACTTTATAATGTAGTGCAGCGGATACATTCAGCATAAGGAATTGTACTGTCCTTGGTGCAGACAAGTTGATATGTAACACATGGTCAAAAATTTGCACTGTAATCATGAAGGATTTTGGCTCCCTCTAGTGAGTGCTTATTGTTAGAACAATCATTTAGAAAAAGTAGCTGGAAAAGGGATTGTGCTTAATCCATATGAAATCTTACTTATGAGTGCAATATGTCCTAGGGCCAGATCCGGAGTTCAGTACGAAAGCATATTTACGCTTGCTGCTTACGTAATTTCCACTTTTTGTATGTAATGCACATGCACTCGGCAGATGTTCGGCATCGTAACTCTGACCGTACGTACCCTCCTCGTATCTATGAACGAAGGGGCGTGTTATCCACACGACAGCCGGAAATACGAATTGTAGGCGGAGGTTTCGCATTTAAATTGTACAGTTTGGGCCAGGTTAGGCAGATACGTGCGTCAATCCATTACGTATGACCGTACTTGCGCAAGGAAAAGTTAAGGCAGGGTTTGGTCGTCGTAAAGCAAGCAAATTTCGTGCGACCGAGGGGAGTGCATAGCACTTACGATCACGTAAATACGTTACGAGATCGTACTTAAAGTGCACTTAGGTCTGGATCTGGCCCATATCGCTCAGAGGTTCTTCTGTTATATGTGATGGTATACCAGTGTATCACTCTCTGATATACAGAGTTCTAAAAACAGAATGACATACCAAAGCATGTTAAAATGCTCTCTCAGGTAAATTCCTAATATAACAGTTTGTGTACAATGTGATTCATGCATTCTAGATTCAAAAAATAAACAAAAAAAAAATTATTCATGTGAGCCAACTGCCAAAAAGACCCTCTCAATTAATTTACATATATGGACAGCAAGCAGTTCACACCACCAAACAACAGGTACTTACTTGAGAACACGACAATGGTTTTTGGCTTTATCCAACTGACTGGAATCTCCTGTGGTTTTGCACTACCAGCGATGACAATTTCAGCTGCACTAAGCTATAAAGGAAAGATAAAAGTTTAAGCCAAGCGCATGCATTAAACATGGATAAAAGTACATTGACACTTTCTTAATTATTTGGTTTGGCAAATGCAGACGTTTTCATACATGACATATGCATAAAATCCACAGACAATCTCCAAAATAAAATATCTTTATAATAAAAACGCTCAGTCAAATGTGAGTGCACTCAGTAGCAAGAAGGTTAAGAGGTTAGGAATTTAAGGGGTTCACAAAGGCCCTCTTGTTAGCTCCAGGATACCATGCTCAAAGCCAAACGATGGACAGCACCACTGGCACCATTTGGCAGCCTGACAAACAAGTCTGCGTTTTACAGATGTCAGGAGAATGTTTCTGCACTGATTGCATGTTAAGGAAGAATAATGAGAATGGATTAGCACTCACAGATGGATCATTACCGCCAGTGAAGAGGATTCTAGTTTCTAAAGAAAATAACAGCATTCTAGAGCAGTGATGGCTAACCTGTGACACTCCAGGTGTTGTGAAACTACACTTCCCATCATGCTTTGTCAGGTATCAGCTATGCTTTTGCAGTCAAGGCATGCTGGGACTCGTAGTTTCACAACACCTGGAGTGTCACAAACCTGTTAATCGCTCATTCAACTGCAAATGGATCAAATGTTAGGATCTGGTCCTTAAGCTCATATTCTAAGAAGTAGAACCAGCGTGGTGATCTAATGGTTAGAGGGTGAACTGGAAAGGGGTGCAGAGCACAGGGATACTGTGACAACAACCACCAAGGAGACCTATACAATCAATGGTAATTGTTAATTGTCCTTAAATTCCAATCAACAGAACCAGGTGGCTCTAAATGCCATATAGTTGTCTTGGACGGATAGAATAAGGTCTTCCTTAAATAAGAAGGGGTTGTTGAGAAGAAGACATGCCCAGGCCACTAGACACTTCTGATAGTAAGAGATAAGGGCATTCCCACCATATGTGAATAGGAGGTCACTTTGGTAGCGTTATATCTGGGGGATAAAGCAAGAGAACCTTTATGGAGCTCAAGCGGACACCTGTACCATCTATTAAGGATTTTACATCGTGTTTCAGTAACAATGAATGGTCATTTTAAAGATTCTTAGTCATTGTTCCTCAACAATCAAGATTTGCTGGTTGAACTAGTTGAATAATCTTAGTAGGTGAACGAAACTACTGCCCAGGACTCATTATTTGCATTATAGATATATCAGTCTGTGCTTTAATGTTAAAGTAACAGTTACTCAATCATTATATTTTTTATATTATATATTAGGCACACTGTTAAAAAAGCATATAGTCTTCTTTTAAATGTAATTTTATTGCCTATAAATGGATGCTTAAATGCCCTTTGTTAAAACAAGGTACTCATTGTTATTGTTGTTAATGATCAAAAAAAAAAAAAAATTTTTTTAAAGCACCCAATCAAAACTCCAAATTTAGATCATTTTTATTTATTATTAGCACAAAAAAGTATTCCCCCTTGTGAAGCATTGTGATGGATTGTAAAAGAGAAGTATGGCCACAAACAAGGGTGCCGGTAAGGAAAGGTGGGGGGACTCATGCCCCCCTCATGTACGTGCACAGCATAATTGCTGGTCTACACATCCTCAGAACAATGAATGCCCTTCACATGCAGGGGATTTGGTTGCACTGCTCTATGTACACTATAGCTCAGTCTGTTCCAATGTATCAGCTTTAGAACAGACCGGCTGGCTGCAGTGTATCTGTTTTACAAGACGTTTATCTGGATACTGCATATTTCTGGCCACAGTTCCAGATAAGCGGAGATTCTTGAACCTAGTCATAAGTGACTGAAATCATTTTACAGTTGCTAGTTCCCTTTTATTATCATCATCATTTATTTATAAAGTGCCACAAGCTGTCTGCAGCGCCGTACAAAATACAACAAAGTACAGTACAGACATATAGGGCAGGGATGGGCAGCATAGTACATAATAAAATACAATATAAATATAAAAATATCACAAAAATACAATAAAGTAAAGCAAGCACGTACAGCAGGGCAAAATGCGAGGTGTCAAGCTTGGGAAATCAGGGCAGAGGGGATAGAGCGCAGTTAGAAGTTGAGAGGGAGCCGCCCGATGGGGATGGAGTGAAAGGGTAGCAGAGGGGGACAATCGGGTATGAAGTGAGGGGGGAGTGGTGGAGGAGAGATCAACACTAGAATGGAGGGCCCTGCTACATGAGCCAACACACTAAGTGGGAGGGATGAACTTACAGAAGACATAAGGAGGGGGAAGGAAGTGGACTGCTGGAGGGGGTGGAGGAGAGAGTCTGACTTAAGAAGGGAAGTCTATCCAGTGAAGAGATGCAGCATGGGAGAAGTCCTGGACAAGGGTGTGAGATGTGGTGATCAGTAAGGAGGTCAGACAGCGGTGGCAAGTAGAACGGAGAGGGTGGGAAGGGGCGTGCATGGAGATGAGGGAAGAGAGGCAGGGAGCAGTGGATGAGGAGATGGCCTTAAAGGAGATGGTAAGCACTTTAAAGTGAGGTCTGAAGTGGACAGGAAGCCAGTGGAGGGGTTTGACATAAAGGAAAGGCCAAACAGTGGATGAGGGTTGTGGCAGCTTCATTGGTGAGGAAGAGACGGATGCGTGCAATGTTGCATAGGTGGAAACACAAGAATTAAAGCACGGATGTAAGATATAAAGGAAAGTGTGGAGTCAAGGATGACCCCTAGGCAGCAAACTTGAGGGGAGGCGGAGACAGAGGTATCACCAATGGTTATGGTGACGGAGGAGGGGGTCCTATGGGGAGGAAAAACAATTATTTATGTTTTGTTCATAATCAGCTTAACAAAAAAGTCTTATTCTATAGGACGTGGGCACAACACATGCAGCATCCTTGCATCTGTACAGACTTATGTGGTAAGGCATTTTGTATTTTATGGTTGAATATTAACTAAACAGGATTCCCAAGTGTAAACCCCTTTGCAATCAATTTCCCACTGCATCCATGGATGCACCCGACATGTTTTTATTATTCTGCAGACACAGAGGTGACTTTCAGTTGGGAGCATGTTCTGTATTTTGCCACACACTGACATAACTGCCCAGAAAACAGATGCACACATGTGCCAGATGCTCAGTCATATACGATCTGGGTTTACGCACTTTAGTGTTTAGAGTTAATACTACCGTAGTATAGTAAGGGTGTGTCCACTGCTCATGTATCACTCACACTCACATTACAGAAGCTGAGTAAGCTTTATTTATATCTACAAATAAAAAGCTGCAAGAGTTTCAACTCCCCCTCCACACCCCCAAACATTTACTAGTGAATTACTTATACACATACATAACAAACAAATAGCAATCTGTTTCATGCTTAATCTACTGCAGTTATTCATATTATGTAAAGATACTAACAATAGTTCAGCACATACAACAGCTGCAGGCAATACACAAGAGGGCGCAGCTGCTGTACAGCTCAGGCTCTGCACTATACCTTGGTCTGCAGCTGCGGAGACTGCCAAGAGCTAACAACAGACGTGGCACCTTTCTTCTGTAGCAGACACTGCAGAGAAGCCTCCAAGGAACCATCAGCTCCAACTATCAACACATGTTTCCCCTCCAATGAGCTGTGCCCTACAAATGATAACAGTGATATTTAATAATCACATCCTATACGCAAAAAGACAAATGATAGGGTATTAGCTACAGATATAATCCAAAAGAAAAGATTTGAAAACATACATACACACACACACACATCACCTGCGCACCATCTCCTTTCCTATGTACAACACAGCTGTGATCGTTGTATCGTTTTGTTTATAATTCTAGGTTCATATAAATGGTCAGCAGCACCATATACATTAGGGGTATTGAACCCTTTATTTGTCACATGGTCATTGTCATAGTAACAAAAAAAAGATTTAATTAGATGGAGATAAAGCAGGGCGTCATTTCAATAAGGTCTTTATTATAGCAAACAGCTCTCATCTAAGTGTAAAAGATCCACTTACTAGAAAGACTTAAATCTCCAAAATGGCTTAGTTTAGAACCACTGTACTTTGTCACAAGGTCCCATAACAGGATAAACACAATTAGGGAAATGGAAATATTGGTATTGTGGTCCTCCTGTTAGGCAGTGCTTCTTTCAAGGGTTAATTTAAACCAAAAACCCTGTCTATAATTATACTAAATGGCATTTTACATTTACAGCTGTGTGTATGGGATATACTATTTGGAAACATTAAACCCCCCTTTTTTAAATAGTTGATTGCTACTGTTTAGTCATTTCTGTGTGAAGCACTGCTAAGCAATACAAAGGAAGAGAAAGACAGTGTTGATAAAGGACAATCATTTTCAACAGGTATCAATCATTCTTTCAGAACAGTGCTGAAAATAAAGGAATAACCCAATATAACAGAACGTATACCCATTACATAACCACAGCTTGGCCAGGAATTAGCAGTGCTTGGAAAATGTAGTCAGCCTTTTCAAGGTCAACAGGACCCATGACTAAAATACACCATATGCAAGACAGCACATGTACATTTCATACATGGATTGCTTCAAAACAACATATTATGACGATGAACAAAAAAAAAAAATTCATATATATGTACCAACCCTTTTTTTCTCCCAACAAAGGGGTGTCTCTAACGCTTTGTGTGTATATCACTTATTTCTCATTGTGTAGTGCCTCCACCAAGTCTTCTGGTCTGGGTATTAATGGACGTGGATATAATGGCCACCAGGGGCGACTTGGGGACCCCCTGTAACCATACACACACTTCGCTAACTCTGACACACAATAAACTCTCTTTTATATAAAAAAATATTTACTTTTTAAAGTCTGTCTCCTCTCATCATCACCCCGGACTCTCCTAGAAAAACCCTAATTTCTCCCTCTCCAACTGTAACTGTCACTTTCCCTGCCTCTGGGGACTCTGGGATATGTAGTCTCATCCAGCACTGGCTTCTATATCTGTTTTTTAAACTCTGCATAGCAACGGATGTTACATATACATATACAAGTACTGGAGTACTGATACACACACATAATAAATATATATATATTATTTATGTGCTGACAATGTTTTTTGATGTATGTTTGGAGCGCCGGACCTTTTTTGTTCCCTGTATTTACATAGTGGTCACTTTGGTCCTTGGCTGCACCCCTATATTTATATATACACTTGCACATATTTAATCTGTTGGATAGAAGCGCAGCAAATATCATACATACATACATACATACATACATACATACATACATACATACACAATGTGTGTGTATAAGTACTCCGGTGCTCTCCCCAGCTAAAGTAGCAAATATAAGTTCCAGATCGGATGGCACTCAGAGATTTCAACCAAATACGACAACGACACTAGGTCATGATGAGTGTACCAACGTTTCAGTACAAATTAATGCTATACCTACAAAAAAAAAGAGAGACACTTACCCCAGTTTGAGGGGAGGTGTTGAATGGGGTAAGTGTCTCTCTTTTTTGTATATATATAGCACCTTGTTTGTATTTTATATTTGACCCTGATGAAAGTGCATTAAATTGTACTGAAATATTCGTACTCATCATGACCTAGTGTCATTGTCGTATTTGGTTGAAATCTCCGAATGCCATCCGATCTGGAACTTATATTTGCTACTTTAACTGGGGAGAGCACCGGAGTACTTATACACACACATATATATTATATACACATACACACACACACACAAACACACATATACACACGCACTGACGTAATTTCAAGTGTACTGAACCACATTCCATACACTGGAGTTTAAGTAGAAAAGGGCTCTGCTACACGTTTGCCTGCCAATGTGGGCGGGGGGAAGCATTTAAATGTTACAGTGTGGGTGTGACTTAAGGATGTATTAAGTCAAACTTTTTAGACACGAGATAGGGGGAGATCAGTCCCCTCTCTCGTGCAGATTTAAACACCCCCACACATACGTAAAACATACGGGTGTGTGGATACGGTCCCAAATTTGTCCTTTCCATTTGCAACTTTTAAAAATGCATTCAACAATTGCCTGTGTTCCAGTGAAAACAAGTGTGTACACTAAAGGATCACCAAGCTCCATTAATAGTTACCAGTTTGTTCTAGCAGTTCAAGAATACCACTGGCTGTAGGAGATATAAAACAATCCTCAGTCCCGCCACGGACCATCTTCCCTAAGTTGACATCAGTGACACTGAAAAGGGAAACAAAAAAAAATGGAATAAACTTGCTTAAAACAAACAAAAAAAAAACCTTAGCTTTATTCCAACTAGCAAAGCAGTAAGTGCAACGCAAAAAGGGTGTAATCCTGAGTTTTAGTGCTTTATTTTACACCAGCAGTTGTGCTCAGTGGCTCAGTGAGTAGCACTCATGTCTTACAGCGCTGAGGTCATGAGTTCGATTACCGAACAAGGCCTTATCTGTGTGGAGTTTGCATGTTCTCCCCGTGTTTGTGTGGGTTTCCTCCCACACTCCAAAAACATGCTGGAAGTTTAATTGGCTGCTGAATAAATTAACCCTACTGTGTATGTGTTAGGGACCTTGGGCCTTTGCGGGCATACGCTCCTGTGCGAGCGTATTTTCCCTTGCTTAGGCAGGCTGAACTTAGGGTAGCCTTCAGCCGGCCACCCTACCCTACCCTAATACGCTCGCGGGGGAGTGCACGGCATAGGTCTGGATCAGGCCCCTTAGCTCCAATAAGGCAGGAACTGATGTGAAATATTCTCTGTAAAGCGCTATGTAAGTGGATATACCTGTTAAAAAATAAATAATTGATGTGCATGCCTTGTCTTATGTGGGTTCTTAACTGAAAAATGTCAACAACCCTAACAATCAGTCCTGTCTGCCACATATAGCTAATAGAGACGAAAATTCCTCCACAGAAAAACAAAAATACTCATCTCCTGAAATACTTGTCTGTTGCTGTGCATTTGTTAAAGCTTTAATGGGTTGCATTATCCAGACAAATAGTAAAAATGGTCTAATTGCTTGGACCATATGAAGACACCTAAATATCGAACGATTTCATGAATACAGAAAGAATCACCAGATTTTGGCAAATACAAAGAGTGAGAGATGCACATGTAATAAGACAAAGCATATGTATATTATTTACCCATCAATGTCTTTGTCTGGTCTAATGGCATTAAGTACTTTGAGGTCACGTTCAGGGAAATGAAGAACCAATCCATGGACTTTTGGGTTTTCATTAAGTTTCAAGATTTCATCAATAATCTAAAAAATAATAAAACAGAATTTAAGAACTTATATTATCTAAAGGATTCTACGGAAAAAGAGCCCTTGATTCTTGAATGAGGAAAATGTGTTCTAGGTTTACAAACCAATTTTGCTTTTGTTTTACGTAAAACGTGTAGAAATGCTTGAAACATTTATTTAGTGTCTACACGCCTATGATTAGAATATCACATCTAAACCATCCCTTAGCGCTCTGGTCATTAAGACATGGTATGTGGTATTTATTAAGTAGCAAACGTCACATACATAACATATTCCATCGCTTCCACAAAGTCTCGGAACCATAGTACTTACACTCTCGCTGTCCCCTCCCTAGTTCTCAGTAATGGATCTCATTTTTATCTTAATATCAGTCTTTAGTATTTTTATCGCTATGTATTACATTTAAATGCAAACAGTAACGTTTAGATGTACAACACCAGGGAAGTTCTGCATTGAAAAACAAGCATTAAATGCACATCACATACATAAAAACAATAAGCAGCAATTATTTTATTTTCTCAATGAGTCCTCAGCCACTAGGGCACTGTTCCATTTCGGTTCACAGTTGATTAATAATTTTGTTACTATAAAAATGCAGGATAGCAGAAATTATTTATGGCTGTTTGAAGATG
Organism: Limnodynastes dumerilii; assembly: GCA_011038615.1. Classification (NCBI taxonomy): domain Eukaryota; kingdom Metazoa; phylum Chordata; class Amphibia; order Anura; family Limnodynastidae; genus Limnodynastes; species Limnodynastes dumerilii. The sequence goes on along the minus strand of WWET01000135.1, from coordinate 684,919 downwards.
AAACCATGAACCATGTAATCAAATAAGCTAAAGACATATGGTGTTGTATTTCAATCCATACTTCTTATTGAAAAAACAGTTTAACGTTATTATACAATGTAAGTTTGTAGTTTATTACTTATATTATAAGTTTATTATGCTGTGTTTCCCCGACGATAAGACAGGGTCTTATTTTTCTTTTTTCTCCAAAAGAGGCAATAGGGCTTATTTTCAGGGTAGGCCTTACTTTTTTTAATGTAGGTACATCAATCTACATTTAATCATGTAAAAAAAACTATCCTACATTTAATCAAAGAGTCATGTCACATGCTCCAGGGAGTGCAGATCCATGGCTCCTAGCCCTGCAGAGGGTATTTTAGAGGCACGGAGGGTGGAGGGAAGAGAATGAGAAAGTCCCCCCCC
>WWET01000135.1:636404-660962 GCA_011038615.1 Limnodynastes dumerilii | reverse complement strand
TGTCGGGACCTATTATCAGCTAAACCAGCAAACCTTTTGATGGAGCAGCCCTGCATTTCTAGTTAGTAAAGTGTAGGGGCAGTTACGGACCCGGAAAGGGTGAAGTGTGTCCGTGAGGCTGCTAGCTATGTGGCTAGGGCTAGAACTCATGAATTAGATCAGTTAGGGGTGGCTGCATTATACTTTCTCCCTCCACCATGATCGTGACTGCATGTGTATCTCTACAGCTGTTCTTTTTCAATTAGGCTGAGTATCAATTATTTTTCACTGTTGACCTATCTATTATTTGATTGTGATATATGACTATAAGTGATGCTGTTACTCTGTCCTAATTTTATATACTAATGTGTATAGATATCTTCACAGCTGTATTGGAGTATTCTGAGTAATGAATGTATATATTTGTCCAATTGTGACTATCTATCAAGTGCTCTACTAATATCCTCTCACCCATATATTTGATCTTTGGGGTTAAATATTGTAATCTATATATTCATAGTAGCATTGATTATAAGTAGAGGGAGATTTATTGATGCTCTGTCAAATGTTCTACTTGTCATATTTATTATAACGATTACTTTTTGTGCAATATAATATCCTTTATGAGGTACTGGTTGGCGTATATGAACAATATTTGTAAATTTTTTAAATTCATTAAATAATATTTTAATTGATATTTAATAAAAATATGAGGTTTTAAATTGCGTTATGGTCTGTTTTGGACATCCGGAGTGCACCTGATAAAGGTTTAGCTTGGTAGATTTTTCTTTTTTCTACCTTTGTTTTCTTTGTGATGACTCTTTGAATCTTCGGTAGCACCCATTATTATTTTTGATTATAGCCTGTGCAATTCTATTTCCTTTTGTTTCTGAGCTTTCTGTTATAACCTGCATTAACTTCCAGCATTATGTGCTAAAGTAGCTTTTCCATTTGACCAGATGGATTACCCATTGATCGCCATGTGTAATGAGGCTCGGGTGCCCATAACTTATCTCCAGTTTACCAATTGTCTTTCCATGTACCACTTTTGGTAGGTACTAACCAATTCCTAGCAGAAACATCCCACAAGGTCTACCATGGAGATTTTGAACTGACTGTTCAGTTGCTGCCTAAAGTGTCATGAATCGCATGCCTCTGAAGAAATCTCTGTATGAGAAGAAACGCGTCAGTAGGTTGCATTGGCCTTTGCATTTATTTTAAGACTGTTTATTGCCACTACGGATTACTCTTTACCTCTCCTTCTGAACAGCTGATCGAGTGAGTGCGGCGGGTGCACACGCCGCAGCTTGCCGCTGTGAATTGTACAGCACTAAACGCACCTTTGGAGTGATGGCATCTATTCTATGTGAACTCGTGGAAAACATTAGACAACTACAGAAATCTGTGCTCCACAAGCGACCAGATACACTCCGGACACCGGATTAAGGTAGCAGTCGGAACTCCCAATCATTGATTAACCGAGTGTTTGTTGTCATTGCTGATTTTATAGGAATGATATCTAATAAGTTGCGACAGAAACACTGCCTGCTAATTATATGCATGACAAACAACCATAGTGCCTCCTCGTGCAGTTGAATGAAAATTGTGTCTAATTTGGTCCGACAAGATCATTTGTATCTTAGAACTGACACTGTATTATTCCATAAACACTGGACAGTGTATCCAAGCACTGACACTTTGAAGTCTTGACTTTGAAGAAGGGCTTAGTCCAGCCAGAACGCGTCAGTCAGGAACTGGCCAGCTGATTACCACGTCACTACAGGGGACCCGTTAGCCAGACTGCACATGCACACCGTGCCCGGGTTTTTTCATCTTGCGGTAGCAATTACCAGTCCATCTTTCCAGCCTTCCCTGGTAGGACGATTGGTTCCTTTTTGTACATGTTTATTCAGAACCTTTGAATTAATAAATGTTATTTGTTTTTATTTCATATGTTCATCGTTATTGAGAGAGAAGAACTCAGATAACTTTTTGATTTCTACATCACGGACCTCTCTATTAAGAAGCCCATGGGACTTTTTCATACCACTGTTTTGGATCTTTAGACCAGTCAGATTTTGAGTTAATCTGTGTGAATTTGGTACATTGGATACCTATGTCTTTAATTATTATTCATATATTGTACTGGCACTCCCCTCTTCAGAAGAAGACTCCAGCGCCTTAACCTTATTTCCACTCACATTTGTTTCTACATTGCACTTTTTTTGGGAGATTTTGAGACATCTCCCGGTTATAAGGTTTGGCTGTCAGGAGTCTGTGGCGCGCTCGTTTTATCAGACCAATCATATTGTTTACATACCCTAACCCATCAGTCCGTGATAGTGATAATGGCCCGAACAGGGGAACCCCCCAGGGGACAATGTCTGTTCAAAAAATGATGGAAAGAATTCAGCGGCAAGAAGCCAATCTAGGCCAAGTCATGAATTGTCTCCATGAGCTAGCTAACCAGATGGGAAATCTCCAAACATTCATGTCTACCCAAGTCTCTCCGCCTTCATCTATGTATATTTCTCCTGCCAGTGGTTCAAGATTATGTATACCCTATAGAAAATAGTTGCTCGCTGTGTTTAAAAAATCAAAAACAAAGTGCAGCATGCTTGAAACCCTAGAGCCCCTAGTGTAACTGACGTCATCATTAATATAAAAGGCTGCCCCCTAGCGACTGAATGGTCAGTAGGAGCGCCACAGAAGAAGAAGCAGGAGCCTATCCGCGTGTCAAGTACCGAAGAGGCCGAGGAGCGGAACAGAACACCGGGGATGCCACTTCTATCAACCAGAGGACAGTCTCCAAGCAACTGGAGAAGATTCAACTCATCAAGCAAGTCTTCCCAAGAATGATGACAGCTAATGGTGAGTGACAAAAACTTTTATTATTTTTCCACACCACACAGTACATTGTGATACATTTAGTATAGGACACGGTGGCCACCGGAGGTAAGTGCACACATTAGGGGGAACTATTAGTCAGGAAAATTTTTTATTTTACATACACACTTATAGTATTGTAAAACTGTATGTTTTGTGGTGACTGTATTTTTTTTTTTTTTACATGCACCACATACAACGCAGCATGGTTAGAAGTCTTACCATGCTGATGCTGATATTACTACCAGGCTAAGCAATGCTTAGCCTTGTAGTTCTATCAGCACAGCATGGGTAAGGCATTCAAGCATGCTGCGCTTGGATTTTACACACAGAAAAACACATGTCAAATTCTTTCCCATAACATACATCCTTTTGAGGGGAAGGAGAAACTCATATCATCATCCAGCCCCTGCTCTACAGCTGTTTAGTTTTTAACCAAACTGACACTTCCACTGTGGGTTCCCTAGTGCCTTGAGGCTATTCCTTTTTCTATTTTGGTACAGTTTTTTGGGGGATTGAGGCATCCCTTAGGAATATCCTTGGCAGCATAGGTGCTGGTGCGCAGATTAACCCCTATACACCATTTTAATCAGAATCCAACTGGTCTAAAAATCTAAGGCAGAGATATGAAAAAGTCCCATGGGCTTCTTAGCAGAGAGATCCGTGATGTAGATATCGACAAAGCAACCTGAGTCCTTCTCTCTCAATGACGATGAACATGAAATAAAAACAAATAACATTTATTAAATCAAAGGTTTTGAACGTACATAAAACAAAAAGGAACCAATCGTCCTACCAGGGAGGCTGGAAAGCTGGACTGGTAACTGCTACCGCAAGATGAAAAAACCCGGGTACGGCGTGCATGTGCAGTCTGGCTAACGGGTCCCCTGTAGTGACGTGGTCATCAGCTGGCCGGTTCTTGACTGACGCGTTTCTGGCTGGACTCAGCCCTTCCTATGGCAGAAAGACCTCATTGTAGGTCAGTATGTGGTGCAGTTCCGCACGTTATCTTGTGAACTGTCTTGTGGGTATATTTACAAAAGGCAATTTTTTCCAACAATTTCAATTCGTTGGATCTCGGCACGATTTACAGGCGATTTGCAGCGTGAATTCACCAAATTCACTTAGCTGTGAGTTGTCTGCGATTTTTTTTAAACACCTATGAGATTTTGCAAGGGGTCACGGTGCTTTTCTATAGAAAATAGTTGCTTGCTGTGTTTAAAAAAATCAAAAACAAAGTGCAGCATGCTTGAAACCCTAGAGCTCCTAGTGTAACTGACGTCATCATTAATATAAAAGGCTGCCCCCTAGCGACTGAATGGTCAGTAGGAGTGCCATGGAAGAAGAAACAGGAGCCTATCCGCGTGTCAAGTACCGAAGAGGCCGAGGAGCGGAACAGAACACGGGGGATGCCACTTCTATCAACCAGAGGACAGTCTCCAAGCAACTTTTGTAAGATTCAACTCATCAAGCAACTCTTCCCAAGAATGATGACAGCTAATGGTGAGTGACAAAAACTTTTATTATTTTTCCACACCACACAGTACATTGTGATACATTTAGTATAGGACACGGTGGCCACCGGAGGTAAGTGCACACATTAGGGGGAATTATTAGTCAGGGAAAATGTTTATTTTACATACACACTTACAGTAATGTAAAACTGTATGTTTTGTGATGACTGTATTTTTTTTTTTTTACATGCACCACACACAACGCAGCATAGTTAGAAGTCTTACCATGCTGATGCTGACATTACTACCAGGCTAAGCAATGCTTAGCCTTGTAGTTCTATCAGCACAGCATGGGTAAGGCATTCAAGCATGCTGCGCTTGCATTTTACACACAGAAAAACACATGTAAAATAGCTTGACATGTATTTTTCAGGCTCTGTGTGAGGCGCTTTCATTGAAAGCGCCCAACACAGCCTGCGAGTTGGTTTGCAGTGATTTGCCGGCGAGCTAAAGGCGATTTAGACAAAATGCCTTTAGTGAATCCGGTGAGCTGTATGTTTTGAATGCCAAACATCTGGACGAATTTTGTCACGCGAAGTTTGGCGAGTTGAATTTGCTAAAGGCAAAAGTCACAGGACTTTGCCTTTAGTGAATACGGTGATGGCCAAATCGCCTCCAAACTCACGGGAGTTGAGGTGATTTCGCCAAAATCGCCTTTTGTAAATATACCCCTTGGAGTGAGAATGCTCTTGTAGCAGTGTTTTGGCAGGGATCGAATTAAGGACGAACTCGCCTCAAGGAAATTGCCTTATTCTCTAGATGACCTTATCTCTACGAGTATACGCATTGATATCCGATTCCGGGAGAGGAATTCGAAAAACCCTAAAACTTATTGCTAGAGATTACTGGTCGCCAAATCTTCTGCAGGATGTCACTGCCTTCATGAACACTTGCTCCTCATGCGTTCAACATAAAAAATCCTCGAAAAAGTGCCTCTAGGTCCTCTTCAGCTGCTCTCTGTTCCCAAGTCTCTCTGGACCCATGTTTTGATGGACTTTATCACAGATCTTCCTCCAAGTAATAAACCTAAAACAATCTGGGTGGTGGTAGACAGATTTTCGAAGATGGTGCACTTCATTCCGCTTCAAGGTCTGCCATCTGCTCCAGTTTTAGCACAATTACTTATCAAAGAGATCTTTCAGCTGCATGAATGTCCAGAGGAGACTATTTCAGGTAGTGGAGTTCATTTTACTGGCAAGTTTTGGCAGGCTCTTTGTCGGAGCCTTCACGTAAAACTCAAGTTTTTCACAGCTTACCACCCGCAAACAAACGGAGCATGCGAATTAACATTCATTAGTATATTTGTTTCATCATTTTAAGGCAAATGGCTGGATTTGCTTCCGTGAGCAGAATTCTGTCATAATAATCGCTATCACGAATCCTTGGAAACTACCCCCTTCAAGGTAGCTTATGGTTATCATCCCGGGGTACCACCTTTTACACCTCTTCCCAAGTTCCAGCTTCTGAGAAGGCTTTAAGATAATTTTCTGAATCTTTGATGAAAGTTAGAACAGCTCTGTTGAAATAATCTCAAGTATATAATATTCAAGCAAACCGCAAACGTTTGAGCAGTTCCAAGCCTTTATCCAGGAGATAGAGTTTGGCTTTCTTCTAAAAATATTCCTCTAAGGGTTCCTTCCATAAAGTTTACACCACATTTCCTTTTCGCATATCAAGAGTCAGCAATCCAGTTGCTTATGAACTTGAGTTACTATCTTATCTCCAAATTCCAAATGCATTTCATGTTTCCTTACTCAACCCTCTTGTTATTAATTGTTTTTATTCAATGGTTAAGAAAGGAAGTTCCACTGGAGATGAATATAAAATTATAGAAATTGTGGATTCACGCCTTCGTCTTGGTCATCTCCAGTATCTAATTGATTGGAAGCACTTCGGTCCAGAAGAGAGAACTTCAATTCGTGCAGTTGAGGTTCACGCACCAAGACTCAAAGAAAATTTCATCTCAATTTCCTCTGAAACCATCGGCCACCCATAAAAGAGGGGTTACTGCCATGAATTGCGGGACTTACCATGTGAGAGGGCTTTCTGTAGCCGTGCCCACACAGCATCCTCAAGGAGGTGCCATTCTCAATAGTGGCAACCTCCTATTCAGCCTCCTGCCTTGTGATGATCTGGCACCAAGCTCCGGCATCCTTCGGTACATAGGTGATGCCATCTTGGATCCAGTCACATGACGCACCCCAGCCAACCGGATATGTGTCTAAGCAACCACATGACCAGACCATCCAACCCTGGTCAAGGCTGCTCTATTTAAACCTGTAACAAGCACAGTGTAACCTGTGCCAGAACAACTTGTTCATCCAAGGTGCCTGGTTGCTTGCTAAGTAGTGCTGCAGTAATACTCAGTCAAGTCTGTCAAGTACAGGTCCAATCCATGTCCAACGAAGTCTGTCAAAGCTAGATCCTGCCCTGGTGAAGTCCAGTCCAGCCAAGTCTGTGAAGTCCAGGTTCTGTCCTGGTCAAGTCTAGTAAGTCCAGATCCAGTCATGGTCAAGACCAGTCTAGTCAAGCTTGTCAAGTCCAGATCCAGTCCTGGTGGAGTCCACTCCAGTCAAGCTTATCAAGTCCAGATCCAGCCCTGGTCAAGACCAGTCCAGTCAAGCTTATCAAGTTCATTCCAGTCCTGGCCCACTCCAGGTTAAGTCAAGTTCAGTTCCAGTCCAAGTTATGCCAAGCAAGTCAAGTTCATTCCACTCCTGATTCAGTCCAGGTCACGTCAAGTCCATTCAAGTCCTGTCTCATCTGTGCCAGTACTTGTCCCATCAAACCACTGCCAGTAGCCCGTGAGCAAACTATATATTAAGCTGTCTAGCTTCTTATATTTCTCTGAACTTCTATCACGTCCATAGGAACTCAGAGCAGATACCCTAACACGTCAGTCCATGATATAATGAATCTATCTATCAATGCAATAATACAAAATAATTAATGTTTTTAGTGGCTGTATCATGGAGCAACCATAACTGTAGCTCCTGCCACCCTATTATAAAATGAAACACATTCAGGTGCACACAGAGCAATGATACTTCTCAAAGGGGCTGAATTAAATAGTCTTATACATCCATAAGTCTGGCTCTGTGACCTTCATTGAACTAGTTGCAAGTAACTAAGCAATCATATTTTCTAAATAAACATTTTCAGCTGGATCCAGACTCAAGTAAGTGCTTTAACTTAGTTACTCCTGTGCTAAACCATGTTGATTGCAGGGGAGTCATACTTCATCTGTTGCAAACAGTATTAGAGATGAAAGATGATGTTTCCATCTGTTGCAAACAGTATTAGAGTTGAGAGGTGATGTTTCCTATCCCAAGTCTACATAACAGTGTGATGGTAAAGCTGGTCAATATCTGTGTGCAGTAAGCAATTCAAAGATATATCACTGAATGCAAAGAATACAATTAACTTGACTCCCCCTGCAATCAGCATGGTTTAGCCCAGGAGTAACTAAGTTCAAGCACTTACTTGAGTCTGGATCCAGCCCTTCTTTCCTTTCTTTCCCATTCTCATTGAATATTTATTTTATATATTGGGCAAATGGCACTGTGTCCTGTAGAGTGCAAGTGTCATTGCAGTGAGGGAACTTATGGCGTGAGGTATCCTTGCCCTGGTACCAAACAGGCCCAGGGAAGTCTGCATTATAGATTGTTTCCATTGCAGCATGTATGCAGTATAGTGTCTGGAAATTGGGCACCTGCACCACTATCCTCTGATGCATGGACGTCGCCATCTTGCCTCCTGTCATGTGATTCCCAGCAGTCACTCAGATACTACCTCTGCAGCACACATGACGCCTACAGCCAATCTGTGCACTGGGCGGACTATTTAAACCCTGTGCACTGACCCCTCAGTGCCAGAACAACTTGGTCTCTCAATGTGTCTGGTTCTCTTGTGTGTTTCCTGAATCCCTTGCTAGAGAGGTCAGTTCTCTAAGTAGTATCAAACCTGCTTTTCCAAGCTCAGCTGCTTCTCTAATCAAGCCTGCTTTCCAAGCCCAGCTGCATTAACCCTACAGTTACTATCTTACCTGCACTACAGCAACCAGCTTTCCTGCACTACGGTTATCAGCTTACCTGAACTACAGCTACCAGCTTATCGGCACTACAGTTTCCAGATTACCTGCAGTACTGCTACCAGCCTGCCTGCTCTCCAGCAGTCCGCTGTACAGTCCAGTCTCAGAAGCAATCCAGTCCAGTCCAGTCTCTGTAGTAATACAATCCAGTCCAGTCCAGCAGTCCACTGTACCGTCCTGGTTCACCTAGTTGCGCTTACCTCCTATGCACAAGCACTACCTCCAGCGTCCCCGTGACCATTTGGATGGTAGAGATGAATAATTCAGTGTCACACCCAGATCAGAACATTTTTAGGTTGAGGGGACACACTACACAGTTTTGTTTGAGTTCACATAATTCATATAATTCACATGATTATACCATGAACACAGAGGCGGAACTAGCGAATTGTGGGCCCAGGTGCAAAAAATATGCTTTTGGCCCTGATGATATCCCAGGTAATCTGGTAGGGAGCTTCGGCGGTGCAGTGATGATGGCTGTGGGCCTTGTATCAGCATGGGCCCCGGTGCTGCTGTACCTGTTGCACCAATGGTAGTTCCCCTTCATGAACAGTAGATGCTCTTGTTCACATGATTATGCTGCAGTTGAGTTTTCTGTTCACATAATAGTGGCAAAAGAATTCATTATCTTATATGATTATGTCAAGCAATTTACTACCCATGTGTCAAGGGAGGTCACTTTCTTGCCAGGTCCAACAACAGAGATGTGCAAGATGACACATGTACTGGGCCCTGACCTCTTGATGAGCCCTGGCACCTACAACAGTTCTGGGTCAGAGAAGCTCTCTGAAAGAGGCCAGGACTCCTGATTCTAAGCTCTGTTAAGGAGCCTCTGTGATCTGTCTCTAAGAATAGCAGCACAATATAATTAAGGATGGAGTTAAGTAGCCATTAAGGTTACTGTCCTGGCTATGTCACAAAAATGAATGCCCTTAAAATATACTCCAATCCTTGGTGCAAGTCACCCATAATCCATTCCAGTACCTCTGGTCGCAACTATATTGTATGAAGCCGCATTAAATAAAATTGCGTTTTTGTAATTACATTTTACAATTGGATTATACTTATTCTAATTTATAGTTACTTAGAGCATCCTATGCCTTTCAGTGACCACAATGGGCTGGATCCAGACTTAAGTAAGTGCTTGAAATTAGTTACTCCTAGGATAAACCATGTTGATTGCAGGGGAGTCATATTTCATCTGTTGCAAAAAGAGTTGAGAATGATGTTGAATTAGAGTTGAGAGGTGATGTTTCCTATTCCAAGATTAAATAACAGTGTGATAGTAAAGCTGGTCATTTTCTGTGTGCAGTAAGCAATTCAAAGATATATCTCTGAATGCAAAGAATACAATTAACTTGACTCCCCCTGCAATCAACATGGTTTAGCCCAGGAGTAACTAAGTTCAAGCACTTACTTGAGTCTGGATCCAGCCCTTCTTTCCTTTCTTTCCCATTCTCATTGAATATTTATTTTATATATTGGGAAAATGGCACCGTGCAAGTGTCATTGGTGCATAGACGTCGCCATCTTGCCTCCTGTCATGTTATTCCCAGCAGCCACTCAGATACTACCTCTGCAGCACACATGATCCCTCCGGCCAATCCGTGTACTGGGCGGCTATTTAAGCCCTGTGCACTGATCCCTCAGTGCCAGAACAACTTGGTCTCTCAAGGTACCTAGGTCTCTTGTGTGGTTACTTGCTTCCTGAATCCCTTGCTAGAGAGGTCAGTTCTCTAAGCAGTATCAAGCCTGCTTTTCCAAGCTCAGCTGCTTCTCTAATCAAGCCTGCTTTCCAAGCCCAGCTGCATTAACCCTGCATTGCCAGCTAAGTTGGATCAAGCCTGCTTTCCAAGCCCAGCTGCATTAAACCTACAGTTACCAGCCTGCCTGCTCTCCAGCAGTCCGCTGTCCAGTCCAGTCTCTGGGACAATCCAGTCCAGTCCGACAGTCTGCTGCCCAGTCTCTGGAGCAATCCAGTCCAATAGTCCGCTGTGCCGTCCTGGTTCACCTAGTTCCGCCTACCTCCTATGCACAAGCACTACCTCCGGCCTCCCAGCTTCCACTACAGTGCCAGTCTTCCTACATGCCCCTCGGAACCCACCACTGATCCCAAACATACCCAGATTGTGACACTTATAATAGATGCCAGCAGGTTCGTTTGTGTGGAATTTGAAGAGCCTATGTATCTACTGGCTGTATAAAAGCTATATATTATCATGTAGTGTAAGTATTTACCATTCTCTCTAAGCACTAGTCACTATCTTCCACCCTTTATGGTTCATGTGCCAGAGTCTATGCATCAAACTGTGAGCATAAGCATAAAGGGCTGGATTCATCTTCCTCACACAATTTTCAGAAAATGCTCGGATTTGCTTGCTCACATACACACACAACACACTTTAATTACAGATCTGCATTCTTAGGATCCAGACTTCCATAGTAGAAGTGTTTATGATGGCCAGGACTGGGTACATACTGCATGTATGCAGGGTGGGTGCAGGGAGGTATGGTAATTGTGCAGTATGTACTAACCAGGCTTTCTCTCATCCCATTTTGCAAGAGGATGGTGGAGAAGTTTTAATGTAGGGTCACCTGTTTGTAAGATTTCTCCTCTCACCTGCATGGGAGTTAGGATTCCTACTTTGGATCTCCGCTGCATTTGAATTTTCAGATAGCAACTGTTGTAGAGGACTGGATTTGGTCTACAGTAAACAATTTTTGAGTATAAACACATACCGGATTGAATGATATGACCTTTAATTCTTCTGACACTGACCATTTGTAGTCTGCTTTGAACCTTAACTTCAACGTTAATTAATATTTTACATGGCTGTACAAAAGGATCTTCTCGTACCTGTCATAGTGAATAATTGGGTGCTTTCCACAGAAGACACCCCACATTCAAACCCATCAGTTCCCAAAATTAGAGCAAAGATCAGCAGCCTTCCCCCCCAAAAAAAACACCCTGATCCGAAACCCCCAAATATGAATCAGGACCCCTATAATTAATACATTAAACCAGTGCTCCTCCACCAGCATGTCGTGTTGCCACAGCGCAATCCCTCCAACAGGAGAAAAAGCACTGCAAGACCTTGCCTTAAGGAAGTAATTTCACTATTTGTTCCACACTCCGCCCCCATCCCTCCCCCTTCTGGGCCAAGCTTACACCCAGTCCAGCCCTGACACAGCCAGGACTTTCTGCAGTGTGACGCTGGTGTGACCTCAGGTCACGACAGCGTCGCACACAGCACCAGGAGGAAGAAGGAACACTGAATAAGTAAGTAATGTATAGGGAGGCTGGAGACACATGATGGTGGATACTGGGGTGGCTGCAGACCCATGAATGAGGCTACTGTGGAGGCTGGAGATACATGAATGGGGGATAATGGGGAGGCTGCAGACACATGATGGGGGATATGAGAGTGCACAAAAACACAGTAGGGAATTCAATACCAATTGTGGCTACTTCCCTCCAGGGGTATACTAAGTGCACTCTCAATATATCCAAGACAGCGTTACTTCCTCTTTAAAACAATGTTATTTTATTAATCACAACATTGAAAACAAGGTAAGGGCGAAATAGAAACAAGTAGTACAGTGCTATCACGGCCTGGGTGGTATCGGAATCAGCTGTGGGTTGGAGAGAGGGCGGAGTCGGGGTTTGATGAAACAGGGAGCCCTCAGATAATGCTTGCGCATATGGGGTCACGTAGAACCGCCGGACTGGACTGCAGGACTGGACTGCAGGACTGGACTGCCGGACTGGACTGGATTGCAGGCAAGACTGGATTGCAGGAAAGACTGAATTGCAGGCAAGACTGGATTGCAGGCAAGACTGGATTGCAGGCAAGACGGGATTGCAGGCAAGACTGGATTGCAGCAACGAGAGAACCAGGCTCCTTCTCTGACAAAGTAGATCTGGCACAGAAGGGAGCTCTAGCAGGGTTTAAATAGCCCACTCCTGTACCTGATTGGCTGCAGGGATCATGTGCGTCTGCCCATCGATTCTGACTGGTCCCCCGCCATCATGTGCCGCAAAGTGTCATGGCGGTACCCACGAGACGGAGCTCCCGCTCACAGGCCCGCCGCACGCCGACCACGTCTGGACCTGGGACCGGAGGAGCGCGTCTGCCCTGGTAAGTCCGGCGGCGTCTGCCGCCGATTGTGACATCACCCCCTCCCTTAAGGGTGGCCCCTGGACACCCAAGCTTGGCTTTGAAAGGATATTTGTCCAAGAATTTCTTGATGAGTCTTGGAGCTTTAATATCAGATGCACGAGTCCAAGAACGCTCTTCAGGACCATATCCTTTCCAATCAACCAGGAACTGGAGATGACCATGTCGTATTCGGGCATCAATGATTTCTTTGACTTCAAACTCATTATCTGCAGATCCAACTACCCTAAGAGGCCTCTTGATAGGTGTATAGAACTTGTTAATAACTAGCGGTTTAAGAAGAGAAATATGAAATACATTCGGTACTCAGAGATTAGATTGAAGGTCCAGTTGGTACGCCACAGGATTAACAACTTTGGATATCATTGAGGGTACCCTGAGTCGAAGATTTTTGGAGGATAACCACACCTTATCTCCTGGACGTAAGAGAGGAACAGCCCGTCTTTTGCGATCTGCTTGTGCCTTGTAACGACTAGATATAGAAACATAGAAACATAGATGTTTTCAATAGTGAAGTTCTAGCCTTTCTCCAAGATTCAGAGAACCTTTTGAGGAGAACTTCTGATGCTGGAACTTGTGAGGCAGGAAGTGCAGAAAACGGTGGAATTCTAGGATGTTTGAACGGAGTGGTAGCTAGAGACTCATGATAGTGGTAATTATGAGCAAATTCTGGTAGAATTTGGACCCAATTATCCTGGGAGGAAGATACGTAAAGGGGAATGAAGGTCTCGAGATCTTGGTTGACTCTCTCTGTCTGCCCGTTGGTCTGAGGATGGTAGGCTGATGAAAATTTGAGCTTAACTCTGAGACTAGCACATAACGATCTCCAGAATCTTGCCGTGAATTGCACTCCCCGATCAGAAACTATCTCTTCAGGACAGCCGTGTAACCGGAATATATGTTGCACGAAAAGTTTAGCTAGCATTGGTGTGGAGGGAAGACCTCGGAGAGGAACGAAATGGGCCATTTTGGAGAACCTATCCACTATTACCCAGATGGTGTTGAATTTATTGCATAGTGGAAGGTCTGTCACAAAGTCCATTGAGATGCAAGACCAAGGGGTCTTTGGAACAGGAAGAGGCTGAAGAGGTCCTAGAGGTAGTTTACGGGGGAACTTTATGCTGAGCACAGGTTGGACAGGCAGTAATAAACTCCTGGTATCCTGATGAAGAGTTGGCCACCAATATGAGTGGGCGAGGAGCGCAATCGTTCTTTTGACTCCGGCATGACCTGAAAACTTAGAAGCGTGGGCCCATAGTAGGATTTTTTGACGGAGAGACTGAGGGACAAAAGTTTTCCCAGGCGGTGTTTTCAATAAACAAATGGGCAGACTAGATGGGCCATGTGGCTCTTATCTGCCGTCACTTTCTATGTTTCTATGTTTCTATGTTTCTTGTGGTCGGTTAAAATGGTAAATGGATGGGCTGCCCCTTCCAGCAGGTACCGCCATTCCTCAAGTGCGAGCTTCATAGCCAAAAGTTCCTTTTCACCAATTGGGTAGTTTCTTTCGGCGGGTTGAAACTTCCGCGAGAAATAGGCGCAGGGATGGATCTGTCCATCCGGGAAACGTTGGGACAGGATGGCTGCTACTCCCTCAGACGAGGCGTCCAACTCTACTATGAAGGGTAGAGCGAGATCAGGCTGATGCAGAACTGGGGCTGTGGCGAACGCTTCTTTAAGCTGGAGGAAGGCTGTGGTGCTTTTCAATGAAGGCTGTGGTGCTCTTCAATGGCCACTTGGAGGGATTTGACCCCTTCTTGGTTAAGGAGGTAATGGGTGCCAGAATGGTGGAGTAGCTACGAATGAATCTCCAATAGAAATTGGCAAATCCTATAAAGCGTTGGATACCCCTGGTTGTCGTAGGTTGGGGCCATTCCAAGACCGCTTGCACTTTGGCGGGATCCATATGGAGCTCTGAACCGGACAAGATGAATCCAAGGAAGGCTACCTCCTTGACCTCAAAGAGGCATTTTTCTAATTTGGCATATAAATGATGATGACGTAGACGGGACAACACTTCCTTGACTTGGAGACGATGATCTTCTAGAGACTGAGAGAAAATCAAGATGTCGTCTAGGTATACTATGACTGATTTGTTCAGGAGATCCCTGAAGATCTCATTGACGAAACTCTGGAACACGGCTGGAGCATTGCTAAGCCCGAAGGGCATTACCAGATATTCGTAGTGTCCGTCCCGGGTGTTAAAAGCTGTTTTCCATTCATCTCCAGAACAAGAGGTAGAGGACACTTGTTCTTCACTGTGATGTTGTTGAGACCCCTGTAATCAATGCAAGGGCGAAGACTCCCATCCTTCTTTTTAACAAAAAAGAAACCCGCCCCAGCGGGAGAGGTGGAGGTACGAATAAAGCCACATTGAAGATTCTCAGTGATGTATTTGTACATGGCTTGAGTCTCGGGGATCGACAATGGATAAGTTCAGCCGCGTGGAGGATTTGACCCTGGAATTAAGTCAATTGGGCAGTCCCATGGACGATGGGGAGGCAACTTATCAGCAGCTCTAGGTGAGAAGACATCCGCAAATTTCCGGTACAGTTCTGGAAGTTCAGTATCTACAGATTGATTCACTACCCGAAGGGGAGACACCTTGGCAAGACAGCCCTGGAAACATTCGGGGCCCCAGCTGAGAACCTCAGATGTTACCCAATCCACATGGGGGTTGTGAGTTTGAAGCCAGGGTAATCCAAGAATAATGGAAGAGGTAGCTTCAGGGAGTACAAGGAATTAAATAGTCTCTGAATGAAGTGCTCCAACCCAAAGGGTAAGAGGTAGAGTACGGAGAGTGATGGATCCCCCCGGTATACAGATGCCGTCCACTGCCGTAAGGTAAGTAGGAGCTGAAAGTGATTCTGTGGGTATTCGGTATTTCTCCACAAAGTGTTTAGTAATGAAATTCTCTGCCGCTCCTGAGTCCAGCAGAGCGGAACATTCGCAGTGATGATTCTCCTTGACCACGGTTAGAGGAATCAGACAGTCACGATGAGTCGAGGAACGGACTGGAACTCCCAGATTGACCTCCTCGACATCAATCAGGAGCGGGCGTTTCCCGGGCGCTTGGCACATTGCAAACGGGTATGCCCAGTTTCCCCACAGTAAAAGCAAAGGTTTTCTTGAATCCTGCGTTGTCTTTCTTGGGGGGTAATACTGGATCTACCGAGCTGCATCGGTTCCTTGACAGGAAGAACGGGAGAATGGGGCGAGGGTGAGCAGTTGTTTTGGGGTTCGTGATCTTTCGGCGTTCGACTCGATGTTCCTGTTGGCGAATGTCAATTCGGACGCACGTGGGAATCAATGAATCCAGAGTAGTAGGCGTGACACAAGATAACAGTCCGTCTTTAATGCGGTCTGACAGACCTTCCTGGTAAATTGACATCAACGCCTCTTCATCCCATGAAAGCTCGGATGCCAGAGTGCGGAATTGGATGGTGTAGTCCCCAATTGATAGATCCCTCTGGCGAAGTCGAAGAATGTCGGATGCGGCAGATGCAGTACGTCCAGGCTCATCGAAAATAGTCCGGAAAGTTTTCAGAAAGTCAGTGAGTGAAGACAGAATAGGACTTGACTTCTCCAATAGTGGTGAAACCCATGCCAAGGCTTTCCCCGATAGCAGAGAGATGATGTAAGCTATCCGTGCCCGGTCAGTGGGGAAGTTGTCCGGCTGGAGTTCAAACAGTAGTTTGCATTGGTTCAGGAAATCACGACACTGGGCTGGCTCTCCGGAAAATTTGGTCAGAGTAGACAAAGGGATTCTGGAACCCACAGATACTGGGACGGATATAGAAGCTGATGCTTGACCTTGGGCCATCATGACTTGCTGTACGGCTCCCATCTGATTCGTCAACCGCTGGAGGCAGGTCACGACTTGAGAGAGAGCTGCCTCTTGTATCTGAACTCTGTCCTGGAGACTGAAGTCAGCAGCGGGTCCCGGAGGGTTTTGCCCGGACGGATCCATATGGCCAGATCTAACTATCACGGCCTGGGTGGTATCGGAATCAGCTGTGGGTTGGAGAGAGGGCGGAGTCGGGGTTTCAAAGATGAAACAGGGAGCCCTCAGATAATGCTTGCGCATATGGGGTCACGTAGAACCGCCGGACTGGACTGCCGGACTGGACTGCCGGACTGGACTGCCGGGCTGGACTGCCGGACTGAATAGCAGGCAAGACTGGATTGCGGGCAGGACTTGATTGCAGGCGAGACTGGATTGCAGGCGAGACTGGATTGCAGGCAGGACTGGATTGCAGGCAAGACTGGATTGCAGCAACGAGAGAACCAGGCTCCTTCTGTGACAAAGTAGATCTGGCTGCGGGGATCACGTGCGTCTGCCCGTCGATTCTGACTGGTCCCCCTCCGTCATGTGCCGCAAAGTGTCATGGTGGCGTCTACGAGACGGAGCTCCCACTCACAGGACCGCCGCATGCCGACCACGTCTGGACCTGCGACTGGGGGAGCGCGTCTGCACTGGTAAGTCCGGCGGCGTCTGCCGCCGATTGTGACATATATACACCAGATCTCTAGGACATAGAGAGGGAGAGATATCACTGTATATACATCACTGGTGACATCACATACAGTATAGTGATCAGATCTATATACACCAGATCTCTAGGACATAGAGAGGGAGAGATATCACTGTATATACATCACTGGTGACATCACATACAGTATAGTGATCAGATCTATATACACCAGATCTCTAGGACATAGAGAGGGAGAGATATCACTGTATATACATCACTCAGGACTGGACTGCCGGACTGGACTGCAGGACTGGACTGCAGGACTGGATAGCCGGACTGGACTGGACTACCGGACTGGACTGCCGGACTGGCCTGTAGGCAAGACTGGATTGCAGGCAAGACTAGATTGTATGCAGCAACGAGAGAACCAGGCTCCTTCTGTGACAAAGTAGATCTGGCACAGAAGGGAGCTCTGGCAGGGTTTAAATAGCCTGCTCCTGTACCTGATTGGCTGCGGGGATCACGTGCGTCTGCCCATCGATTCTGACTGGTCCCCCGCCGTCATGTGCCGCAAAGTGTCATGGCGGTGCCCACGAGACAGAGCTCCCGCTCACAGGACCGCCGCACGCCGACCACGTCTGGACCTGGGACCGGAGGAGCGCGTCTGCACTGGTAAGTCCAGCGGCGTCTGTCGCCGATTGTGACAAGTGCATAGCAATGTATACTCCTGCAAGCATAAATAACTGTTGCAATCAGTGTCATAACATATACTTAGACATCCAATAAGCGTTTGCAGGCAGGAGTAATTTGCATAAGGTACTTAGGGGAAAACGTTGCTCGCTATACTAAAGGTGATCAGGGAAACCCTCATTCACATCTTTAGTGTCCGCAAGGACACGCTTCACTCTTCCAAGTAGTATCTCTTCCTACTCTACCTTCCAAGTGAGCAGCGTTCCCCCAGTAATGAAGAGACGGACATCAAACAGCTGCAGGCAGGAGAAACCTCGTCAATAGACTCCGGGCACGTGATGCAAGGTAGGAGGAGCTGCTGGGCCACACCCACCCGAGGCACGTTTCGCCCACAAGGCTTTGTCAAGGGTGGAGGTGGACAGGTCCATGTGCGTCCTAATATAGTCAGCAGCAGCCACTCACCATAGTCTGTCAGCGGACGCGCCCAGAGTACTAAATAAAAATAAACATTCAAAGATTAATATGGGTATGAGTTGTTCACAAGATCCCTGGGGGAGTTTCTGCGAAAAGGAAATTTCCTATGTGAGGACACCATATATTGCAAACAAAAATTAATTAGCAAAAATCACTAGCTATAAGTGACATTTCCTATTAAGCAGATATACTCCTCAGCAATATGTACACTCTGGAAGCCAAACGACAGCTGCTTGACCCCCATTGCTATAGAAAGCTACTAGGTAATCCAACAGAGGAATTCCTTAGAGCTTATAATACCCTCCTATTAGCAGCAAAAGAGGATGGAATCATAGATGGTAAAACTTTCTGACTGTACCCCATCCCAAAACGGCCTGTTTTTATCTGCTCCCCAAAGTACATAAAAAGGCGAAATGTCACCCAGGACGCCGATAGTGTCCGGGAATCTCTCACTCACAGAAAAAGCAAGTAAATATGTGGATGCACACCTTAGATCTTATGTACTTTCGTTACCATCCTTCATCAGGAACACCCAGGACCTATTTATGCGTATAGCGGATATTTATATTCAACCTGGTACCTGGATAGTCTCGTTTGATGTGGAATCCCTGTACTCGAGTATTCAGCATGAGAGGGGGATACAGGCAGTCATATATTTCATGAGGGCAAACTCTCCGACTGCCCATAATGTATTCCTCTTTGGCTTTGTTACATAGACGACATCCTGCTCCTATGGCAAGGGAGTTCTGACTCGTTGGACCTCTTCTTGGAGAGGCTGAATACAAACGATATGAATCTGAGACTTACCATGTGTAAGAGTCTGGAGTACATTGATTTTTTGGATGTGACAATTTATGTGGATGAGCATAGGCACTTATGTACTGACCTTTTTCGTAAAAAGACGGCTACCAACAGTATACTGCATTTTAGTAGTGCCCATAATGACAGTGTTAAGAACCACGTCCCCACAAATGAGTATAGGAGATTACACCATAACTGCACATCTACAACGAGATTTAAAGAAAGAGCCAAGGAATTGGAGCAGAGGCTCCTGGATAGGGGGTACCCACAAACCCTCTTAACTAGAGCCTATCGAGCATCTATAAAAATGAATAGGGAAACTTTGATACACCCTGTAAAGAAATCCGATAAGGACACGACTATCAGGTTCATTACAGATTTCTGTGCAGATTCCCATGTTTTGAACCAATTACTCAATAGACACTTACCAGTCCTGAAATCTAATCCTGTCCTAAATAAGGTATTACAGAACAAGATACAGATGTGTTGGCGACGGGACAAGAACTTAAACGACCGTATGGTGTCTAGTTTATATTCATCAGTGATAAAAAAAGAAAGGAGGTATTTGTGGAAATTATCCTTGTGGGACTTGTAGTACCTTCCACCACATGTACAAAACTTATAGCTTTATGGATCATTCTGGGAAAGAATACAAAATTTCTTCCTTCCTAAACTGCAAATCAAAAGTGGTAGTTTACTGCCTTACTTGTGGGCGTGACCTAAGATACATTGGAAAAATCAGACCATTGCATCTTAGGTTGATGGAACACTTGAGATCTATAAAGAATGCCGCGGCTGATGTGTCAAAAGATAGACTGCTGACACCAATAGCGAGGCACTTCCTGCGACACCATGACTCTAACCCCCTATCGTTGAAAGCTTACCTAATAGATCAGGTTAAACTAGATAGTAGGGGAGGAGACTTGAATAAAATCTTTCTACAGAAGGAAACTAAGTGGATTTTTATGTTGAAATCTGTCGCCCCCTATGGCCTGAATAAAAATAATTCATTTACACCTTTCATTTAAAATAATTCACACACATTTCTAGTCTTGAATTAGTAATGTCTTGGAATCTTCCTGCCTTTTCCAGTTCTTCCTTTTTAAAGCACGGTAGTTCATGATGATAGAGAAGTTATGAATCCAAAAACCTGGGACATAGATATCCTATTGCAAGTGGAACTATTATACGATAAATACTATTGTCCTAGAGATGTGACAATAATCTAATACTTATGTATATGTCAATTTTAATAATAACGAAGTAATGTCAAGAAACATATGTAATATTTAAGAAATAGTATCCATTTCTATAGTGCTTATGAAGCTGGTACATGATATATATCTGCTAATGTCCTAAATATGTGACACTACTCACTTAACATAACATAGTAGATGCAATATTGCCATGTATTCTAATCCTTTCTAAATGAGTAGGGTCAGGCAACACTCTATCCCCACTATGAGGAGTATCTGCTTAATAGGAAATGTCACTCATAGTTAGTGATTTTTGCTAATTAATTTTTGTTTGCACAATATGGTGTCCTCACATAGGAAATTTCCTTTTCGCAGAAACTCCCCCCTTTTTACTATGTAATGTTATAGCGGGTTATGAATACTGTCAGATATCCAGCTTCGCAGCACTATACTTGTTTACTTGTAGTTACCAATAAGACAAGGGGAGGTATTCCTAACGGTATTTATAATTGTATACTATTTCAAAATCCTCCCTAGTAAACATCATGCGGAGTCTATGACATCCAGGGATCTTGTGAACAACTCATACCCATATTAATCTTTGAATGTTTATTTTTATTTAGTACTCTGGGCACGTCCGCTGACAGACTATGGTGATTGGCTGCTGCTGACTATATTAGGACGCACCTGAACCCGTCCACCTCCACCCTTGACAAAGCCTTGTGGGCGAAACGTGCCTCGGGTGGGTGTGGCCCGGCAGCTCCTCCTACCTCGTAACACGTGCCCGGAGTCTATTGACGAGGTTTCTCCTGCCCGCAGCTGTTTGATGTCCGTCTCTTCATTACTGGGGGAACGCTGCTCACTTGGAAGGAAGAGTAGGGAGAGATACTACTCGGAAGAGTGAAGCGTGTCCTTGCGGATACTAAAGATGTGGATGAGGGTTTCCCCGATCACCTTTAGCATAGCGAGCAACGTTTTCCCCTAAGTACCTCATGCAAATTACTCTTGCCTAAGTATATGTTATGACACTGATTGCAACAGTATTTATGCTTGCAGGAGGATACATTGCTATGCACTGTACTACTTGTTTCTATTTCGCCCTTACCTTGTTTTTAATGTTGTGATTAATAAAATAACATTGTTTTAAAGAGGAAGTAACGCGGTCTTGGATATATTGAGAGTGCACTTAGTATACCCCTGGAAAGGAAGTAGCCACAATTGGTATTAAATTCCCTACTGTGTTTGTGTGTTTGATATTATGTTTTGGGGTTTTGGTAGCACCTCAGTCCCTGCTGAATAGTGATAAAGATAAATTGTGGAGCTGGTGCAGTACAGTCTCTGTTTCCTTTGGGATATGGGAGTGGCTGCAAACATATAATGGTGTTAATTTCTGCTTTTTTTTGCAAAATATATTATGGTGTGCAGCAGAATTCTGGGAGGGGCTTAGGTGTGCTGAGGGTGAGAAAATGTTGAGGAGTACTGCATTAGATAGTCATAATCAGACCTAAGATCAGTCACATAAAAAAAATGTGTAAATCACACCCCAATTGCCATAACTAAGATCAAACAGTCCTCAAAACACAAAATAAGACCCTACAATCAAACTATCCCAAAAGACATCAGATCAACATTCTCACAAAAAAGTGAAACCCCAAGATCATGCCAAACACCAAACAAGTTAAACCCAAAGATCACGCCACCCACCAAAAAAGTAACTCATACTTTACATGTCTGGTATGTAATGTCAATAGTCAAAATATAAAAATCCCCCATGCAGATCACTGGGGCATACGGGGCAGTGGCCAGATATTTTCCACACTCCCACAATATTCCAGCATTATATGGCAGCGGTTCATAGACCGCAAAAATAAGTAGAGGTTGCATATTGATATATACATTTAAGAAAACGTAACATCCAATGGGATCCAGTTTTTTATTCTTAATAATACAATTTAACCTTTTGTGTAATAGGACCGAAACCCCTCACTGACCATTTGTCCTACCCAGGGCTTTTTAATACTAAGGACCAGATTTACTAAGCTGCGGGTTTGGAAAAGTGGAGATGTTATCCATAGCAACCAATCAGATTCTAGCTCTTACTTCACTATTACATACTAAAGAACGTCAGCTAGAATCTGATTGGTTGCTATGGGCAACATCTTCCATTTTCCAAACCTGCAGTAAATCTGGCCCTAAGTGGTTTAGTGCCCTCCAACTGTGTCTCCGTTAAACAAACTACATCCGGATCCTAGGATTAAATCTACCTCATAACTAACCCCATCTTTACTTTATTATTTAGCCCTCTAACATTCCATGTGAGCAAGCTCAGCAGCTTTACCGTCCCTGTGTTAGAAAAAGAGATTGGCATTCCTTCAATACTTGTTTGATGAATGGCAAAAACATTCTGGAGAAGTATCTCCCTGACAATGACATGGATACTAACGCACAGTAAAGTATTTTGAAATTGAGTTGAAAATAACATTCCTTAACCCCCAACATTGGTTAGAACAAGACCAAAGATCATAATAACAATTGTAACATTTCCCTCCCTTCAGCACCCGGTAAAATCTTTCCCGAACAAAGGTATACTTAACACATTTCCACAGTTATCTGAGCCCACCTCCCCAAACGTATTCTCAGTAATTATCCCTATACCGAGCCCAACTGTACACTAACAGCACAACACTATTCTGCAGCTCCTGTTTCTCAGGAACACACATTAACATACATAAATCAAACATATTTTCCAGTGTAGCTCTAGTAGCTTAGTAAAAGCTTGTTTTTATATGTTTAATGAGATAAAAAAAAAAGTAATTTATTTTAAGATTATATGTCAGATATCAGACTTCCTTTTTCCTATGACTTTATTCTTTTGATATGGAGCACTAAAAGGGTCAGTCATTACCTGTATAGGATCCATTGGAATCCATTTGGGGAAATAAGAGTCCTCTATCAAGTTTTGAACAGCATCTCAAAGAACTTTTTGTCGTACATTTACCAGCGCCTCAAGAAATTTACACTAGACCTTTTTTTCTTCTTAGTAGTGGTTAATTTCGCATCCATATTGTTACACGCTGTTACACACACTCCGGTGACAGCGTGTCTGGCGGCAACTCTCGGCAGCTCGTTGTTGGCAGAATAGTTCTGCAGCCAAGCCTGTCCTAACATATATGCCGCCACTACTTGAATATAAGTTTTTAAATATGTATTAATTTTCATTTTTTTCCGGGTACACTGACCTACATATTTCCATGTATGATTTAGGAGCTTTGTGGACCCTCCATTGTGTGACAGGTGGAGCTTTTTATTTATCAGTTTTATCATTTTTTTTTTTAAATAATTCAAGGGTTAGTTACTACTATGCTCTTTTGGTCCTGACTTTGCAGTTGTTTTCCTGCCTATTTTTGACCTATGTTTTGGACTTGATGACTAGCTACTCATTACAGCTCTGACATTGACTAGAGTATGTAGGTTAAGGACATTTGGGTCTATATAAATATTATCAAAGTTCCATACCTTGTAGGACCATCCGCCATCATGATTATTTAACAGGCTTAAGCTTTTATATTAAGAAAACACATCTGTTTTGTGAACCTGACAAAGCTCCTTCTGTAGTACTGTGTGGATCATCAGCCTAAAGGCTCACAGTGGCATTGTGGGGAGAGCCAAGTCCTATCTTTTACAATGAGATATTGTTTCTCTTGGAGACCTGAACTACCTGTATAGAAATTGCTTTGTGAAGCTTGTGATACAATGTGATGGATATATTTTTTTTACTTACTTTTGTAAATCTATGGCAACAGTCCACTAGAGTTTATGGTAAACAAATCCCAACAAAATAACAAATCAAATGTGAAATATTATCAGAGATAATGAAGAACCTGCTTGTTTGTTTTTAATAACTTGTGCATTTTGTGGCACAGTCTCTGGGCCCGATTCAATTACTGAAAAATCCTTCGCCGGCGTATTTTTAACGCAATTTTTTTTTAAATTACAGGCGATATTTTTTTCCCTATTCAATTTTTTTTTGCGTTAAAAATACGCCGTTTTTTTACCGCTAGCATTAATTAAAAATCTGCCACCTATTAGAGGTGCGGATTTTTAACGCTGCACTATCTTGTGCCCCAACAGGGCATGCTGATGCTTGTAGAACTACAAGCATCAGCATGCCCATGGATGCCAGGGCATGTGGTAGCATGCCCTGCCAGCCAGGGACTGCTGCGCAGGTGCCTAGGTAAAAAAAAAAAAAAAAACCTTCTCAACCCGCAAAAACCC